>LZPO01087228.1:134006-145248 GCA_001675575.1 Neotoma lepida | reverse complement strand
AGCTCTGGCTGGCCTGGAACTCGCTCTGTAGACCAGGCTGTCCTTGAACTCAGAGACCTGCCTGCCTCTGCCTCCTGAGCACCACCGCCCCAGGCTCTATTTTTAACCGTATAAGAGCACTGCTATATCTCTGCGCCGCGTTGTACAGTGGACGTCTCAGAGTTCTTTATTATGTGTGACTGAACTGTGAGCTTTTGGAGCAATGCTTCCCTTCTCACTCTTCCTAGCCCCTGGTAGCCACCATTCTGCTCTCTTTCTACACCTTAGACAATTTTAGATTTCTCATGTAAGTGAACACTTTGCTTTCTTTGAAATATATTCATAAAGTTGATCCCCAGGTCAACACTATAAGACTAGGTCACCTGACTGCTTTTGAATTCTAGATAGATGTGAAATATGTGTACAGCATGTCCCATATATTTCATGGGACATACATAGACTCAAACAAAAATTGTAGTTTATTTATTTGAAGTTCAAGTGCATCCCTACTGGGCATCCTGTTATTTTCTGTGCCCTAAATCTTCTCATTCTGTTTCCAGAGTAGACAGTGCAGTGGCCAGGACACAAATGCTGCTGCCATAGAAGTTTCATACCTGAGCTCTGCAAAGCAGGCTCCTGGGTATTTGGGTAGAGTCCAGTTTTGACAGTTCAGTCCTTTCCCTCCCATGCCTCTGAGCATGTGGGCCTGGCTGAGTGTTGAGGGCTTTGAGGTCACGTGTGTGCAGGCTCCACACACAGTGTGTGCTAAGAACATGTACCCACTGTGCGCTCCTCCTCTATCCATGAATGGAAGGAGGTAGGCAGGCATAACCTCACCACATTTACCCAGGCAAAGAAACAGAGCCTCAGAGAGCTGGAAAGGTTCAGCGAGGTCCTAGGTTTGTGCTTTCTGACTGGGCTGGCAATACACTGCATTTGCTTTGCTGCCATTTTGATATGTGCAAATTCTACCGATGATGCAGTCCATCTGCCCCCCAGAGCAGGGAGAGCATCTGCTCCCCACTTTGTCCAGCCAGGCATGTGGGGAGACCCTTTGGCCATTGGCACCTGTGGCCAGCATGGGTGGAGTGTTTCTTTTAGNGCTTTTATCATGGCTGTAAGACATGTTACAGACATCACAACTGTGCAGCCCTTCATCCACATTTCCTTCTCCCATCCATGGCAGCAGAGGCCCTGCCAGTGGGGAATCTGTGGCTAAACTCTTGTCACCACATTACCTGCAAGATGGCCTGCTCTATACGCACTTCTGGCACTAACTTGCATACATGCCTCTCTTAAGAGGTCTGTTTCTNCTTGTGTATTTGGAGGACATTTGGGTGGAAGGTGATTGAACCCTGATTTAAATTAAAGNGGGGATTTAAAGTTTTGTGTCCCCATTTCAGGCAGAGCAGTAAGAAGGATGCCGCCACACCAGAGCTAGGTCTGTCATCACTCTCGGGTTCCACCTCGTGTGTGTTTGTTTGCTCTATCCTCAGATGGGCCCTCTCTCCAGAGGGAAGCAGGCAGTTTCCCACTTCCATGCTTACAGCCTCTCTGTTAGTGTGAAAGTAGGCTTTCTTCTGCCCGTCTGTCCCTGAGCCCATCAGTGTGGCTAGAAGGACGTGTTCATCACCCCTGTGGGTATCCCTCGACCAGTCACAGTAGACAGAGAGATGAGCCACTGGATGCTAGAAGAGGGTCTTTCTAGAGAGTCGGAGAAGGACCGACTCTCTGTTACCAGAGAAGGAAAGGTGAGTTGGTGTGCTTGCCTTGGGAGCATACAGGACCAAGAGATGTGGGGCTGGGCTGAGCTGGCTTCTGTGGCCCATGGAGATAGGACTATAGACTTCTAACTCCGGTTCTGCCTGACCACAGAACCTTTTTAATTAATTGTACTTTAAGGGAAGGGACTGGAGGTGGCCTCCAAAGGAAAAACATGCACTTCTCTGACTTAGAGGGTAGCTGATGCTTCTTGCATTTTGTGAGTAATGACACCTGCGGACATTCTAACACACATTTGCCTGATGCCTAGTAAAGTGTTAAACACTTCAGAAGTTTCTAGAATAACAGATGACAAGGTCCCAGGCTTGGAGGAATTTGTAATCTCCTTAGGTTGACACGATGTCCACATGTGAAACACTCAGAGAAGTGCTCCTTTGAGGATATGCTCAAGGTGTCTGCAGACTAGGCTCAGAGCTGTGTGCACAGAAGGGCAGAGAGATGGTGCCTTGGGCTGAAAAGCAAGGGAAAGCTGCCTGGAGGGCTTCGATCTGGGGTGTGGAGAACAAAGCATACTATGTGAGCAGGAAGCTGAACTCACAAATAATAATGCTTTTAAAATTTTTATTGTGCCTTAGGAAAGATAAGTGAAAATGAGCTTTGTGAAGGAGGTAGCGAGGGTGGATACTGCCTCAGGGTGAAGATTGGGCTTTTTTCCCCAGGAATATGAATGTGTTTCGTTCCTGGGCTAGAACTTGGGCCTGGTGAAGGACAGCTGGCCTTCTGTCTTCTCTGCTTGGCTAACACTCATGGAGGTTCTCAGCTATGGAGCCTGTAAACACCTTGGAAAATATCTTGGAAAACTACAAGAGTAAAATCCCTTGTAGTTTTTGCCACACACAAGCTAGGCCTTGTTCATGAGTGAAGGAATAGGAAATGTTAAGAGAGACTTTAAGAAATGACTGCAGTTAGCAAGTCAGGCCAGCATTTTCACAAGAATCACAAAGGCACAGGAGAGGTCAGCTGTGCCAGACAGCAAAGTCTTCAAAGTTTAGTGAGTTCTACCTGCGGGGCAGGGGCTTCGTTACCCAACCTGTTTCTGGGCCTATAGAAGGGAAATAAGACTATCACTTGCTTCACAGCCCTCCTCTCCTGGAGGTTCTGAAAGACTTTGTAAAATCCTTAGCACAGTACTTGGAGAACGAAGACTCCTGTGAAGGAGTGTGCATGTGATATGGCAGTTGGAGCCGAAACCTCTGCATGGCAGTGCCTGCTGGGTGGCTCAGCCTGGGCTATNTAGGCGCTTTGCACACATTATTACATGGGGCGTCTACTCAAGAATGTAGAGAAGTTGTAGCCTTCATTCTAGAAATGAAGAAGATGAGATTTCAGAGGTCAGGAGGTCTAGTGAAGCTGATTTCAGTGTTCCTGACTGCCCTGCAGGGCAGGTTAAAACCGACAGGAATGGTCACGTCATTTCCAGGCCAGGGCTTTGCACCGTAACCTCACTACCAATCTGTCTTAGAAGGGATCCAGGAGGATAGAGCCAGAGGGACATTGGAAATGTTCTCTGAAGACAAAAGACTAGATTTACACTGAGTTGTCTGCAGTTTGGCTCAATAACGTCCCAGCTCATGTTCAGAGGTTTCTAAGAACTGCCGAGCTAGTGTGAACTCCCCCTTCCCTGAGCCAGGGCTTCTCTTCAAATAGAGACCTCTGGCTTCTGTGACCCAGCTGCAGTCCCAAGGAGCCAGGGTGGGGTGGGGGTGAGGGGTGTTGGCTTACCTTACACCAGTGAGGGTGGCAGACTCTCAGCTTCTGCCATGGCTAATGAAAACATAGCAAGATGGGTGAGACACAAAGGAAATCAGAGTCACTGATATGTGTGTGGGCATGTATGACAAGGAGAAAAGAGCTTCAAGTGTGCGAAGTTGAACTGCTGAGCCATGGATAGCTTCACACCACGGGAAAGGCTGCTTGTGACTCAAGGCTGTGATAAGAGGGAGGTTATGTCTTCAAGACTGCTAAGGACAGAGACGGCCATATACAAACAGCAGAAACTCCACCTTTGATTTCAAGGTGGGGAGACACTTAAGCAGACCTCACCCTCGATGGTCCCGGTGCCCAGCACCCCAGCACAGCAGCTTCCCTGGTGGTTTTGTCTGCTGGCACATGCCACATTTCCTCTCTTGTGATTTCAATTTTACTTCCAGCTCGAATTTTAATTTCTTCATAGCTAACTGTTTTCTCTAGTGGAGCATCCTGGCTTTTACTTGAAGCCCCAGCCCATTTCTTGATTTGGTTGTAATCACTGGGACTCAATTTGAGGGCTTTATTTAATTTTTTAAAATTACTATTATTGCATTTTAAGAAAATGAAAGCAGTTTGCCAGCTTCATTTCCAGCGCTCAGAATTAAGAGCCATTTGCTGGAGAGGGTTTTCTGCTCTTGGAGGTGAAGCTGACCCCAGTTCATAGACTGCTGTCTTCACACCCATCATGGTGACTAATGCTGTGAGATGGATTTCCTTTTTTAAAATTCTTCCTTGAAGTGGGTTTCAAATCCCCAAAGAATTTCTGGGAGGGAGAAAAAAAATCCTTTAATTGAAAGCAAGAGAAAACAAAACAAAACAAAAAGCAGAAAAGAGCTGACAAAAATATCATGTTTAATGAAATGAAGTTCTAACCCTGCAGATGGCTGGGGAGGCACAAGAATGACCCAAAGACAGAAAAACCGGTTTCCTTCCCGTGCTTTGTAAAGTGTAACTGACCAACCCCCCTCCCAGCCTCTGAGGCCCAACTGTGCAGGTAACAGAAGGCTGGCCACCCTTCTCTGTCTGGGCCCAGCCACTTCGCTGCAGTGGATTAATTCCTCAGAACCTCAGTTTCCTTCTTTGTAAAGTGCCAGGAATCTCATCCTTGGGAATGTGTGAGGGTTATTTAAAACAGTAAGAAGGAAGTCCTTGGTGTGGTGTTGGCCCTTTAAAGGAAATGGTGCTGATTGTCAATCCCTTTCGACTTTATTTTTGTACCAGGTGAGGTGTATGGATCTAATCTCTTTCTTCTATATGTGGACATCCAGTTTCCCCAGCACCATTTGCTGAATAGGGTGTCTTCTCTCTGGTGTATGTTTCTGGCATGTGCAGGCTGGTTTTATGTCAACTTGACACAAGCTAGAGTCATCTGAAAGGAGGGAACCTCAGTTGAGAAAATTCCTTCATGAGATCTGGCTGTAGNACATTTTCTTAATTAGGGCTTGATGGGGGGTGTGTTGGTGGGTATGGTGGAGGGGATGCAAGCCCTTGTAGGTTGTGTCATCCCTGGGCCAGTGGTCCTAGGTTGTATAATGAAGCGGGCTGAGCAAGCCAGTGAGCAGCACCCCTCCATGGCCTCTGCATCAGCTCCTGCCTCCAGGTTCCTCCCTGCTTGAGGTCCTGTCCTTTCTTCAGCGATAGACTGCAATGTGGAAGTATAAGTCAAAGAAAGCCTTTCTTCCCCAACTTGCTTTTGGTCATGGTGCTTCATCAGCAATAGTAACTAAATAAGACACAGCATTTTTGTCAAAAATCACATTGGGACAGCAGGGTAAATATAGTCAAAGACATGGCATACTTGGAAAAACCATCTACATGATAAGCATTATGTGCAAGGAATACCTGTCAATTAAAAAGAGAGAAAGGGTGCTAATTCTTTGTTTGACCTGCCCCCCACTACCATGTGCAACCCTGCCATAACCTCATGTCAGCTGGATGCAGATTTGCACAACTCAGGGACCTGGGTGTGAGACCCCAAAGGGGGCCCTCCTATTACTTGTGGGCTCTGCAAGTTACCAAGAATAACAGTTACTAAGATAGATTTTTTTTTTAAAACAAATAAGAAAGTACCAGTGACTCTGAACTTTCCTGTTAAACAAATTGAGCAAAATGCATGAAAAACAAACAAAATTTTAAGATTCTATAATTTTAAAATTGAATTTATGTTGTTAGAAATTAACGCCATCAGAGATTTTCTGTCCTGGCTACATATATTTTTTCTTTTCTGACTTTCCCACTGTCTGTCTTTGAAATGAGTCTGAGAGGGCATAGGTACATTTTACCGTCCAACATGAACGTGACCCTTTCCCATGGTAGACGTGTGTTGTGGCTTTAAGAATTTCATAATGAATTCCAAGGTAGCAGTGACGTGGTTTATTCTGGAATCTTCTTTGCTGGAGAACAAGGGAGACCTGTGTATCTCTAATCCATCTTTCCTTTTCATACATACCAGAATGATTTCAAACACGTAGTCCAAGTCGTTCTTTCCAGCCAGCACCCTTGGCTGACATTGTCGTCTGTTAATCTTGCCTTATCTGCTCATTTCTAACTCTCTTAAGATGGGGGGGTATAACTCATTGGGGGGCTTGTCAAGAGGACTTGCCCCCCTTCCTCCTTCCTATCTTGTTCCTCTTAGTTGACTTTTGTAACCTTTCCTTGCAGCAACAATTTCTCCTGGAATTCTATATTTTAAAACTTCAAAAATTCCTTATGCTTTAACTACATTTTTACCTTAGACAAACTTCACATCATTTCTACAATTTAATTGGCAGGAAAGATAAAGAGCAGCTGCCACCCCCCCCCCATTCCAATTACAAAAGGCTTCACTTTAGCAGCAATAGCTGGGACACTGACAGTGAGTCTGTGAGGCCAAATGATTGATATTTCACTATCAGATTCTGTGTAATTGGAGACACACATGGGTTCCTTTATAGGTCTTTCATCCCACTGTCTTCTCCTAAACTCTTCCTCACCCCATTCTAGACACTACCAGTTTAGTAAAATACTTAAGCAGTGATTGTCTGTTCCTCCATTCTTCTGGTGGGTGAAGCCAGGTTTCTTGATTTGCAACCCTTTCCTGCCTTCTGGGGGCAGGAGGGGACAGAGTGGGTGTTTTCTAATCACTTGGAAAACATACCCTCTCTGGCTTTGCCTTTTTCACAGAGGCTTCAAGCTAGTTAAGTCACACCTGGCCCCCAAATAATTGCATCCTCCACATTAAAGTTTATTACTCTCCTCAGTAAGGATAAAGAGCTGGGAGACAGACCACAGGCTTTTAGCAATCAGCGAAACTCACCTGGATACAGTGCTGGGAGGAGCAGGAGACATCAACTCCAGGAGACTCCCATGGGGCTGCTTGACACACAGCCTTCCCCATGGGGTCAAGTCCACTCCCTCTAGAGTAGCAAGGTTGCTTTGTTTAGTGTTCTGGATATTGATTAATAGTGTCCTGTCCTTGTTTGATTATCTTCGATGGACATTAAAGAAAAAGCCTTTCTTTCAAATTGCTTCAGAATGCCATTTTGCATTCATCTCTGCCAAGCTTGCAGGCCCACCAGGAGTTAAATCTAGTTAGCTGTGCCAGTGCTTACAGGCCTCCTCACGCACACTCAAAAGTGGCTTAGTTTCCATTATGAAAGGTAAGTCTCAGTAGGCAGTCACTCTGGAGAAGAAATNTAACGACACACAACTGGAATACTGAGTCTTAAGAAATGGGCCTATTTTTTCCTCAGGCCTATAGGGAGACTGAAGGCTGCATTTGCCCCTTGGCCTCATGGTTCCTCCTCTTTGTGCTCCATGTGCTGCTTCGAGAACTCCCTGGTGCTTAGGCCTGGCCTCACAGAAAGGGAACAACCGTTCATGTCCAGACACATCACAGACTTCTGGCAAAACAGGCNGCGCTCACGAAAATTTACACTTTTCCTGGCAGCTGGCCGACAGTATGAGGACTTGGCTTGGTTCACTTTCAGTTAGAAAAGCCCTTTGGGGGTGCAGAGAGGAAGGGGGGCAGCAAGATCTCTGTGAAGGGTCAGAATTGCTGAAATAAATATCAGCTCGTCTAGGGAGAGCAATTCCTGTAATTATATCTGCCCGGTGACTTATAATCAGTGTTCTTAGAAGAGCCTGTAACTTTCACGTTGTCTCCTCTTGTGTCGATATGGGTGGCACCGATGGTGGGGCAGACTAACACCTTGCTTTTAAAAAGTGGCAGTTCTGGTCAGACGTTGCTGGTAATATGAACATCACTCTACCTGTGGTTACCTTTGAGATAGTGCCAGGGGACGTTTGCTAGGATTTCTGGTCATGGGGAAGGGCTTCTTGAGAAGCCTCAGGACTGGTGGATATTTTTAACTGGGGGATCCTGTGCACAGATACATTTAAAGCAGCTAACACGGGGACTCAGTGAAGGAAGCCCAGACTCACAGCTCCAGGGCCATATGCTGAGTGAGGGCCGGCTCTGGACCCCAACCTGCCACAGCCCACTCTTCATCTTCCCTGGAGAACCGGGCAAAAGCAGCTGCCTGCGGTCTCCAGGCTGTGTGTCATTTCCTCTCCTCACCAAGCCTCACTCTTTCCACAGAGGAGGCTTTTCAAATTAATGTTTTCAGTTCATTAAAGGCCTTTTGGCAAATATTTCGTTCTGGTAAGGGCAGAGTTTCATCTGGAAATGGTCAGGCTCATGTTGGCATTAAATAGTGTGAGCAAGGTTAAAAAAAAGAAAAAAGAAAAGAAAGAAAAGAAAAAGAAAATGATGAAAATTCAAGAGCTTCAAGCTCAAATCCCGTCTCTGTGAGTAGATGGAGAACAGCACACCTTGGAGGACATGGAAGTTTCTTTGGCGGGAAACAGAAGTCAGTGAATGAAAATTATTTGCAAAACTATCAAGGGAGTAGGGGACCTGGGCTTTCATTCCCCGTCTCTAAAAAATAAGCTAATTGAAAAGTAAATAACAAATAATATGATTATCTGAGACTGAGTAGCTCACAACTGTCTTTTGGCCTTGTTTTTCCTCGTAGCCACTGGAGCCAGCCTCTCTGGGTTACTTCTGTGCTTGGGGAATCTACCTGCTTCCAAATGAAACTTCCTTCTCTACCTGGTTATAAGGAGAAACTTGGAGAATTTCAGGCAAATGGCTGGCTTCTCTTGAACAGACAAATGGATGGAAGCAGTAGGACCCCGAAGCATCCTGAGAACTTGAGGGGTGGGCCCATTTCACAAGTCCCCCTGCAGCAGATAGGATGCTAGGCTTGTGTTTCTGATGCTGCCGCTGTCCCAGCCCTGGAAAAAGGACCAGAAGATCTCAGGGCAGGAAGGGGCCCGAAAAACCAGCCTTATCTATTTTGTGCTGTGGAGTTTGGCATAGGGCTTCCGGGGACCTCAAGCTTGGTGAGGCCTGGGCCACACCTAGTGTCCTTCATGGCACTTGTACAAAGCCAGCCCAAGTATCTGTTGGGTGAAAAAGAATGAGCCACACAGCTTCAAAGCAGTTTGAGAACCATTGGTAGAATCCTTCCCTCCGATGCATTTCTATACCTAAGCCAGAGAAGCTTAATGAACCACCCTGCCACTCACACCCAGGCTAACCAACAGCCAGAATGGTGACCTCCTTTCCAAACACAGGATCCAACTGAAACCTCAAATGCCTACCCCTTGGAGGGTGAGGGGCTTTCAGGTAGCAATGCACACACCAGTATTGGGCATAAGCATCTGGACATTTGGATATGAGCTTCACATGCTTTGTTCACCACTGGGTGCCTGGTGCATTGCACAGGGCCTAGCATACATAGCTACTTGGTTATTCTNATGTTTGAACATAAATACAACTTCAGCTCTAGTGCTTCTGTCTTAATCCACAAGACAAAAATAAGGTCCCACACCAAAGCTGTCCTCTAGAAGTCCATGAACGTCACTGGGGCTTCGCTGTAGGTGCTGACGAAGCCCCACTCAGCGCTCAGCCTCTGCAGCAGCAGCAGCAGGTGTGGGTAGGATGTGTCTTACTATTAGAGGCTGCACAAGGAAATAAGTAGTTCTTCCTTGCAAGTGAGTTTGAGCCTGGCTGCCCACTGAGCCTACCCCATAATCTTCTCATTCTTGCCCTTTGCTAATAACACATTACTAAGCCTGAATCCACCGACTGGTGCAAAGAGCCCTAGGCACCTGAAGTAGCTTATTTGGTGCTCAAGTTGGCTTCACAACTTCCAGGCTTTGTCACCTTGTGCATGATCTTTGTCCCATTTAAACTTTCAGTTTCTTCACTCCTCAGAGGAGACACGAGACCACAGGATTTGCTGTGTGCTAGCTGTGAAACACAGGCCAAGCTGCTCAAACCTTCAGTAGCCTTAGCTATAAAATAGATTGTTGATCGAAAGTACCTCTCCGGGCTCTAGAGTACTGCACTGACCTGTGGAGGATGCTTAGCAAAGTGAACACTTCATACATGTGTTCTCAAATCACAGAAACAACATGAACCATGTGGACTGGTGAGTTGTGCAGCAGAGTTCCGTGTAAGGGATGGCTGCTGGAATTGACTGATTTTCTCTATGTATCCAGTTGCCTACTAGCAGTTACACTTAGCTTTGATGGGCTCAAATCATGAAGGTAGGGGAGTTCACATGGAGGCCATGATCATAGCTCCTCCCAGGCTTCTTCCCTTCACCCTTCCTCTTCTCACTTGAACCCAGCTCCTCTTCCTGTGGTTCCTTTTCAACAGATGGTGTCACCAGCTCTGCAGTGATTCAGACCAGTGGACGAGGAGGAAGAAAAATCCCACATGCCTTCCCAATCCATCAGCTCTCAAATTCTGCCAGTGCCCACCATCAGGGAGGCCTTCATGGAGGCTGGAGAGAGGCCCTTGTACCGCTGGTGCTTGGCTTCAATCTGGAGCTTCTGGCCTGGGCTTTGGGCAGCAGCTTCTCACTGGACATGCTCTCCCATTCTTACCGTGAATCCTTGTCCTGTGTTGGCTAGATACCCTCTCCTGCCTCTAGTTTTGACTTTTGTCTCACATCCCCTTAGCTGGACAGAGTTTCTGTACTAACTTCATAAGCTCCCAGTGGGAACCTTTCCTTGGCCCTCTTCTCCTAAGGTCATCTTCCTACGCTGACCCAGGCGTCCTCTGCCATAGACCTTAACAATAGGCCATATCAAGAAGGTTAGCAACTCTAACCTCTGAATTAAAGTGTCTTCCTCTCCACATGCAATCTAAAACAAAAACAGTTTCTGGGGGCATCAAGATGATTCAGTGGGAAAAGACACTTGCCTCCAAGTCTGAGAACCTGAGTTTAAATTCTTGGGACCCAAGTCATTGTTCCCTGATCTTCACATGCATACCACAACACCTGTGCACCCTGAAAAGTAACATAAGGAAACAAAAGTAATGTCCAATTATGTATGCAATAGTAATAATAGCTATCGCTATTGGGTANTTATTATGTTCCAGGGCCTGTTGCTTTGGGTATATTGAAATTCATTTAGTTTTCACAATAATTGCACAATATCCAATCCCCATTGTATAGAAGAGGGAATTAAGGCCTTGGTAGTCCACTAACTTTTCCAAAGTGATAGAACTAGTTAAACAGCAGAGCAGGGCTTCAGACATTGGCATAGCTGCTCTAGAATCCATGTTTCCAGTCATATGATATGAGAAAATTCAACAAAACTCAGATCTTCCCCCATTTTGTACTTTTTGGAGAAATAGCCCAAGTTAAAATGATTTGGTTCTCTGTCTGTCTCT
>LZPO01087228.1:110833-134001 GCA_001675575.1 Neotoma lepida | reverse complement strand
CCCCCCATTGCCGCTGTTTTGCTGAGATTCTGTATGCATGTTTTTGGCCAACTGGCCAGTCTGCTTGCTCACCACACAGTGGGCTAATTGTCTCTGAGTGTCTGCCTTCCCATCTGGACGCCGTCCCTGAGGGCCAGTGCATCCAGGTGACCCATGGAAAGAGGCTGGCCCAGGCTTGCAGAGCCAGTGTGTGCTTCCAGCCTGTGCTTGGATGTCTTTGCCTAAGGCCATGCTCACCCTGGCGTTCCCCTTGCTCTCTGCNTGGCTAGGCTTAGCTCACATTGTCAGTCGCTATACCAAATAGGCTGTGTGAAGAAGGCTTCCTCCTAGACCTGCCTTCCTACCCTAAGCTCCCAAAACGGACTTCTGGGCAGTCTCTTGTCTTTCTCCATGGCTCCTAGCAGTGAAGAAATCAAGTTCATACCTCATTCACAAACCCGGTATCATACAAAACAAAACAAATAAACAAAAAGCCCCACCAACACACCAAAAACACTGGCTTCTTGCTTAGATGGGATAACCTTCTGGAAGGATCCTGTCCCCTGTAGCTACTTCTAGACTTCTTTGGAGCACAGAGAGGTATTGGACAGTCTGTGCTGAGGGCAGGCCTCTGCTACTCTGGGACTAGCTGTTCTTCTCCTTGATGTTGAGGTGTGCTGGGGAAACACTTCTCCAGAGAGTTTGCGGTGACTTGTCACCATCTCATCTGCTTGCTCTTTTCTGATGCCTGTTTCCCTTTTCCCAGGTCCCATGGCCCAAAGAAAGCAGCAGTGTCCTTTAAGTCTCTCTCTCTCTTTCTTTCAGGGTGTGTGTGTGTGTGTGTGTGTGTGTGTGAGAGAGAGAGAGAGAGAGAGAGACACTGCATTTTTATCCAACTTGAGTTCAATTATTGAAAATCTGGCTTCTGATTTGCATTTTGCAGTTTCTTCTTTCTACAAGTAAGGATTGAACTTACTGTGGGCAACAAAGTCTCCATCTGGTCTGTTGTGGAGACCTCATGAAGGTACTGGACTGAGGTGGTTGGTACACCAAGAATGATGCAAAGCAACCACAGGGAGTCATGGCGAGCACAGTGGTCTCCTGGCTGCGATAGCTACAGTGTCCCAGGTGAGGACTCTTGAGTTTTCCACATGTTATGTAGATCAAGGCTTCTCTCTATTATTCTACATGGGATCACACAAAAGTTAGGGACAACATTTCCTTGAGTTTCTCCACCCCTCCAAGTCTCTGACAACTATACTAGTAAATTCAAATGTCTTACTTTGATAGCAGACTGTGAGCAGGACTGAGAACATTGGGCCTTGGCTTATAGACTGATGCCGTTTGCACAAATCATTTTGTGCAATGTAATAAACAACAAGAAACTGTTTTCTTTTGTGGTGCTGGGGATTAAGCCCGGGGCCTGTGCAGGCTGGGAAATTGCTGTTCCATTGAGCTACATCTCCATCCCTAAAAATGAAATCCTATAGCCAGAAGACAGTCAGAGACATACTTAGACCAAGTAATGATTTGTTTGTCTACATAAAACTAAACTTTAACAATGTCTCTTGTTTTTGTTTGCTAAATCTGGCCATCCTTGAAGGTGTGCACTTGAGCAGTGTGTGCCTGAGGTGTTTGTTATTTCCATATGTACTTGGCGGGAGAAGGCAGACAGGGTTCAGGGAAAAATTAATTGGGCAATTGACAAGCATGTGTTACAGGAAAAGTCATAGGGGAACTAATGGTGTGGATTTACCCATAAAGTAATTCTTATCTTCTGAGACATGGTCAGTCTTCAGTGGGCTTTTCCAGGGCCTTGGCAAGAGACGTGGGGAAAGGAATTCTGAAGTGTGCCAGGAAAATGGAGTTTCCTTTATCATGGCCAGTCACTCAGACCTAGTGCAGCTCACTTAAGTCTGCATTGTCTCAATACCCACATCTGTCAAATGGGACTTAACTATTTTATTTACATCATAGGCTTGTTTTCAACCATAAGTTAACACAGAGCTGGAGCTCTTCAAAACATGTAAGCTTGCTTCGCCACTAAGGGAAACTGACCATATGCCTTGCCGACCACAGGATTTGGGGGATCTAAGTCTTGGCTCATGCCTTGGGCTCATGCTTTGGATATTCTTTGTGGAAGGTATGCTCATGTCCACCCAGNCTCCTTTCCTCCTGTGGCTACAGAAGCTCCTTTGATAGTGGTGCAGACTTTTTCTTTCTTTTCTGNATGCTATTTTTGAGGCAGTTACTGTTCCCAGCCCCTCAGTGGGATTCTAACGTGTGACCAAAAAGAATTTGGTACATTTATGTTCAAGCTGGCTCAACTTAGCAGAGAACTATCTGGGTAAAAATGAGAGCAGAAAATGATTGAACATGGCTTTGCTCACAACGTCTCCAGCATGTCTATCAGGTACATAAACAAAATGTGTCACGACCATAATAAGACATATAATTCACATTGCACTTGAGAGTTTCCAACGTGCCTTCTCACACACATTGTCTTATCCATGTACATATTCTCTCCCTCTGGGCAAAAACAGGCCTTTTCTTTCTCTGTACACATCTGCAAAGGACCACAGACTGCAGAGTGGACCACAATCACCAGACCTACCTCACACACTCCCTCCTGTGCCCAGTTGACCTTGACATCCAAGCAACTGTCTTGTCACCTCTCACTCTGCTCTGATAAAAAGCTTGCTTACCATTGTCTGATTTGCTTTTAAATACTTTAATATTTTGTTAATTCTTTAAGAATTTGTTTGTTTGTTTTGTTTTNCTATTTGAGACAGGGTTTCTCTGTGTAGCCCTGGCTGTTCTAGAACTCCCTCTGTAGACCAGGCTGGCCTTGAACTCACAGAGATCCACTTGCCTCTGTGTCCCGAGTGCTGGGATTAAAGGAGTGTGCCACCACTGTCTGGCTTGAGAATTTCATGCATTGTATTCTGATCATATTCATCCTTCTCCCCAGCTATCACAGACACTCAGTGTGAACTGATTATATCAGTGTTCCTGGGGCCTTTAACTCCACCAGGGTAATGGTTTTTGTATCTTTTACTCATTGTTTTATCAAGACTATTGCACACAGTTGGTGCTCAATAAATAGTCAATGAATGAATAAGTGAATTATTCTTTGTAGCTAAGTCAAACTTTCTCANATTACTTTTAGTAGCTATGAAGAGGATGTNTCTTGCCCTCTTGCCCCGTGTGCCTGGCATAGTGTAGAAGGACTTGAATCTACAATCAGCCTACTCAGGAGCATGAGCATCTGTGTTGTAACATTAGCCATGGCCATTTTAAGGCTGAAGGCACATTCACTCTTCAAAACCTCTTCCACATCATATTAATCTTTAAAACGTATGTGTGTGCTCACCACAGGCTGAACAGCTCTTATTTGAAAATCTAAATCCAAAATGCTTCAAAGTCTGCCATGATGCCAGGGGTGGAGAATTCCACACCTCACCTCACGATATAAAATATTGTATAAAACCTCCTCCAGGGGATCCCACCCTTAGACTTGAGTCCTGTTCCTCCACATCTCATTATGCATATGCAAATATACCCAAACCAAAACCATCTGAGGCCTGAAACACTTCTGGTTGTAAAGATGGCAGATAGAAGATACCCAGTTAGCACATATGTGTGTGTATACACGCACATATTTTTTGCTGTAAAATAATTTTTATAATTTGCTGCTTTAATTATTATATCAATTATCGTTTTGCTTTTACAGTCTCTGTTTTGCGATTTACAGCCAAAAATTTTATTTTTCATCTCAAACATTCTCCTGGCCTTTGACAAGTCCACAGCCCCTAGGCACTGTGCCTACAGCTCCTGATGTATAAAAAGCGTTGCCTGTGGGTACTTCCAGGACCAGAGTGACCTACAGGGAACAAGAGGGCGCATTAAACTGTAGCTCAGCATCCCCGAGAAGCTGTTCTCCCTCGCCTGTCTCTGTGTTCCCGGGCCTTCTAGGCTGCCCTGCCCCATCTGCCGGGCTCCGGGTGTGCGCTGAGAGAGGGTGCGCGCGCAGTTTTATGGGCTCTCTAGTTGTCTCCCAAGTGCAAGCGTCTAATTAGGCTTGACACTACCGAGGCGTTTCCCTGACATTTATGTCACTGTCTCTCAATCTTTAGCAGCCTTCGGTCTTGTGGGAAGCACAACAAACAACATAAAATTCCACATTAGAGGGGNCCCTCGGAAACTGTGTTCCTGTTTATTAGGCGCGCTAAAAAGGGAGGCCGAAGGGTGGGGAAGGGCGTATAGATTCCGGGCTTGGAGGAAGAAATAAAATGGCTCATTTAAATTCTTAAGAAGTGCGTAGGAGACAGAAGACNCCATGAGGACCTCAGAGAAGAAAGGCCGTCAGTTGAACAAACTAATCACATGGTAATCAAAGGGGAGTGATTCGCTGCCTACTGAGAAGTACTTTAGAAGTTCCAATCCGAGACTGGAGACCCTATCGAACGACAGCCTTCATAAATTATAGATTTTTAAAAATTGCACCAAGGAACGTGCAATAACATGCGNAATGAATTTAATGACAAAAAGTGCTCAAAGGAGCTGAATGCAGCCAGGAAACGGAGGGGCTGCTGTGCAAGAGAGACTGATCAGGAGGGAAGCCCACTCCTGGTACAAGCCCTACCCCTAACATTAAGCCCCGCCTCCTGACCACACTCCCTCCCAGAGTGTTGTCTTCCCTTGGCCTTATTCCTACCTGGATTTGGATATTTGACCTAACAAAGACGTTAATGAGGAGCAGCTGCCGGAATTCTCCTGCTGTAACGTGGACCCAAGTTTTGGAGACTGTAGATTCTAGGCTTCCACCTTGAGTGCAAGAAGGCTGAGGGAAGCTGGGAGACTATANGTACAGGGTCTGTGCTCCACAGTCAGAGAGACTACAGGATTGATGTGGGGGCTGCCCGTCCAAAGTTCTTCCTCCTTCTCCCCACAGCTGTACAGTGTGCCTACTCTGCCATGCCATAGCCAATGTGGAATTGGGGCTTTCTGGGAACAGCAGCCCAGGCTCAGATGGGTGGTGAAGTGATCAGATCCTGGGGGCACNCTTGGAGTGGGGGTGGGCACGGGACAGGCAGCATCTGCCTTCTGGCTTCCTTGATCTGAGGTAGCAGCCNTATCCTCCTCCACTGCCCATAACAGCTGTACCGACCAACCGCTAGTACTCTGGGGTAAAGTGAAGGCCTAGTGAAGGCACTAGTGAAGGCCTCTGAAGGGACTGCCCAGGGTGCCTGTCTTAGTAAAGTGATCTGAGAAGTTGGGAAAGTCGTGACAAGCTAGAAGGATTAGGACCAGGCACTCTTTCTAGCTGTGTAATCGGGACAACTCACTTACCTCTCTGGTGGAAGTTGGATATGCTGACATGTTCCTCAGAATTGTGATAAAATACTCAAATGAGAGCAGCANGAAGGAACTGTTGGTCACATCAGCCAGCGCTGTGCTGCACTGGGTAGACCACCAGTGACGTTGGTGGAGACTGAGGGAGGAGGAAGCTAGTTTACTGTTCTTTTCCTGTTTTCCCAGAGGANCCTGAGGAGAGAAGGGGTATGGCTCTGTGACACTCCTAACAAACAGAACCTTCCTGAAAACTGTGCAAGCCCCNGTCTTTGGTTCCTTGGCCCATCTGATAAAGCCCAGAAGAGGAAGCTGGAGAAGCCCAGANTGGCACAGGGCTGGCNAGCCCTGCAGGTGGATATGATGTTTCCNACTTGGGCTCTGGAATTTGGGGAGATTCATGCATTTTGAACTTGGATGCAATCCTATTCTTAAAGGACCCGTGATTCTCATGTGATAAAACCTTTGTTTTATGTTGCTTTCTAGTCCCATGGATACTTTAGGGCTGGAAATTTAGGATGATATCCAGCCTAAATCTGCTCCAACTTTAACTGGGTTAATGGACTCAACTAATCTCTGTGAGGTGGGATGCTGGGGNCACCAGGCAGGGAGAAGATTAGGAGGGCTGAAGTCCTGCTCTTGCCTGGGCCTGCTTTCTGTTCCTTGGGAAAGTGACAGGTTGGGGTCAGCCTTTCCATTTCCTTTGTTCCCTTTCTTCTCTTGTTCCCTCTGGTGAGGAATATGATGGAGCAGAGGCAGAGATATGTTCACCCAAGCCCCACGGTGGCATTGTCATGGAGAGATAGTCTGCACCAGGTTGGGAAGAATTTGAAAGCAGGTGAAGGACAGGGAAGGGACCCAGCTTTTCCCTTCTAAAATGCAGCCAGGAGTGGAGCAAGCCAGACTTCATCTGCTACCACTGGTGGGGAGCACGTGGGGGGGTGCACAGGGAGGAGACCCTACTGTGGTTCCAGATGCCTGTGTGAGGAACAAAGGGCAGTGATGGGGAGACTGACATTTTACACCATTGTCTCAATGCTGTGTCTGCCTGTCATGGACTCTCAGCACATTGTTTCCTTCCTGGTGATGGGCTCCACCTGAAATCCTTTCCAGACATGGAGTGCGTGGCTGCGGGACCACAAACAGTTTCGACTTACAAAGCAAAGTTGGGAAACTGCTGGTGTAGCCTAACAATGGGGCTTTGTGCTCTCTCCTGACCCTGCCTGCCAGAGGCCTTTCGTTCTGGCAGGTCCTGGCACTGGACTTCCAGAGGCCACNGGCACTCATTCTTTCTTACAGGCAGAAATCCTTTGAGCTGGCATTTGTTTCTCCGCTCTCCTGACTTCTAGGGCCTGCCCCTCTGGGGCCACTCGGCAGGAGTGGCATGCTCTTCTTCCCTTGTTTGCAAGGCAGGGTGCGTTACAATGCTCTGGAATGAGGGAGGCTGTGTGAGTGAGTGTGATACCAGCTGTCAGCTTGGGATGAGGTCAGATAAAGGCCACAGTGGTCCCAGGTGAGCAGGGGTCATGCAGGTGACCAGACTGTGCTGGAGGCCTAAACACTGTGCAGGGGCAAGCACTGTCGCCTTCCCGTGTGGGAAAGGAGCCCCCAAGTGCTGATGGGAATAAGCTGTACTCTGCCCAGGTGGCAAAGGCAGAATGTCAAATGTCCTATGCTGGTCTTGAACTCTCTATGGTAGGCCATCTGAGGATGATGTAACCACCACCTTGGTGTGCCTTGATGTGCACCACCCCAGAGCTGCACTCACAGGCATACACCACCACACCCAGTCTAAGTGGTGCTGGGTGTTGTATTCGGTGTTGGAGTAAGCCTGAGTTTTATGCATGTAACACATTTAGAGCAGTATGTGGTAAACACTCAGTAAGTAACTGCCAGGTTTGGTAATCAGCAGTAAATCAGTGAGCTGATCTCCAGAGGAAAGGGACTCCTCACNCTCTTGGCCATCGAAAGTCCCTGTGGCCAGTACTTATGTCCATCTTTGCAAGGCTTTTNTGACTGCTAGAACCCACTGAGTCTTTCCTTCCTCTTGCCTTGGTATTTTGGTCTGGTGTGCTGCTGACTCAGGAATTCTTCTAGATGGTATCTCTGCCTTGTTCTCAGTTCATTCTCTTGGGTATCAATGGGGTAAATCTTTAAAAATTTAATATATTTATTTATTTTGGGTGTGGGGCTGTGGTGTGCACATGCTATATGCACATCTGGAGGTAGAGGCAGCTTGCATGGATCTGTGCTCTCTTTCTGTCACGTGAGTCCTGGAGATGGAACTCAGCCAGGCTTGGCAACAAATGCCTTAACCCACTGGGCCATCTCACTAGACCAACAGGGTAAATCTTATTAAATATATTTTCGTTGGCAAATTTCACTTTCTGTTTTTTTTTTAAACACACAAACTCTTTGAATGATTATACTTTGAGAAAGAACTCAGTGTAGAATAAAGTCCAGAAAATTTCATACTTTTTATGTTATATTTTATGTTATATTTTATTCTTTCTTTCTTTCTTTCTTTCTTTCTTTCTTTCTTTCTTTCTTTTTTTTTTTTTGGTTTTTCAAGACAGAGTTTCTCTGTGTAGCTTTGGAGCCTGTCCTGGAATTCGCTCTGTAAACCAGGCTGACCTTGAACTCACAGAGATCCTCCTGCTTATACCTCCCAAGTGCTGGGATTAAAGGTGTGCACCACCACCGCCCAGCTCTAAGTTATATTTAAAATTTTTAATTTATAATTATTTTACATGTATTTTGCCTACATATATGTCTGCACACCACATGTGTGCTGGTGCCCAAATAAGGCAGAAGAAGGTGTTGGATCCTCTGGACCTAGAATTACAGATGATTGTGAGGTACCATGTGGGTTGTGGGAACCAAACCTGTGTCCTCTGGAATGGCAGCCATACTCTTAACTGCTGAGCCATCACTCGAGCCTCTAAATTACATTTTTAAAAAGCAGTACTTTACCAGACCAGACGTATATAATAAAACTATTATAACTGAAACAATAGAGTACTTGTCCAAGGAAAAGAGAAAAATCAATGGAACAAAATGTGCAGTCAAGAAGTATAGTCAGATATGCACAGGACTTTCTTACACTGTAAAGGTGGCATACAAAGTCAGTTGTGAGATACTTGATTACATTGTGTAAAGATATGTCACTGTGATTGGTTTAATAAAAAGCTAAATGGCCAATAGCTAGACAGGAGGAATAGGCAGGACTTCTAGACAGAGAGAACTCNAGGAAGAAAAAAAGGGGATTCATTAGCCAGATACAGGGGAAGCAGGACATGCAGGAAGAGAGGTAAAAGCCACAAGCCATGTGACAGCATGTAGATTAATATAAATGGATTAATTTAAATTATAAGAGCTAGTTAGAAACAAGCCTAAGCTAAGGCTGAGCTCTTATAATTAATAATAAGTCTCTNTTTCATGATTTGGGAGCTGGCAGTCCAAGAAAGCCTGCTACATATAACATCCAATGTGGAGGCTCAAATAGGGCCTGAGAAAGCTAAGAAAAGTTCTGGACAAGAAGCCAGATGTGGCTTCCTAGTCCTATAGTCTCTCAGGTAGGCCAGTTCTCAGCATACAGAGGCCCAGCTACTGGTCCCTGCATGCAGGCTGGAGCCACCTGCCAGCACATGTGCCAGTACCATGTACTAGCTGAGTCATGCGGCAGCTGACTTAGCAGTTTAAGATTTGCCTCATGTGGTCAGAGAACACTGCNGGCACTTAGTAAAGCCAGGTCCAGACACAGAAAACCTCTAAAAAGGTATAGTATGTTTAAAAACATGCTTAGATGCTGAAGAAATAAAAGAAAATGGATATAGATAAGCATAAAAAATAGTTTAAAAATAATAGTCTTTAAAGAGAGAGTAAAGTAATTAAAAAAATAAGCTATATAAAGATGGTAAATACATAGGATTCTGGATCTTGTATGGTGCTTTGTTGACTTTGAATTTTTTAAATGCTGATGAGTGAACAGCAGCTGCTGAGAGATATTGGGTTATGGAAGGGACTGCTGAATTAAACCAGCCTATATACTTTAGAGATGTCTTGGCTTCAGAATGGAAGTTGAAAATATGTTACATTGGGGAAGAGATTACGCTTTTGTTTTGACAGGAAATGAAAAGCTATGGATTCNTTCAAAGTTAATTGAGATTAGATTTGACTGGGGGAGACCTCCTGAAAATCTTGGCTATAAACATAACAAAAGAAACAAAAGAAAAACTATAAGATAGATGATGTATAAGCTTATCCTTTGACAACTCTGAGACTGGATGAGACATGATAAATCTTGTTGGCTACAGAGTCCTCATGACTTGTTATTACATGCCAACCTTTCATATGGCAATGATAGAGATTTATATTACAGTTTGGTTATACAGTCCGAATAAACTTATAAAGTTAACAGATGCCTTTTGCCTGCTCAAACATAAAACAAAAATTCATCTTTAGCTGATTTGTTCATTCTGCACTTTCCATACTTATGTTAATACAGATATGTATTTTACCTTTAAAAGTTTGTGTGTTTTCAGAAAAAAAAAGGACCAGATACCAATGAAGACAAGCAGCCCAGGTGATCTAGCCTCTCAGAATGCCTCTCTTGCAGTTTCCTCAAAATTCTGCATCCAGAACAACTTCAAAGCTGCCAGCTGAGATGGCCCAGCTTCACACACTACTCTTGCCAGGACTTCAGAAAAGCCTTGCACTTTCCCATTACACAGATACTGGNTGACAAATAATACAGCTAGCTCTCCCAGGACTTGACCATTATCCCAATTTCTCAGGGTCCCCTAAGGATGCCATTGCCCCCAGACAACAGGAAGCAGTCTAGAGAACATGGTGCCCACATTCCCAAGAGGTGGGGTGGGTAGTTTTTGGTCATTTGGTGGGTTATGGATGTTTATCAATGTTTTGGGGGATGGTTACAAGTTGTTATTGGTCATGGTCAGAAAAAAAAGCTGAACAAAGGAGAATAGATTCAGGGATTTCNTTCTGAAGGAAAAAAGGGGAGGGGATATAGTATAGAAAAGAATAGATAAAAGGGTGGGTTATTGAGTCTATTTAGAACAACTACTAGTCTCAAATATTTTACCTTGGTATGGATTTTTGCATATTGGTACAAATTTAAGGTTATTTTTGCCATACTGTATATATGTTTCTACTCTTGTTTAAGGTATTGTATCTATATAGCACATTTAACAATGTAATGTAAAGTTCTAGTCCTTAAAAGCTAGCCCTTAAAAGAAATACAGGTAAATAGTTAGTCATCTGTAACAACCCAACTTATAGTCATGTGAGGTATGTTTTCTTGGTCAAATAGAGATATATTTTAAATAGATAGATGTCTTCAAAGTCTTCAGACACCTACAGAATATGAACTTTAGGATGTTTTGATAACACAAGTCTTTTCTTGAGAGTGAGATGTGTCTGTTCCTGGAAGCATCAATTTACTTCAAGTAATGATGATGANTATTAAAGAAATTCCATGTAGAGTTTGCTTTCAATATGACAAGGCTGGTCNTTTGGGCAAGGGGCTGCCTTTGCCTTGACTGCTAACAGTTGCTGTCCAAATTGGACAAGCAGAAGACAAAGAAGATGACTGCCAAATTTTACCAGGACAAGGTACAGCAGTCCTTCAAAACTCCTGCTTCACAGAAAAGTATGTCAGATATTTTAGGCNCATAGACTGAGGATGGATGCTCCAATGTTACAGAAGAACCCTGGGGTAACTGTCCAGGCAGCTAGCTGTTTATGTCATTTCTATGGTTTTGGAAGTTGCTTGCTCTGCACTTCCTGTTTACTCAGGTAAAATTATATTCTTCTTGGGTCTCTGATGGGGTTGCAGACCAGATAGTTATAGTTTTACAGTTTTCCTTGTTATCTAATTCAAAAAGGAAACTTACATAAGAGTTGTAAAGTTTATAAGGTTGAGAAGCATAAAAGCTTAAGTTGTTTATCTAAGGAAATGTTTTGAGGTCTAAAAAGATAGTTTTGGATTGGTAATACAAGTTATGATAAAAAGTGGTTTAGGTATCAAACTTTGGACCCATCAAGATAGGAGAGATAATAGAGTATTTTCTCCAAAATTGCCAAATACAAATGGACTGGGCATTGTAAATGTAATTCTTACCTGATAATTGTTCTTATTGTATATAGGTTTACTATGTTAGAGTTAAAACCCTTTACTTTTTATTTAGACAAAAGGGGGGAAATGTTGTGAGATATTTGATTTCACTGTGTAAAGATATGCCACTGTGATTGGTTTAATAAAAAGCTAAATGGTCAATAGCTAAGTGGGAGGTATGGGTGGGACTTCTAGACAGAGAGAACTCTGGGAAGAAGAAAGGCAGAGTTGCCAGCTGGATGCAAAGGAAGCAGGACATGCAGGAGGAGTGGTAAAAACCACAAGCCATGTGGCAGCATGCAGATTAATAGAAATGGGTTAATTTAAGTTATCAGAGCTAGTGGGATAAGCCTAAGCTAAGGACAAGCTTTCATAATTAATAAGAAGTCTCCATGCATTATTTGAGAGCTGGCTGGTAGGACAGAGAAAGACTGGTTACATAGCTGCTATATTATTGTTTGCTTAGTAGTTTTAAGACATCTGGTAAGTCATTCAGAAAAATTAATATCTCTGAATTTCCAAGTATCAGAATGAAAAGTAAACCATAAAGTATAACCATATTAAAGTATAGATAATACTTTTAGGAGACAGACTTTTAAGCATGGCATGAAACTATGCCCACTATAAGAGAAACTGACTGGTTTAATAGTATAAAATCTAGAATTTCCATATGAGAGACTGTCATAGGAATAGGAAATAGCCTCTGGTTGACTGGTTTGACACAGCAAGAATACTATGAACAAATTGGAAAAAAGTGACTAATGGTAAAATCATTGTAATTTATATTCTTTAATATGGGAAGAATAATAAATAAACCATCAAACATAAATATACTAATAAGGAAATAGACAAAGCACATGAATTGATATTTCAAAGAGAAAACATGCAAATAGATAAGAAACTTAGAAGAAAATCATCTTGAGGGTTTAAAAAAAGATTTATTTTTATTTTATTTGTATGAATGTGTTCAAGTATGTGGGTACAGTGACTGTGGAGGCCAGAAGAGCCTATCAGATCCCCTAGAACTTGAGTTACAGGTAGTTATGAGCTACCATGTGATGCTGGGAAACTGAACCTGTGTCCTCTGAAGAGCAGCCAGTGCTCTTAAGGGCTGAGTCATTGATCTAGCCCCATTTTGTAGTTTTACAAGAGGAGATTAAAGCAGGTATCACTTCCACTTTCTTCTCAGGCTAAGTTTCAAATACCTTACAATGCTCTTCCTAAGGGTTGTCCAGCAGCAGCTAGGCCACTGGGCCTCCGACTTTACAGGCCTCTTTTTCCTTTCATTCCNGCTTCACTGGGCAGCTCTTGTGTCTGCCCATGCCCTGTCTGCCCTCTCTCTTTTCCCATCTGGGGCATTTGGTGCGGCTTGCTCCCTGCATCCCCTGCTGTCTTCCTCTAGTCTTCCNTCTGCTCCTCCAAGGTGCCTCGCTAGACCACAAGGCTGCCTGAGTTCAAAGACAGCATTTCCTTCTGGAAGGGTTTCCTCTTGGTCAGAATGCCACGGCTGTCAACTCACTTCATGCTAACTGGGGCCCATGTCTTGGCTTGAATAATGGAGATGCAAATACTCGTTTGAAAGCAAAATTGGCCCAAATGAAATTGAGTGCTTTTTGTCACATAGGTCCTGTAACTCTGGTTTTAATCCCTGAGAAGTGTCCTGTGCAGAATGAAGCTCACAGCCAGGCGGTGTTTCTAAGTTACATCCATAACGCAGGCCATGACTGGTGCAAAATGACTCTTCCTTCTTGGAAGAGAAATCAGAAACTCAGCCCCTTCCAGGCCTGCCAGGGCAGTGGGGATGTTCTCCACAGTCCTCAGGGCTCAGGCTATGGAATTAACCCATCCTGACTTTCCTCTGTAAATCTTGAAAGACGGGGAAGGAGTCTGGAACAAGAATTAGTAATACCTGAGTTTTGCTTCAGNTCTGTGATGGGAAAAATTGAACTATTTTCATGGACTTCCCNATGGTGGTGCCTTTCTGTAACTCCTCATCCAACCTGATAACAGTAACTAAGGAGACTCACCTGAGCCTCCCAACATCCCACCTCATCAGAAGCTTGGCAGGGTTGCTGCTGGAGGCCTTTGTGTAGTCCTGTTGGGAGGCAGGACACAGAGCAGTTCCTGGAGGGAGGAAGGTGTGTGGGAATACAGGGTTCCTCTCTTTACTCTCATTTCCCTCTTGGAACCTCTAATAGCTGTACCAACACGGCAGGAAAAGCAGTCTTCCAAGAAGCTGCCCCTGGCAGTGGAAGCTTCCAGAGGGATAGAAAGGAGCAACAGACATAGCGGTGGGGTGAATAGGAGCTGGAGGCAAGGGCTGTGCTTGGCAGAGCCTCCTGCAGAAGGCGCTGGAGTGGAGTCATCACTTGCCCCCAAAGCTTTGTGTCCCAGGGTTCCTTTGCTGCTTACAAGAGCTGAGCATTGGAGGGAGATCAGGAGGCCAAGATCTGGAGGTCCAGCTAATTGACCACTAATCTGTTGTCTGCTTTCTGGGGGTGGATTACTTCCTCTCCCACCATAACGGAGGGCTTGAGAGTTTATTTGCTTTAAAACACCTGTTTTTTATGAATGACATCAATGCTGGGCTGAAGCAGTGTTGCTCTGAAGACTGGTGTTCACTGAGAAGGCCATCAGAGCCGTTGTACAGCTGACAGCTTAATGCTTTGAATAGTGGACAAAGTATTTGCCTGGAGAGATGCAGTTCTCTCTGGTANCTTCTGAGAGCACCATGAAGAAGAGATGGCATGAAAATAATTGTGTAAGGATGTTGGAGAGAGAAACATGTTCATCTGAAGTACGTGTGGGTACNACTCAGAGGAAATGCTTATTTTCAAGCTGTCAACCAGAGCAGGAAGTCCTGGGTGACGGTTCACCATCAAGCCCTTGGCAGAAAGCCTAGAGCTATTGCTGGTCCATACTCATGTTCCTCTACTATAGATAAGGTGCAGCCAGGATGGACAAAACTGGCATTTATTTTTCTATAGGGCTGGCAAACTATAAAAAGTTGATAAACTAGGCTTTGAAATACAGCTTTCCTTCTAGGACAAGACTCTGACAGCGTTTTTAAGGGCAGTAAGATGGGTCTGAAGTTGGGGCCAGCCAATCTCTAGACAGGAGACAACCTGAGAGTAGTTAAGTACTTCTCCCCCTGCCCTATGCTTTTTCCTTGAAGGGCAAAGTCTTGAGAGTCCAGTCTGGGCTCTTCAGTCATAAAGATCTAATTACAAAACCTTGCTTGCCGGGATTGTAATGTGAGATCCAGTTAATACTTCCCTGGATTGTGTCACGGCCCCCCACTTTCTTCCTTTCCAATACTTCCCTGGATTGTCTCACGGCCCCCCACTTTCTTCCTTTCCCACCCTCCTTTAGTGCCCCCTTAAAAGGATGGCTAGTTTTGAATTAACGGTAATAGTTGCACTTCTAGTTTAGGACGAACCTCCCTGAAATTTTCAGGACCACTAATTTGTGGTTACTCTGGTGGTAGAATGAACTTGGTGCTCTGGCCTTTCCACTGGTGATGCAGTAAAAGTTTAAAGTGAAGACTGCCTCAGAGCCCCAAGAAGAGAGGAGATTGAAACCTAAAGGTTATCCTGAAATGCACTTTACTGTTATCTATGAGAAGAAATGAGTTAAAAAAATTTCAAATACCAGAATACCCTACAGGGAGGACATATAACTATTAAAGGGCTGTTATAGCTGCAATAAATGTAGGAACAATAAAAATAAATTGATGAAGTAAATGTCAGCNCTGTTCCCCTGAGCTGCCCCCACACCTTTGCCCAAAAGTAGAACATCTCCAATTACAGAGGGTGGAAGCAGCCTTCAATGACAATATGACAAGGACAGAACACAGAACACTGGCACAGAGAACACAATTATGCACAGCCTTGAAAAATTGTATCATAGCACAATGCATGGGAGAAATCAATTAATGATGCAGGGCTTCTGTGGCTGTCTAACAGTCCCAGAAAGGAGAGAAGAGGGGGAAGAAAATACCCTCATCCACCCAGCGCATCAAAAAGATGACCCTTAAGTGAAAGTCTACATGATACCAGAGGTCAGTCCTCAGAGTTTACAGCATCTAAGACATTCACCCTTTTTTCCTTCTCACAGTCTTAAGGAGGCATTTAAGTAAAAGTCACTTCTTCCCTGGTTAAATAGCCTTGCAAAAAGAGAGTTCTTTAGTGGAAAGGGCAAGGATGAACAAAGCTTGTGGCTCTTGTCGAGAGCCCACCAGCTGAAAGGGAAAAGGCAAAAGTTAGGCATAAACACAGTAGAAGGTAGAAGGTGATTTAGCTCGTGCAATTTACAACAGGTGCTAAACATTACGAAAACCAGAGCTATTAAGCAATCAAATTAAGCTATAATTATAACTGAAGAAAACTGTACAGGAATTCTAATTAATTCCAATCTGAACATGTCCAAGAGGAATGCTCCGGCAACCCCACTTCTGAGTAAAACAAAACAAAAATAACCCTTGGATAATGCTTCAGATTGCATGGGAAATTAAGAAATGCTTCTCGGCCGGAATAGTCTAAGATTCCTTATTAAATGNTGAGAGAAATCCCCCATGAGGCTGGGGCACTTGTCCTCTCAGATACACACTGCAAAAAGCTTGTGTTGTGGGGTGGTCCTTAACTCCATGGGGGTTTNGGGGGTAAGTGGGCCAGGGGATCCCATTGCTTCTGTAAGTTCATCAGAAGTCTGAAGGGCGACTCATTGTTCTGGCCTTTGGCGTTCTGTCACGAGGCATGGGAGGCTTTGAGAGGTCTGCGAACGCTCCCCTTGTAGTTCTGATTTTGCTTTGTAATGTGTCTTTGGGACCAGTTCCATTGTCTTGTCTGTCACTCCTTGTTCTGGCTTCCCATCCTTCTTCCTGACTGTACACTCAGCTTTTCTCCCACTCAGAGCTCCAGGGGGCAGACTACCAGGGCAGAGTCTTCTGTCAGATGTGCCCAAAGCATGCCAGGTGTGTCTGATGAAGCCCTGGATGCCACCGGATGAGGGGGGTATTTAGATATTGGAATACAATTTTCAACCAGAAGAGCAAACCATTTGAACCCATGGCTAATTTTATAAAAGCCAGAACAGAGGTAACAAAACCAGGACCATCAGGAGCTAACATTTGTCACCAGCCTGTTATAGACCAGCNATTGTGCTAAATTCTTCACCTGGACTACCTCAGTTCTCAAAATCTCAGAATGTGAGGGAGAGGACTGAGGAACAGTTGCTGTTAAATTTGCTTTGAAATGAAGAGTTCTTTCAATTCGTGTAATGCTCTTACATTTCTAAATAATCCCGAGCACATTCTCTTTGCTTCTCCTTTCTCTTGTTAAAGTGGTGGGGTGTGGGGTGAGTTTGCCTCCTAGGCTATGGGGCAGCATGGGCCTCTCATGGGATGGCTTGCCTGCCATTTTGAATATTCTGAACACATTCTTAGCTTTATCTTGCCTTGACTATCACTTGTGTTACGATATGACTCTTGAGGATAAAACGTGGGGAGAAGTGCCACACCTTTCTGTACAGCTGACTTCCTTGCACTTTTGCATGGCTGGAGCCTGTGTAGCCCCAGCTTCTTCAAACAGACCATTGGCTGCNCTTGGAAGGGTGTGCCACTCACCTTCCAACTGTAATCTGGCNCTGTTGGGGCCTTCTTCTAGGTTCCAGGCATTCAGCCTTTGAAAAGGGAAAAGTTGGCAAGATTTGTGTACAGGAAACAATTTCTTTAATAGTACTATGAAGAAACTCCACACACGGAGGAAGCCANACATTGGAGATGAGCTTCACTGAGGTCCATTTACTAGTGTAGTAGGTCTAAAAGCAAGCAGAGGACAGGGGCTCCTCTGTGGGCTGCCCTCTTATNTAGGTGACCCATATTCATGACACTTTTTAGGAACTCTGTCCCCTTGCTTTCCAGTGTAAGCCTGGTGCTGAGGGACGTGGGAGACTTCCATCAACCGAAGTGGCATTTGTTTAGGTAACAGGGGAAACTGTTACCTGCAGCCTGCAGGGTCCTGGAGGGCAGCTCAAGGAAGCCTTGAGCTTAGCCCAAGATTTAGTACATGGCAGCCCCTCCATAGACAGTGTATGATGCTATGGTCATGATTGGGGGGTATGAAAACACTTGGGCAAATGCTAAAATATATGTACAATTGGAAAGGTGACTAGGGGCCCTCAACATTCATTCCCTTGTTCTCCTGGCCATCTCTGCCTGTGTCCTTCAGTTCCCACAGGCACACAGTGAGGTTGAGACAGTTACCCATCCCCAAACTAAGGGGAGGAAATTCACCTAGGAGTTGAGGGGCTTGTTCAAGCTCTCACAGTTGGTAAAGGACATAGCTGGCATCCCAAGTCAGGCAGCTGCAGTAGCTATGCTTAAGCAGCAAGCTGGACCTTCACAAGCGTCATGCAGGTGGAGTCCTGAGACAGAGTGTAGAGTTGGCCATGAAGAGGCTATGGCTCTAGACCTNGAGAGGGAGCCCTGAAAGGCTTTATAGATGAGGAGGATGTATGCCTGGTGAGCCTGGCCCTCATAGGCAGGTATGATCGCAGTGATGGGCAAAGCAAGCATTTGTGAGGCTCATAAATTATGTGAGCGAAGGTGAAGTGCCAGCTGTGCTTTGTTTGACCTGGCTGGGGGATGGAAGGACCCACAGGGCTGGGGGATGGAAGGACCCACAGGGCTGGGGGATGGAAGGACCCACAGGGCTGGAGATGGAAGGAAACACAGGGCTTTTGCCTTTAGTCCTCTTGCATCTTTCCTCTTCCAAGATTCTGCCAGTTTAGCTGGAAGGACCCACAGGGCTGGGGGATGGAAGGACCCACAGGGCTGGGGATGGAAGGACCCACAGGGCTGGGGGATGGAAGGACCCACAGGGCTGGGGGATGGAAGGAAACACAGGGCTGGAGATGGAAGGAAACACAGGGCTTTTGCCTTTAGTCCTCTTGCATCTTTCCTCTTCCAAGATTCTGCCAGTTTAGCTGGCACGTGTTTCTAGGCTGGGGCAGGCTCAGCTCTCTCCATCCCTCTCTATCAATCTAGAGTGACCTTGACCCCTAGGCTCTTCCTGTGCTTTCTGGCCCCATGGGGGTGGCAGGTGCTCTGGGAATCCCTAGGGAACTTCAGCTATCCACCTTATGATTTGCGATGTAATCAGTGCTTTCTCAACTTTGAAAGACATGGCAAAGATCCACAGTGGCCTGTTGCCCTGACAAGCTAGGTTTGGCAGTCTGGCCTCATGGGCATTTTCCCAGCCTGTTCTTCTGCCTCTCTGAAGTCCTGTCCGCCCCCACTAGGAGCTTCTAGAATGGGGAAGGCCTTGGTGCTTCTAATGCCCGCTTCTGTCCTTTGAAATCCTCCCCAGCTTTGCATGAGTAATGGGTACCCCTCCCACGTGTGGGGCTGAAGCTAATTTTGATCTTGTGTAGTGAGACTTGGTTTTAATTTGGTCTACAGGGTGATCCAAGGGCAGCTTCAGGGTTGGTGACTAGAACTCCAGATTGGAAAAATCAGAATGACAGTCACACCTGGGGACTGGAATGTGGTGATGATACCCTAGGACTTTCAGGCCCAATGGTCTGAATTCAAATCCCAGNTTCCCCCATCCCTAGCAGTGTGGACCTGGACAAGTTGTTTAATGTTCTGTTCTTCTATAAAATGCAGACTGTCCTTGTACCTCCTGCAGATGGGCATTGCGAGATGGAGCAGAAAGTGGCTAGCATTTATTGAGTATCTGTGTGTTGCAGGATGCTGGCCTGCAGATGCTCTAAATGCTAGCCACCTTTTGGTACCATCAGCATTCTAGGAACCCTATTCCCGTATCTTATTTCCTTGATGGGGAGTCTGAAGCCACCCAGGTTGTTTACATGTATAAGGTCACTTACCTGGTAGTAGAACCAGAATTCCTTTGGCACTGGAAACCAGAGCCAGGGCCCCATCCAGGTAGCCAAGATGCTGCAGTCAGGCCTATTTCTTAAAGGCTAGCACATACATCAGACTATCCCAGCAGGCTTATTAAAAAGCAGATTCTGGAATCCCAAAATTGAGCCATGAAAAGGAGATTTCTTGTGGTTCTTGAATATCTGTGTTTGAACCAAGAGCTTGCTCTTGAACTCAAAAGTTTGAGAATTGCTTCAGTACATAGGTGATTCAGTCCAAAGAAGGCAGTAGAATCTCCATGCTTTCCTACCAGCCCAAGTTTGTATCCTTCTTGTGTTCCTGCACAGTGGCCCAGCAGCCTGTCCTCAGGGACGAGGCTGACAAGACCTGAAGGTCAGCGGGGATTAAATGGCTGAGGGAGGCTGAGGTGGTTGATGACATTCAGGGAGGGCAGAGGCCTGAGATAAGAGAGCAGGTAGACTTTAGGAGAGGGAGGTTCCCAAATCGTGGGGACTGTGAGTAGACAGGAAGAAGGATCAGCTCCCCTGGGCCATCCTGGACCTCTGGGAGCTGGTGCCACTGAGAACAGTGAAGGACTGTGGAGTAGGTGTCTCATAGGCCACTAACTCAGCCAGTCCCTTCCTTCAGTACTGTCAGGTTCTGGCTTCTTCATGATGAACCAACCTGCTAACAGCCTCCAGCCACACAAAGCTGTGGTTTATTTGCTTTCCTCTATACATTGTTCTTCTCTTTTGGAGGTGGCTATGAAGTGGCAGTTTGTCCCTTGACATTCTTTGTCCCCACAACTCCCTAAGAGCATGTGGAACCAGCATGATTATAGTATGGCACAGGAAGATGGGAGCAGCAGGCAGGGTGGCAGGGCACAGGGAAGTGGGGGGGGGTGCCCGGACTCCCTCCTGTCCTTCCTACGTTTGCTGCTCAGCAGGGCTGGGGTGGCCTCACCTTGGCAGACATGAAGAAGAGCGTTCCCTGGCTCCTGTCTCTGGAGGTTACATAGATTTACCTCTGCTGCTCTACCTCCTTTCTGGGATGTGCAGAGTATAAACGGGGAATAAATAAACATAGATTTATCAGCAGTTTCTGAGTTTCTGGAACGTTTGGGATGGAAGTGGATGTTCCCCTCTGCACCCTTTAGGTCAGGATCAAGGTGTGTGACGATAAAGACTAAGGCTGTCATCCTGAGCCCCTCCCCATGAGCAGAGGCTCCCGCCAGACACTTGANTGAGGGAGACACAGGAGTAGCCGCATTCTCCAGGGTGGCTCGGGCAATTCTTTGAGCTCTGTGCATTGCATGTGTCAATTCTTTCAGGTGGGCACCAGGTAAGCAAAGCAAACCCTACCAAGACTAAACTGTGTCCTAAGGACTCAGAGTGAACAGTAGATGAGGACTTGTGCCTGTCAATAGGATCCCATTCAAATTCCAGGCCGCAGAGCAGCTGCTTGGTCTCTTGCAGGAGGGTAGCCTCTGAGTGTCCCCTGCTAGTTGGCAGGAAGCCAGCAGGTATACATGACTTTGTTTCATTCATTCAGAGGTTGCTAGAGGCAGTATCGCTGTGCTGGGAAGATTGGAACCCTTGGAAGGCAGGACCTAAGGTGCACCGAATTGTTCTGCCAAGACCACAGTACTTTAGCCTTGTAAACATGGTGCCTTTAGCTTCAAAGTCAAGTGTGGCCACTGTTGGCAGAAACTCAGCCCAGCTTCGATATAAAACAGTTTCCATTGCTCATCATGTCCAACAGAGCAGCAAAAGAGATGATTTCCTTCTGGGCAGGAGACGGTCCCCACCACCTGTTCTTCAGAGGGTGGTGATTCGGAGTAAACTTTTGGCTGGTGGCTCACTTTATTCCAGTGGCCCACATGAAGGCTTGAGTACTCTCCATATCTGTTCTTTTATTCTAGAAGAACCCTAATGTATGCAGTTGCTTTTCTGTGTCGATCCCTGTCTTATGTGGGCAGGCTCAGCCCTGGTCTAACAGACCCTCAAGGACCCATCTAGGCACAGACTGTGTGGTGGTGAATATTGGTTGTCAACTTGGCTGGCTTGATGGACACCTAGGAAATTGGTAAGTAAAGTGTACTTCTGAGGATATCTGTAAGCCTGTTTCCACAGAAGATTGGCATATGGCTCAGTGAACTATGTGGGAAGACCAGCCCTCAATGTCGGCTANCCCATAGACAAACAGGCGACCCAAATGGATGGGAAAGGGTGAACGGGAAACTGTGAGTGGGGTTCACTTTTCACCGTTGTTGCCAGTGGACATGAGACTTTGGATTCTTGAGCCTTTGAATGTGTACTTGAAGCAGCAAGTTCTAGGGGTTTCAAGCTCCCAGCCTGANGGGAGCTGCCTGGTTAATCCCTCTCTGTCTGATGTTTTTAGCTTCTTAGATTGAGCAGCAACTGGTTTTCCTGGCTTTCCGTTCTGCAGAACAGCCACTATGGGACTGTTCAGCCTGCCAATCAAATACACTTTCCCTTCATTGGTTCTGTTCCTCTGGGGAACCCTAACNAATACCTGGGGCTACATCTGTTATATTCTTCCCTGCTCTTGGCTGACTATGTCACCAATGCTCTAATCCTGCTCACCCAACAACCCCAGAATTTCCAATAACCCCCTGCCTTCTTCACTACCACCTTCTCTGCCTATTCACGACAGTCCTGCTCAATAGCCCCTCAAATAGTGTACTCCATAGGTAGTCTCTAGGCCTGGGGATGACAGACATGATGTCACAGGACACCTCACTGTGCTGGTGTCGGAACAGTGAGTGGAAAATATGGATGCTATGCCCAGCTAGAGATAAAGTCATGAACCCTGGCTCATGCTGTTTCTTGAAATGGATCTTAAGTGTGGTCATGGGATTCCATCTCCCTCGCACTGGCTAGTGAAACTGCAACCAAAGCTAATCTCTTCCATCCTTGATAGACAGAGAATGAGCAATGAGTGGACCCTCTCTTCTATTTAAATACCTGGAACCCTTTCTTTGAAGCCAGAAAATTGACTAGCCCTCAGACCTCCTGTTTTCACCCTCATTGTGCACTGTTCTTCTCTGAGGGCCAAGCATCCTTCTCAGTTACCTTCACAAGTAAGAACATAACTAGTTTTCTCATCCTTGGCATTCTTGACATTCTTGCTGGGTAANTGACATGGGAAGTAGACCTGAGTCTAGTAGGATGTTAACAGCAGTACTGGCTTCTGCTTACTAGATGTGAACACAGCCATCCTCCTCTCCTTCAATAAGAACAGTTAAAAATGTCTCCATTGCCAAATGTTCCCCTGAGGAGCAAATCCCCCCACCCCAGGCCCGTGTATGTGTTTAACAACCACCATGGCATCAAGAGAACAAGAATCCGGGGGTTATCTCTGTTTAAACCCATGTTATCCAATGTTCTTTCTGAATTTCTCTTTTTAACTCCTAGCATCTTGGCTATATATTATTGTTTTACTTGGCTCTCTACAGTGAACACGTTATGTGGATGTAGGCTCCACTAGTTATTCTTAAATAGGACCGAGCTTCACTATCAGAAGATGTCCTCATAGCAAAGCTGCNTTGGATAAAGTAGCAAACAAAGTGAACATGAACAATATCTGATGTATATAATCAGTGTTGGGTTAAAGGTGCACCAGGGTATATTGCCTCCACACTCACTCCTCTTTCTAGTGGTTGAGAAGGGTATGCACATAATCAATACACAGTGTGCTCATTGTGGAACACGGTCAGGAGAGGTCTGACAGTAGCGTAAGTCCAGGCATCAACTCAGGCCGTCTAATTTCTTACATGAGCACACTAAGCATCCTCCA
>LZPO01087228.1:91372-102504 GCA_001675575.1 Neotoma lepida | reverse complement strand
CCTAGTTTGTAAGTTGCTTGTAAATAAAGCTATTTTGATAAAATTAAAATAATTGAGGTAGTCGTATATTTACAGCATACAATTGATCACTACACCACATGTCTACATTTCCATTTTGACATCCTCATGCACCAAGAGAGGAGCAGCAGGATGGGTAGGATCGGTGTGAGCAGGATTTCTTTTAAGGAAAAAAGAACTAAAAGTTACCATTTGAAACTTTTATTTAATAGGTGAATACTTGGTCTCATGACCAGAATCTAGCTGCAAAGGAGTCTGGGAAATGTATTCTTGAATTGGACAGCTAAATACCCAGGCAAAGCTTGNATCGATGGCTGAGGTAAAAAGACAACAGATTCTGAGGTACAGCCACTCACTTTAGCAACAACATAGGCCAAACAGCATGCTAGGCCAGGGTGGCTCACGTTTAATGTGCAGTGAATTGGGGAGGTTTTGAATGCAGCCACACTGAATTGGTAAATCCCCCTGGAGCCTAAGGCTTTGAATTTCCACCAAGCTCCCAGCTGTTTCCAATACTACAGATACACAGACCAAATAAAACATACTGGTTTAGGCGCTGGTAACGCAATGTTTAATAGAATGGGCTAAGTCTCATCTTGAGCCCTACCAGTAGGGTTCAACCTTGGCTTTCATTGTAAACTGTCTTGGAGAGGGCTGTGAAATCCAAAGCCTGACTACCAAATGCCCTCCACAGATGTTTGCTCCCTTCCTTCAGTGAAGTTCCTGTCCTTCCCTAGAAAGGACACTGGTCGGAAACTCAATGCATCATCCTCAGACTCCAGAAAACGAGCAGTGTGTGTCTCCTAAGAGCTAGGCAAAATTTGTGGAGATTGGAGACAGAGGGGGTCCATGGAACACTGAGAACAACAGAACGAAGCTTCTGGCTGGCATGGGGCAGTGCAGCCAGNACTTCCTCCTGTGCCAGGCAGGACAAGGGCTTGAAAGAAACAAGGCTGCCACCACGGGTCTGCCCAGCTCCCATCTGTTGGGGGAGAGAAAGGACATGGAGCAGAGGCAGGAATTCAGGCAATTAATCCTTTATTTAAAGAATAATAAACAGCCAGATTTTACATACTGAAAGAGGGAACAAGGTAAAAGGGGTTAAAAACTAAAAAGCGAGGACGGCAGACACCAATTAACACAATGCTAATTGACAGTTTCCCCAAGCTTCCACGGAACATGCCAGGCCCATTTCCCCAATTGCTAATTAAATCAAACCACACACACAATACTAATTTCCCTAACTTAGGGAACTCAATAGACAAATAAAATGAGAAACTAACTTAAACATTTTGTCAAAGTATGGAGAGAAGGGTGAATGCAATCTCCACATGAATAAACTTTGGTTCCGACTCCATCTGTGAAAGTTCTGGCATGTTTAATAAAATGTCGAAATTTCCCAGTGTCTCCATTCTATCACAATTGCATAAATGGACTTCCCTAATCACAAAATAACCCACAGCAGTCTCTCCCACTTNCATTCTCTCCTTCTGGTGAAGGGTACCCAGCGCATCCTGGAAGTGACATGTAAATTGCACCATTTAAAAATTATAAAATATCTACTTAATTACAATTAAAAACAACGAAATAACTTTTCTTTAAAATAGTCCCNAAGGTTCTCTGAGCTGGAGCCTGGCTTGGGGAAAAAGAGAAGCCAATCACTTAATCACACAAGTGAGTGCAGAGACAGCTTGTCTGCCCACCCGCCCGACCGGCCCGGCCGGCAGCTCCCCTCCCCCACTTCCCCGCANGCACACTGGCTGGGTGCTCATTGTCTCAAGGGCCCCATCACTCCTCCTCCAGCCTTGGCTGAAGCTTTGAAATGTCCCCTTTCACCTCCGTGCCCACCCAGGGCCCATTAGAAGCATCCCTGTTGGATTGTGCCATCAGATGAGCATGGGCTTTGCAGGCTGTTTGTCTAATTCACTCATTTTACATGGGGGAAACTCACACCAGGAGTTGTGGATGTGGCTCAGATAACCTGAGGTCCCAGTTTTTTTTTTTTTAATTATACAAGAAACGTGATTATTTTAATAATTGGGGCTACTAGCACAGAGTTTACGATGCCAGCCATACCTCCAAGAGCATGCTTCCCAATCAACTTGATTGGTTCTCACAGTGATCCTGAGAGGCTCAGATCATTTTTTTCCTCCATTTTATAGATAAGGGAACCCAGGCACTGACATGTTCAATATTGTAGCTGAGGTCCTACCTCTAAGCTGCAGAACTAGATCTGGCTTTTTAACTGCACCTTTGTAGACTGATTGGAAGACCCAGAAAGAGGTGAGTCCCAGTAGGAAATGAGAAAGAAGCCTACATCACTCAGNTGCAGCTTGTATTAGAGTCTTAAATATTTCTAACGTGATTCATTCTTCCCATATTAAAAAGTAGAATCTAACGCATCCACGTGCCTCCCATGATTTACCCAACTTTGTTTTTCCCCTAATGACATATAACGACTAGCTTCTGGTGCTCACATGCACGTACCCAGGGTCTTCAGTGGTTGAGCTGTTCTTTGCTGAATGGATGTGGCACAATTTATTTAACTTATGACTGCTACTGACATTTGGGTCATTTTCTTCTTTCTGTTTCATAAGATGTTTTGGCTAACTTCTTTCCAGAACCGTCTTTACCATCTGTTAGCTTTCCTTAGGGCAATGCCTTTACTACAAACCATGGAAAGGTGAAAGAGGGGAGAGGTGAGTGGAACACTCACTATACAGAGCTGGAAGCCTAACCCTCACCAGCGATGGAGGAGACCATCTCCCTAATGAAATTCTTCACCTCATGCCCATTCTTGTGCAGTCCCACTTTGGGGGGTAGTTTGCAGAATGGGGGGTGTCACTAAAACTGGAGCTAAAATAATGAAGCAGAAGAGTTACTGTCTATGGTTGAGAAAGCTACCTACGGCGTGGGGTAGTGATTGGAGTGAGACAAGGTTGTGTGCCTTAAAAACTAAACTTAGGGGCTGGAGAGGTGGTGCAGAAGTTAATAGCACTGGCTACTCTTGCAAAGGACCTGGGTTCAGTTCCCAGAACCTACATATTGGCTCACAATCATCTGTAACTCCTGTTCCAGGGGATGTGACATCCCCTACTGGCCTCTGCAGGAACCAGGCATGCAAGTGGTTCACAGACACACATTTAAGACCCTCAGACACATAAGATACATACAGATCAGTGCTAGTCTTATTTTAGGGTAATGACTGTCAACTGTTGGTGTATGCATTGCTTGTTTACCTGGTTCTTCACATTCTACTCTCCAGCCACAGAAGAAAGGAAGCACTCCTTCCTCAGTCTGGGGTGTAGGTATAGGGGACAGAGTTGGCTCTAAAGCATTTCCGGCCTTTTTATCCGACTGACATCCTCAACACATCTGTCAAGAGGGAGGTAGATTATCTGTCCTTGTCCCTTCCTGGGACAAAAGCAGACCTGTTACTGTCAGATCAGGGGAACTTTAGAGCTTCATGGAAGGACAGCTGACNGTCCTCCTCATTCATTGTGGTTTGTCATAATCACTGACCCCTCCCCCAGGAGGAAATAGGAATGAAATAGCAATGTGATAGGTTAATGTCGATAATTAAAGAGAGTTTAAGAGCAGTGTGAGACTGAACTGTGTGTGTGGGTGGTTGAAATGGTTGTTTGATGTGAAAGTCAATGATTGAATTATTCAGAGAGAGTGATTTCCAAATGATAATTTTACACTTTACATAACTGATTCTGATTTATTATAGTGGCACCCAGTGGAGCTGGCTTAGTTCTAAGGGGCTGTCAGCTTTTCCATCCCAGCCTCTGGGCTAAGCCCCTACCCCTCCAAGAAAAGAACTGCTTCTGTCCAAAACTCAATGTTGTTCTTATCTCTCTTGCATGAATTTCACCCTCTCATCCCTGTGGGAGTGTATGGCTTTTTGGCTTTGTAATGTATAACTTGGCAGAGGTGTGTGTGTGTGTGCGTACATGTGTGTATGTGTGTATGTGTGTGTGTGTATGTGTGTGTGTATGTGTGTGTGTGTTTCTGTGTGTGTGTGTGTGTATGTGTGTGTGTGTATGTGTGTATGTGTGTGTGTTTGTGTGTATGTTTGTGTGTGTATGTATATGTGTGTGTATGTGTGTATGTGTGTGTATTTGTGTGTGTATGTGTGTGTGTATGTTTGTGTGTGTGTATGTATGTGTGTGTATGTGTGTGTGTTTGTGTGTGTGTGTGTGTATACATGTACACTGGCCTGCATCTATGTGGACAGATACCCCAGATTGCTTGAAAGTTTTGATCTCCTGTCCTTTAACAAGATATAGGGCCACAGTGGGACCAGGACCCCGAGGGTCACTAGAATGAAGATGACACAGTAGTGTCAGTGGCCTCTTCATAGTTGAAAGAGTCAAAGGGTGGAGTCCAAGTTAGGATCAGCCCTGCAGTATGAATGTGAAATTTCATGCATCTGCCATGCCAACACATCTGAAAACTTAGTCTACAATGGTGGTTACGGCTTTTGTAGGTGTTTTTCTTGCTGGCAGAGGTATAAAGCAAGACTCAAACTGCCACTCTTCTGGAACAATCTAGAGGCAAGCGCCCTGTTCTGGGACAGCTGGCTACTTATACTGACACGTCTACTTGTTAACTAGATATTCAGCCCCTCTCCACCTGCCTCTGGATCAGCTGGGATGCAGGATTATTTATTCTTGTGGACAGAAGAGGTGGCCAGGAACATTGACCACCCCGACTGAGCTTTGCTGTACAATATGGACAGAACCTAACACTGATAGGGTACTTACAAGATGGCAAGCCCTGTTTTCAGGACTTACATGAATTCATTTCATTCTCTCCATAGCCCCTAGAAGTAGCTTATTTTTGTCTTCATTTTACGCTGTAGGGACCAGAGGGTGACTAAGTCACCCTGGCTGGATACTCAGTGCAGCCTCTGGCTTGGCACTGGCCTAGCAGCCGTTAGCTTTTGGCTTCATGCTCACTGGCCAGCTGCAGCTCTCTGATCTATGGTATCCATGTAGGCAGGAATAACAATGGCTTATCCAGGAATAATATAGAAAACTGTGGGTCTACTTTGGTGGATTGGGGATTGAGAGACATTTCTGAGGTATGTGGAAAAAAGAACAAAGAATCAGGATATTTTGTGGGAAAAGGGCAGGACGATCTGAAGACATTCTGGAGACCCACACGCTACATCCCCTCTGGCCAAGACTCTGGCCAGATTCCCGTGGTGATACGCCCTGAAACCTCACCTGAGCACACTGCCAGCTGCACAGTCCTCTGCCTCCCTGCTCCATCCAGTCCTAACAGCAGTGTCAACAACGCCTTCCGTCTGCAAAGCTCACATCAACCTGGGGTTCAGGTACTGCTGGGAAAATCTAGTGCTGCCCTTAAGTCTGGTAGGTAATTGTGATCAGGGGAAGTCATGTAATTTAATTGTTAGCAGTCAAAATGTTACTTTATAGGAAAATAAGCACCAAAAATTTGCATAAATTTTTAACATGAAGCATGAGGTTTCTAGGAACCTGTTCCCCCCCCAACACACACTGGAATTCTGGGCAAGGACCCCAGACTCTGGGATTTGTGCACTCTTCTTTGCCGTTTGGGGTACATGGGAAGACAGCTCTGGCTACCTGTGTCCTCAGACCTTACTACACCACAGCCCTTTTCCTTATTGATAAAGAGAACTCTTGGTGTGCTGAACTTCTGTAGTGGATGTTACTGTGATAAGCTTGGGGTAGGATGCCTTGAAGAGTAGATGAGATCCCCTGAATGCTTCAAGGAGAAACAAAGCATAGGACCAAATAAAGGCAAAAAACTGTAGTCAAAAGACAACTAAGCAAGACTGAAGGACAGCCATCTGGGAAATGTATTTGCACAATATATGAAGGGTTAATATTCTCAGTAAATAAAGAGGCTTTAAAAAGTAGAAAATAAGTCTGATCAAGAAATTATTTCAGAATATTAATCAAGAATACAGAATATTCTGTAATCAAGAATATTACAGAACATATACAAGTGACGAATGAGTACTTGAAGAGATACTCAAGCAAGGGTTGGGAAGGTGTCCTGGTGGGTAAGTGTCTGCTGTGTGAGCAGAGGACCTGAGCTCTTTGGATGTCCAATACTGGAGAGTGGAAGTAGGTGGATCCTTAGGGCTTGCTGCCTAGCCAGCCTATTGGAGACAGTCAACTCCGGGTTCAGTGAGAGACTTTGTCTCAAAAAGTAAGATGGAGAATGGGAAATGACACCTGATATCAATCTCAGGCCTTACACATGCATCATGGGCACACACACGGGGGGTGTATTAAAGAAATGTAGACTGGACAATAGCTTGTACTTTCCCCACTTCATATTGACCAAAATGAAACAAGTTGATACCTGTAATTACACAAGGAATGGGTGGGTTAATAATGTGGTGGACAGGAGTGAAGACTGGTACAGCCTTCCAGGTGAGCAGTTTGGTTAGATCCCTTAGACTTTAAAATGCTCTTTACAGCATCTGAGAATAAAGTAACAGCAGGACTATCATGTCTGGGTAGANGATATGAAGATATTCTCTGTCATTGCTTTGTCAAAGAGCTGGCTTCAGCCTAAATGCCTAGTAACTGGGGACACAGTAAGACGCCAGATTTCCCTCATGCAAGAGAATAATATACAGTCACCATCACCTTATTATGGAAATATCTATATACTGCTGTAAGAAAAAACACAGTGAAGGCTGGCAGGCAGGACAGTAATGTCCACTCAAAAAATCAGGGTTAATACTTGGTAGAGGAGATACCATGGTCATAAAGGATGTGCTGACCCCTATGATTTCTCCAAATGTAGGAAGTGTGACTGCATAATTTGTGGTATGGGCACTGAGTTTACACTCCACTCTGATAAAAATAAATGAATAATGGTGTAATATTGTCAAAACATAGGTAAAAATGAGGACAGGAAACATGTCTAACGTCAAAGAAGGCTTCAGGGGGTTGGGGATGTAGTTCAGTTGGGAGAATGCTAGACTGGAATGCACAAGGTCCTGAGTCCAATACTCAGTTCCCCTAAAACTGGGTGTGGTGGTTCATGTCTTAATCCCAACACTTGGAAGGTGGGGACAGAAGGATCAGGAGTACACAGGAGACTGGAGCTAGTGAAATTAGAGCTGAGTGTCCTTTTAAGTGTTCTATTGGTGTATAATGCTTTCTGCATGCTAATCTGGCCTTCTCCTGTGGTGTACCCTGTATCTCATTCTCACTGTAGTCCATTCCCTTAGCATGCAATAAATGACCCAAAGTCCTCTCCTTAGTCCTTGGCTTTCCCCTGCATGAGCTTCCGCGTGAGAACAGTCTCAGAAGTCACCCAGGGTGTTCCCCAGCTGGTTATGAGCCTGCATCAGAGGCGCTCAGTGACCACTGCATACCCTCTGTGACACTGGCAATGGCCAAAGCTCCTGGTAAATCCTCTTTTGTTTCTTGGTGACCAGGAATGAGCAAGTGGCTTTTGGATTTTCACCCCTGAGCCTGGCAGGAAGGAGAGGCGAAGACCATGGGTGAGAATAACAAGAGCAGCACCCCCTTCTGCCCCAGACAACAGGGGTCTGGTAGGACCTTGAGGGTCAAACATTAACTCATTAGCTCAGCAGTTAGCAGAGTTCAGGAAGGCGTGTGGGTGGCTTCGCATCTCCTGTTCCTTCCCTTGCAGTTTTCAGAGCAGTGTTTTGAAGTATTCTGAAGAAACACATTAGTTCAGGACAGCAGAGGACTCTTTGAAAGGGCTGTATGCTGAATGTGATCAGACACATTGAATTAAAGGCTCCATGGACTTGCTCCTCTGTGTACCACACACACAGCAATTCTTTCCAACACTTAGTGAGCATTTATTATGCGACAGGCACGGTGTCCTGCTTGTAGAATGGACTGGTTTAACTCTTCAGAGCCCTCTAAACTTCACGCCGCTATTGTCTCAACCAGTCAAACACTGAAAACTTTAAACCTGCCCCCAAGGATTCCAGAATATGAAGACCTCTCTGTACCAGTGGCCATGCTCTTCTGCTCTCTGCCCCAGTAACCTGCTGTGCCGCAGGCAATGTCTTAGAGAAGAGATTCTTGGCTGGAAGGTGGTGACCATAGATTCCCAAGCCATAACTAAGTCATTTCTGTCTAGTTTTAATTGACACTTTGCTCTTGCCCCATCTCCAGTCTTTCTTTAAGAGAAAGAACGTCTCAAATACCTGCTGGTTGCCATATCTTTCAGCTTATGTGGTCAACATTTAATTACATTAGCATTTGTTTTCACTAAAAAAGTAATCACATTACCGCCTTTCATGTCACATTAGTGAAAATGGATACCAATATGATGCATATTAATAGACTATGATGGGAAGTTGCTAACACAATTAGACTTTCACATTTTATTAGTTCTGCAGTGACACCATCCACCCAATAACAGCTCACTTGAGTAGTGAGGAGGGGTGTGGTGGAGAGTGCTGGGTAGCTTTTGATCCTATGTGGATGTAGCCGGCTCCCTGGGCACCTTGGAAAATCCATAGGGTTCCCTGCACAGCTTTTTGAGCCCTACTTCATGTTCCCTTTGTAGCATTAGCACTGCTAGGACTTGGGCTGGGAAAGGGGCCTGTCCTTCACAGCCAGGCTGTGTACTTGAATTGTGGTCATTAAAGGATCCTGTGACACCGCCCTGCCCATGTGGCCTCACATCAGATAGAATAAATATTTCATTATCTTTTCTGTGGTGGGTGCTGGCAGAGAAAGGGACACAGACACGGAAAACGTCCCCAGGGCCCGCCCGACACTCCCAGTGAGCTCTCTAAGAGGACTTGCTTTTGGCTGCGTGCCCATGGGTAACATTTGGTTGCTTTGTTTTCCCAGACCTCTGTCACCACCCATCTTTCTTTTCTTGTCCTCTGTCCTTCTTTTCACTTTCCTAAGTTGGGGTGGTAAACCTCGTTTACTTCTCTGGTGAGGGTGGTGTGGTGTGATGTTCGGGGAACTTGCCCAGTTCACAGACCCTCCTGAGAAAGCGTCTCCTGCCCTGCTGGATCTTCCACCAGTGGCTTTGTCTCTTCAGTCTTCTATTGGAAACACTGTACAAATCAATTTGTTTTTTCAGGCCTCTTTTTGAATCTTTTTGTCTTCCATGTGTACCCCAAGGTGGTGTTTTCCAAATATAATACTTGGTGCATATCTACTTATGTGTTCTCATATGAACACCCCAACAAATTCAGGGACCTTGTTTAAAAGAGAAATTGATTCCAAACTATGACAAAGAAGTAGACAAGGCTTAACAAAATGATGTTAATGTAGGACATTGAAGGGAGCAGGCAAAAGCACCTTGGCCTGAATGCTGCCATTTTGACTTCAGACTCCATTTTACCTGTAGAGTGAAACAAAGTTCAGGTTCCCACACTCTATGGGAGCTTAGAACTTTGCAATGACTGACCAACCTCCTCCTTGAACCATAGAAACAGTCATTATGTACCTTTAGTTCTCTAGAAACATATGGCTGTACCTAACAACAGAAGGAACAAAAAAATCTGATTGGCTGGACTGAAAGGCTTGCATGGTATGTCCGTTGACAATGCTGGAACATTCAAGGAAGTCCCTAATCTCTAAATCCTGATTGGTGAAAATTGTAACTGTAATTTGGCAACAAATGTTGGTGAATTTTATGCTTATAAACCCCGCTTCTGCCTCTGCTCAGGGCTGTCAGGAGAAACAAGGCTCCTGAGTCCTTGTCCTGCAGCCCTGATCACTCAGTGATCCGCTTATGTGGTGAATTATTAAAATCTTTGGAACCCGTAAGTGTTGTCTCTCTCTTTCCTCATGGTGCATAACGTATCAGGTGTAGCAGACATGAAGAAAGACGGGGTACTAGAAGGAAGTGGTGAACAAGGCCTGGTGNTGAGTATAGACCAGGAGCCAGAGGAATGCACCCTGCTTCCCTCCCTCTGCAACTCATCTCTTGGCTCTTGTTTGTTCCAGGGATGAGCCAGAACACAGGGCCTTGGACTGAATTCTAGGTGGTTTACTTTGAAGCGAGCCATATACTGTGTGTGCTGAAGCCAGAGCTAGCCGCTGAAGACTCTACCCAGCCCCTCAAGATGGTCTCAGGGTTTTTCCTGCTGTCCTTCAGATTCCTTTGCAGGAAAGGACATCAAGGAGAGAGTGCCAGGTGCAACCTGCCTTCATAACACAACGGCCCAGAAGAAGGCCTGGGTGGTGGGAAAACCACATCTGCACTTTGGATTTTTCATCTGCAGAATTGCTGCAATGGTGCTGTGTTAGAGGCGTGTAAGGCCCCTTCCACTCTTGTAATTCTGAAACTGCATGGAAGAGGGGATGTGCCTCATGTTGGATGAGAGACCTGCTATCCTGCAGTGGAATTCTGACCTCAGCGAGGTCTAAAGTCACTGAGTGGGGAGTGGGGGAGCATTCTCAGGCAGGAGAAAGGGCACAGGCAAAAGCAGGTGGTGGCTGTTCTAGGACATTGAAGACCTCAGGAGGGCTTTACAGAGAAGTCCAATTGCCAGTCTGCAGTCAAAGGGTGGCCAGCACGGGACTGGCATCCGGAAGATNGTGGAGTTCATCGGGAGGTGGAAGGAAATTGTCCCTCACTTGAAGCTCCATTCTCTATGGTAGCTCATAGAGATTCCTCAGAAGGCAGAAGGNACTGCTTGGGCAATAGAATGCTGGCAATGATCCTGCGGAGCCCTGCAGGAAGAAGATTTGTAAGAGGCCGACCCACAGGTGGGTAGGTTTGCTAATCAATCATTTTCAGAGTAAAGAGAAGCTAAGTATGTCAGGGACCTTTTTAGGAATTCATATCCAGGCTGCTGCCTCCTGGAGGCACTGTCTTGGTGTGTTGTTGATGTGGAGACACTGTCCTGGTGTGTTGCTGGTGTGAAGGTGCTGTCCTGGTGTGTTGTTGGTGTGGAGGTGCTGTCCTGGTGTGTTGTTGGTGTGGAGGTGCTGTCCTGGTGTGTTGTTGGTGTGGAGGTGCTGTCCTGGTGTGTTGTTGGTGTGGAGGCGCTGTCCTGGTGTGTTGTTGGTGTGGAGGCGCTGTCCTGGTGTGTTGTTGGTGTGGAGGCGCTGTCCTGGTGTGTGTGTGCCACACTGACTCAAACACCT
>LZPO01087228.1:40677-79088 GCA_001675575.1 Neotoma lepida | reverse complement strand
GAGCCAAACTGTGTTTCTTTCACTGGCCTTTTTTGGCTTTTGGACACTAATTCTAAGGCCAGGGCACATATCTTTCACTGACTCTGACTCTAGGGACCAAGAGTGTTACTTTGGTAATAGTTTCAGAGTCAGGGCATGTTTCCTTAGTTATGGGTTTGGGGATAAAGTGTTCATTTCTCTGGCTCAGGTCCCAAACCCAGGCTGTGTTTCTTTCCCTGGTCAGAGCTCCAGGGCCAGGATGCTACTTTCCTGCTCTGTGATTGGTCAGTTTCACAGGTCGGTTGGCCAGGGCAGGGATAGCCCTGATGTGAGCCTAACTGTGTTTCTTTCACTGGGCTTACTTAGCTTTTGGTCACTAATTCTAAGGCCGGAGCACATATCTTTCACTGACTCTGACTCTAGGGACCAAGAGTGTTACTTTGGTACTAGTTTCAGAGTCAGGGCATGTTTCCCTAGTTCTGGGTTTGGGGATAAAGTGTTCATTTCTCTGACTCAGGTCCCAAACCCAGGCTGTGTTTCTTTCCCTGGTCAGAACTCCAGGGTCAAGGTAGGTTTCTTTAGCTAGCCCATTTTCCCTACATTAACTGAAGCTTCAGTTTGGAGATCTTTTGTTTTACTCAGGTACGTACCCCAAATGTGAAAGTGTCCTGGGATAGACCACTCAGAACTCTGTGACAGCTATGAAACTCTCGGGTTTGGTGAACTGCCTTTTCTGGGGTTGAGAATAAAGACTTTCTGGAAAGTCAGTTCAGGTACAGCCTAAAGACTTATACTGTCATTATCAATTCCAGGTGAGACATGTATCTAGATTTTAGTAACATAGCACCTGCATGCTGTCTTATTATTAAGCAATTCTTAGTTACTACTAGTACTGAGGAGATAATCTGGAATTTTCAGAGGAGCAAATGTGCATTGACAATGTAGGGTGGAGGGAATTGGTTTAAGCTGAAGCTTAAAGGATGCCTTCTCAAGGCAGACCTTTCTAGTGAGTCTTTAAGCTTCCCCGAGGTGATTGACACTGTTTTAACACCACTTCTTTGGAAATCTTAAAATGTACCTGATCAAGAACTGCATCAAGCCAGAGTTGTTGACCCATGGCCTTCTGAGAGTTCCTCCCTAGGTCAAGAGTGTCTATGATTTCTCATTGATAAATGTAAAAACTGTTTCGTAAGAAGTCATAGGAAATACTAGTCTGAAAGTTGTATGGACCTGTACGTAGGCAGTTTGTACATAAGTAGCCCAAATCCCAGAGGCAGCAGAGTGCCTTCTTGAGAGCCTGGTGTGTCAAATGAGATGTTGCAGCTCAGCCTGGCTGGATCTGCATGTGAACTCTTTCTTTAGGAGTTCTTTTTCAGCTCACATTTGTAGTGGTAAGTTTCTCTGACTCTACCCAGCCCATGGTCCTGCATCCACTTATAAAATAATCACTCAGAGGCTTAATATTATTTACAAACCGTATGGCCTATGGCAGGCTTCTTGCTAGCTAGCTCTTTCATCTTCAATTAACCCATTTCTATTCATCTATGTTTTGCCATGTGGCCAGGGCATTACTGGTCTGCTGGCATCTTGCTGCTCCTTAGGCTGAGGCTAGGCGTCTCTCCCTATTCTCCTTTCTTCTCTCTGTATCTCTGCTTGGATTTCCCACCTGCCTCTAAGCTGCCTGGCCATAGGCCAAAACAGCTTTATTTATTAGCCAGTGGGAGCAACACATAATCACAGTATATAGAAAGACATTCCACAGCACACATCCACTGGTCTTTTGGGCTATAGGGTTGAGTAGGCATCCCACTTCCCTATCCCTCCATCCAGCTCAGGCTGTGCAGATAAGCAGCTCCTTTACATTCACAGCAAATTGTGTCCTGGACAGTAGTTGGCATAGAGGGCAGCCTCTCAGGACCTCATCCAAGTCAATATTTAAAGGGTGTGCCTGGGCCCTGGGGTCCACCTGGGCATGCACCAGGGCAAGGAGGCATTTTTTGTGTCAATACATAAATTGATAATTTTATTAACTAGGAACCAAGTCTTTCCTGTCTCATTACAGCCTCTCCCTTGCTGTTGTTGCATGCTATGCTTGACACTTCCAAGGGGATAAGGAGTTTATACTGTCTTCTTGTCACTGCAGGACGTGCCTCCTCTTCCTGAGCATTGCTAGTCTCTCTGTGCCCTGTGACTTTGTTCTTCCTGCCCCACATCTGCAACATAAAGACCATTTTCTCTCCCTAACCGGAGAAGGTGTTTTGTTTTTGATAATTATAGTTGTTTTATTTTTTAATGACTCAGAAGAAATTCTAGTGAGCTTTCTAAAAGTTGAAAAAACTCTGTAGGACCATGATCTACAGTTAAGATGTCATCTTCTAGAGCTGGGACATAGCTTCAAATGCAAACTAAAGCATTGTCTTAACCCTGAGATGTGGGTCCCAATTGTGGGACTATCTCACCTTCATGTTTTTCAATGGACAAGCCAGGCTTCATTTGTGTTTTAATTACAAAGATTTGAAAGCCCTTATCTCATTCCTCTATGGCATGGGTTGAGGAAAATTCAGGCCCGTCACCTGCAATTGCTGCTTCTGAAAAAGGAGACAGTTTTGTAAAGTCCCAAGCACTGAACATGGGTGTGTAATGAACCCTGCTTTGCATCTTTAATGATAGCATTTTCCACCACGAATGCTGTAATCATATGCTCTCTCTGGAGCCAAAGTGATGCACAGTTCCAAGTCCATTCATTAATGACCTGGAAAATCAATTGCAGGTTTTGTCAAAACCAGCCCTGTCCTGTACGGCCCTCTGCTTGGACCACTGGCTCAGGTCTCTAGAGGAGCTTCTCTCCCCAAGGGCATGCAAAGGCCTGCTTAGCAAATGCCAGGTTCAAGTGTGCACGACTTATCATGTGAAGTCTGTTTGTCTGTCTGTTGTCTCTTCTACAGCTCTCATTTTATGCAGTGTCGGGTTCCCTGAAACAATGGACTGCTTTGAAGTTTAGTAAGTGAAGGATGGAAAAACAGAGGGTCAGCCCTGGGGCAGGGACAGGGACTCATCCCATCCCGAGAATGTGCTCAGAAGGTTTCCTGGCCTGAAAATATCCTGTTCATTCAGATTTCAGAGTTTGAAGTTGCTCCACCTGGAGTAGGCTTTGGGTTAAGCATTGCCCCTAAGAGGGAGTAGAGTAGGGAGTGGAGGGTGGGGGAGTAGGCTGCGGGGTGGGGGTTCTCATTTGAAAAGCAAATCCTTGCCAGATGCAGAACACAGCTCATTCAGTCGTAAGCACATGTTTGTATTAAATTGCTTTCTCCACGATGGGTGGGGAGGCTGGAAGAGTGAGAGTCTCTGGGTGTGAGCTCGGAGAGACTGCACATCTTTTGCCTCCAGGACAGGGAAGGCAGCTTGCCACCTCCTCTGGCTGGTTGCAGCCTGCTTTGGTGAGCAGAGACAAAGGTGACAAGTTGCTCAGGAGGATGAGGGAGTAGTAAAATCAGACCTGCAGTGTTTGGAGTTCACATGTCACCACCAGTAAGTGACTGGCTGCCACCATGGGTTCTAGGCTTTCTCTAGGAAATACCTGAAGTTCCTCCGACATACTAATTATTGCTCCTTAGTACATCATTAAGCATAATATAAATAACATACTACTAATCTTTGTTTATCCTGTTCCTCTCACTGGAATGGTAGTCTCTCAGAAAGAGAGTGTTTTGCTCATTGGTACAGTTAGATGCCCATAGAAGTGCTCGACACAGTCCATGTTCAATAAATATTTACTGGATAATTAGCATGTTTATTCTCTTCCTTCATGTATGACCATGCACTCCGTGTCAGTGCCTATATACTACTAACTTCAGTCCTAGAAAATTTCAGACTTTTCTCTTTGGAATTAATTTTTTTTCCCTCTAGGGCTCTCTCAGAATTTGGACCATTGCAAATCCCTGATCTCCACTGCTTTCCTGAAGTGAGAGGTGGTAAACAGGGTTAAGGCCCTCTCTCTGCACTATGCCCCTGGCCATTTATTGCAAAGGGCGAGGCCTAGGACTGCATGTAAACAAACAGAGCTCTGAGTTTAAGACAGAGCACTGAGCAACTTGCAAAATAGGCCCCTTGTCTTTAGAGCGCAGTGGACGCTCTCGAGAAATAATAAGAAATAAGAAGTCTGGAAGTGGGATAGAAATCTCTGGCTTCCTGGCTGCACTCGTCCTTCAAACTTATTTGTGTTTGGCACGCCTGCAACAGAGCCGGCTGCCAGCTGTGGCCAGCGTCCACGGGCAGCGGAAAGTTGATCTGGGCTGCTGGATGGAGACTGACATCCCTTTGAAAAAGCTGCAACACGCTTGTGCTAATTTCTGAGACACAGATGCCCTTTGCTGAGGGCGCCTGTGTTTGTCCCAAGCTGAGCACAAGATGCAAGCTGTGACAAAGGCTCTGGCACACGTGTGACCGAGGGAGACATTGTAAACACATCCATGCCTATGACTTCTCATCTGCACAGTTTTAATAGCTACTATCTAGAGTGGCTGCAGGGCACAGNGCGTGCCTGATGTCTGGTGACAAACACAAAGACCTTCTTCTGCAAGTTGCAGAGGGCCAGGATTTTGCCAGCAATTTGAAGAAATAAACATAATTTTCCTTTTTTTCTATCTGAACTATAATTATTTTTAAAAAGTAAATACATACCCAGAAACAATATGTTAATATATTCTCGTCTTATTGAGAATAAAATAGAATAATTTATTATATTTATTATTGATAACAGTTGAAACAACTAAGAAACATATTCCCACTTCTCTCCCAAAGTTATCCTTGTGAAAGTATACCATTCTAGAACATCCCCACACTTCTGAAGCTTCATGTCTGTCTGTCTGTCTATTCTTCCATCATCTACCTGGCAAACAGGTATTTACAGACACATTATTGTGGGTGTTTCTTTGAAAATATTTTTAGATGAGCTAATATTCCTGTGTGGACTCTGAGAGACATTCTCCATTGTGGATGGGTCTCATTTAGACAGCCAAAGTCCTTCACAGAACTAAACAACTTTCCGGAAGAATAAACAAACCTAGTAGTGCTGGCTAATTTTATGTTAACTTGACACAAGTCAGAAAATGCCTCCCTCCATAAGGTCAGGCTGCAGCCAACACTGTAGGGCATTTTCTTAATTATTCAGGGGCAGGCCAGCCCACTGTGGGTGGGGCCATCCCTGGGCTGGTGGTCCTGGGTTCTATAAGAAAGCAGGCTGAGCAAGACATGAGGAGCAAGCCAGTAGGCAGCTCCCATCCATGGCCTCTGCATCAGCTCCTGCCTCCAGGATCCTGTCCTGTTTGAGTTCCTGTCCTGACTCCAGTGATGAACAGTAATGTGGAGAATAGGCCAAATAAACCCTTTCCTCCCCAGTTTGTTTTTGGTCATGGTGTTTCATCACAAGAATAGTAACTTTAACTAAGACACTAGTCCAGCAACCTCGGCATAAGTCAGAGGAAGGGGTGATGAGAGTAAAAACAAAAAAGATGAATACTGTGTATGTATACCCATACTGGTGCTGTTATTATCTGTATGTTTGTAGCCCTCCAGTTTCTATTCCACTTTAAGAATGAAAGGTATTATGTTCTAGCTTAAATTTCAAAGTATCACTTTTTAAATATAAAAGTATTCAAAGTGGGACACAAAACTTTCATTTACTGGATCTANAATATCTTTCTATAACTCTCTCATTCTTCCAAATATTCTCTATTACCATTTAGCATGGTTCATGTAAAACATTTCCTGCTGGTATTTAGTTTGTTTTCATTTTTCTGTTATAAACCGTACTCTAGTCAGCACCCCTGAAAACTGGGTAATTAGTCTCCATTGCCTGAAAGGTGGAACCTTGTCTTCTAGGCTCTTGTTCGCTTGTGTGCCTCCAGGAGCCAGCTCTGTGATGGGCTCAGTGGGGAACCCCGAGAAGATGAGGAACACCCTCTTCCCGCTGGAGGCTGTGATCTTGGGAAGAAAGTCAGGCCCCAAGAACAAGGGGCTTCTCTCTGTAGCCACAGGACGTCATGGGGTGAGAAATAGGCCTGACAAGTAATTTGGGGAGTCACAGTGGCTTAAGGTTGTATGGATGAGAAGAAAATGTTTCCTGATGAGTCACACTCCTTCCCTGAGGATTCCTTTGGATCCTGGACTGTGTAGCAGAGGTACCCTCCATAGCTATTCTTAGCTGTCCCTCCATGGTTATTCACAGCCTTTTGTTTCCATGTCTCCTTTTGGTATTTATTATTATTATTATTATTATTATTATTATTATTAAAGATAAAGACCTGGCGGAAGTCTCAGAGCCAACCTCTGAGAAGTCTGAGGGAGCCCTTCCCACTCCTGCATTGTACTCTCACTATACACGCCTGCGTTCACAAATAATGTAAACTCTTGTTTCATNTGTTTAAAAATTTGCAGACCTTTTCAGCAAGATATAAACAGGCAAGGCCTGAGATTTGGTGTTCCTCCGTAAACCTGTCAACTCTCTGCAGTAGTTAGTGTGGTATGTGCCCTTGACCAGGGTCAGCCTTCTTTCCCCTGATGAAGTTCTCTCTTGTCTGTTGGTGACCTTCCTCTTTAAATACTCTAGCCAAGGGCCTGGCACTAATTTCTGAAGGCTTCTGGAACACACTGGACCAAAACTTGAGCTCATAAAAACTGAAGCTCTAGTCTCTAAGGAGCGTTTGTATTGTGGAGAAATACCTGGGTTGAGAGGTGAGCATTGAAAGCTGATTGTGAGCTAGGCATGGTGGCATACACCTGTAACTCCAGCACTTGGGAGGGGAGACAGGAACCCTGGAATCCTCCAGAAATGAGGCCACAGTCTTATTAGCTCTCTGGCTAAGGTGGGAAAGCAGATGTGTTAGGGAGATGTTGGTGTTGGGTTTGGACATCCCAGAGTAAGAATGAGATTCACCAATCAAATGATTTAGAAAATCCTGTACTCCATCCTCTCAGGATCAAATGAGGGACACTTGTAGTTCAGTTGGTTGGAGAGTGCTTGCGCAGAATGTTCCAAGTTCTAGTTTTGATTCCNAGCATCATTTAAAACAGATGGTGCTTGAAACTCCAGCACTGTAGAGGTAGAGGTGGGAGGATCAGAAACTCAATGTCATCCTCAGCCACATACTGACTCTGAGGCCAGGCTGGGCTACATGAGACCGGTTTTGAAAAAGCAAAACAAAAACTTACAATAAATGAAGTAAAATTGTCCTATCTTCCTTAGGAAAAATTTGTCTCCAGTCCTAAAGAAGAGCACAAAATCCTCCAGCTGCTGACACTAAAGTGGACAGGACCATAGGCCAAGGAGGGTGTTGATGTCCCGAAGGAGGAGGATATCACATCACCTGGCTGAATGAAGGAGCTGGCCAGGCTCTCCATTCCCCTTTTCTCCTCTTCAATGTGAAACTTCATGTTCCACATACTTGTGCTTTAGGATTTTATTGTATTTCATTTTTTAAGCCCAAGAATACTGGGTGGGTCCCTTTGTGGTGGCAAAAGAAAACAATCAGAAGAGATTTTTAAGAAGTTCCTTTTTGACTAAGAACAAGTCACTGTAAAACACCACAAACCAAACGTTTCCCCTGTTTTGTTCCTTCCTCCTTCCTCTGACACCATTGCATGATAATCTTAAAAGCAATAAAGTCGCATTCATTCAGCGTTTTTGCCTAATTATTCAACAACTTTCAAGTGAAGAAAAACGTGAGTCGTTTAATTTTATTTATTTATTTATTGGTTTTAAAAAATGTTATGTCTCCTTTCTGTTTGCTAAACAGTAATTGCGGATCTTCCTGGCCATCTTTAATACACCCAGCTAATTATCCCGAAATAAATCTCTTTCAAGCCTGCATGCCAGCAGTTCTGGGATCCGAGCGGCTCTTTCAGCTCCTGGCTGCCTGTCACTCAAATGGGCCTCAGCTGCAACTCCGAATGATGAGTATTAATCTCCCGCTGGGAAGATTCGCCCAATCTCCCACTTCCAACGACAGCTCCCAGGACCTACCTGTTAGTCTAAGCCGGGATTTTCTTTGGCGAACGCTGTGATTTTGCAAAGTGGAAGAGGATTCTTGGGAGAAAGACACTCAGTTAACCTTCTCCTAATTGCCGTTCAAGATGGAAAAGGGAGAGAATGAGAATGGCTGCCCTGGGAGGGGCGGGGCTGAGGAGTGGTCTGCAGTCTAGACAGGAAGTGCTGGAGCCTATTAGAGAGCCCCCGAGAGCGACTTCCGGAGCCAGAGTCTGTCTCCACACACTTCGCCCAGGGTTGTAGGCAGGCCTTTTTTTCCACCAATGGTCTTCTCATCTCTCTGCGCCTTTGTGTCCTTGCAGGTGTCCTTTTTGCAATACCCTGGCTTCACCTTCCTCTGCCCAAGCACTGGTCTTCCCTTCTGGGTTTTTATCTTGCTTAGCAAGATTCACAGTTTCTTACTGATCCGCAGCCTAGATACTCCCCAGGATTTTGTGTCAGGTCCCATTTGCCTCTGCCATTTGAAGCAGGATATCCCCACCCCACCCCAATTTCCCAAATCCATTTTCCCTCCGCTTCCATGTCCTTCCCTTCCCCTGAGCTGAAAAAGCGATAACCGGAGCAGGCCTTGCAGCATCCTGGCTAACAGCACAGGTTCCATAGAGCTGGCCAAGGCACCACAAAGAGCCACAAGCTAGTTAGGTGAGAGAATGTAAGTAAATAGTGAATCTTGTTGCCAGACATTATGCCATGTTTCTAGATTGATTTCTCTGAAGCCTTCTCTTGCTGTTCTGGGTAGACTGAGCCACTTTGTTTACTCCATGAGTCTGCCTCCCTGTAGGAGGATTATGGACTTGGCCATTGGCTGGCCGAGCTACATAACTTGGTGAGGTCAGCGCAGGAATGTTAGCCATTGGCTTTGGTCAAAGAAGTCCATGTCTAAGTTGGAGCTGTGAGAACCTAGTGTTTTCTTTCTGTTGCCTGCTGGCAAAGTTCCAGTGGGTGGCTGCTGCTTCTTCTTAGACCTTGGAGTGAGAAGCCAGAGTGGGTCTGCCATGGACATATGGTGTGAACAAGAAATAAACCTTTGTTTATTTTGTAGCACTGAGGTCTAGGTATTTAAAGGTACTGTGGTGCAACCTAACCTCTCCTAACAGATACACAAGTATATTTCTCNATGTCCATGTGAGGTTTAATTTTCCCAGTCTTTAAATGTATAATGTTTCCCTCCCTTCTCACTGTATATCATTCATATGTATATGTATAAGTTCATATGTGTAATTTATTTCTTTTCTTTTTCTCCTTTCTTTCAATTTAGGAAACCAGATATTAGAAATCTGAATCTTGGCTAAAGAGGAAAAGAAGTATCCTTGCTTAGCTGCTTCTGTTGGAGAGATGAATCTTAGGAACATCAAATATTTCTTAAGTGTGTTGCCTCAATACATCTGAGCAGCGTTGCCGAATACATTTATGAGGGTGTGCACTTAACAACCAAGAGGAAGGGCGTGTTCCAGGACTTTAACACACTGGTTGTGTAGATCCTTTTTGGAAGAGTCTGCTTTCAGGGCTGGAGAGTCTGCTCAGTGGTTAAGAGTATACTGCTCTTACATAGGACCCAAATTTAGTTCCCAACTCCACACTGCAATCACCTGTAATTCCAGCTCCAGGGGCATCCCAGGCCCCTGTCCACCATGGGCACCTGCACTCACATGCAAGTACCCATCCATATCCACACACATACACATAATTAAAAACAAACAGAATAAATATATCTTTTAAAAAGAAAAATTGGAGTGCTAACGAGTTTATTAAGTTTATTCTAAAGGGTGCTTGAACACTATTGAACCCTGTAGGAGATTATGAGGCTCCTTAATTAAAAGGTGACTTTGAAGCAACACAGACAACATGTGAGCATCAGGCTTCCACCAGCCCATCTTCTCATGGACCTCAGCTCGAGGGAAACCTCTTGGACTTACACCAGGTTTCATTCTGAGGACTGTGTTTTCCAATGTCCTTTTTGTAGCTTGTGCCTGCTGGGCCTGTCCAATAGAGGAGCACTGTAGACTGTGCCCAACATTCAAGTCCTCTGGACGTTTTCCTCCCAGATGCTGCCCTAGATTATTTTGACTGGTCAGGGGTTTGCCCTAAGACATAGTGTTGTTTGTTTTAATTCCAATGATTATTTGTTAAGCAGTGAAATATGAAATCACATGTCAGTCTTGGGTTTCCTTTCCCAGCTTCAAACTGCAGCACATGGCACTGTTAACTGCCAGAGGAATCCTGCTGTTGGACATGGCCTGAGTCTGTAAATCATCTAACTGCCTGCCCTGGTGGTTATGCAAGTGACCTCTGGGTTTCTCAATTTGTGAAAGAAAAAAAAGTATGAAGATCCACTTCACCCATGGAAATGTCCCACAGTGAGCTTGTGACATTAGTGAAAACAGTGACGTGGAAGCCCAGAGCTACGCTAGGAAACATCCAGCCCAAGCTCTGCCGCGACCTGCCTGTGTGACCTCACAGGCATCACCTAACCTCTTGGAGTCTCTCTTTTCCTGTTTATGAAATGTGACTGGATATTTTCTTGTTTTAGGATTTTACAGTTTGGGGGTATCATGTGGCTTGGTATGAAATCATATTCTTTAAAAATGTGTTTCAAGATACTATTATTTTAAAAGAAATTTGGGGGATTATTTTTTCGCACCTCTTTATTGAAAAATTTCCTACAGTGTATTTTGATATTTGATCATGCTTTACATCCTTCCCCCATTCCTCCCAGATCCTCTCCACCGCCCTATACAACTTAGTTCTTTTTCTCTTTCTTAAAAAAATAGAAACAAAAGTAAACAACAAACCAATACCCTCCCCCCAATAAACCCCAAAGCCAAAATAATCAAGCAAAAAACCAATAAAACAAAAATGCTAAAACAAAGAAAAATGAAACCAAAGTCCACAAAAGTATCATTGAGTTCCTACTCCTGGGCATGGGGCCTGCCCTGAACTGTGGTTCATATTCCCGGTTAGACTCCACTGGAAACAAGTGATTTTTCCCTTTGCCAATGGTCATCAATTGNAGATAGCTTCTCAGTTAGGGGTGGGAGCCTGTGTCCATTTCTTCCCCTTAATGCTAGGACCCCATCTGGCTTGGATCTGTGCAGGTCTTGTGTGTTTGGCCACAGCCCCTGGGAGTTCATATGTGCATCAGTTCTATTGTGTCTGGAAGACACTCTTTTCTTGGGGTCGTCCATCAGCTCTGGCTTTTACAATCTTTCTGTCTCTTCTTCCACATAGACCCCTGAGCTTTGAGGGGAGGGCTTTGATGAAGACATCCCATTTGGGGCTGAGTGCACCAAAGGCCCTCACTCTCTACGTGGTCCAGTTGTGGGTCTCTTTGTTACTGCAAGAAGAAGCTTCTCTGATGAGGGTTGAATGAAGCATTGACCTATAAATATAGCAATATGTCACTAGGAGGCATCTTATTGCTATGCTTCTTTAGCAGAATAATTGTAGTAGGCTGACCCCTAGTCCAAGAGCCCTCTAGTCCCAAATTCTTGGCCACTTTAGCAGTGTCTGGTATGAGTTCAAGTTTATTTCAACTATTTTGTTAAGTAAACAAGTATAGTCATCTATATTTTATAATACAGATATGTTGAGATTTTTATAATTTATCTNAAATTGTAATCTGATTAGTGGTGGAAGTGAGCAGAGAATCCAGAAATTCCAGCCTCCATTCTTCATGTTAGATGGGAAAGGGCTGTCCCTCCTGCAATATTGGTGGGGGATTATTGAGGCACATTCAACCACAATACCTCAGCTTGATCAACACTAATTGAGTACATTTTATATGTTAAATTGTGAGTAAACTGTGCTCTCCAGCTTCAAAGAAGGTGTGATCTTGTGAGTCCCANATAAACAGTTGTGGGAAAGACTATCCCAAAGGTATCTTTGGACTTCCTCTTCTAACTAGGATGGAGTAACAGGCACAAGGCTTACTTTCTCACTTCCAAATAACAGTAAAACTAGACAATACATGTGAAATAATAATACCTTTCAAGTCATTAGGCAGAAAGGAAAGAAAACAGGGGAAGCTCGAGGTAAGTACTGTGCTCACCCAGCTTATTTAGCATTTCCAGGTCACAGTAGAGGGAGAGAAGACTGAGGATCTTACCACTTCTCAGTGTTTCCAGGATGCGCAGAGGGTGGAGAGGCAAGGTGGTCAGAGTTCACTGAAGGAAAACTCAGGGGATAGACCTTATAGAGAGAAGCTCTCTGGAGATGGCTGCTGCTCTCACCCAAAGCCTCAGTAGCCTGGACCAATCAGCACTGGCCAGTGAGCAAGCTACTCCAGCCTAGAGATTAGAGGAAAATGCCTCTGAGGACTCTGGGACCAGGAATGGATACAGGATCCTTCATAAAGAATGGAAAATCTCATCATTTAAAAGCCCGAATGGGAAACATTTTGCCGGTACTGGGAAAACTAGCCCAGGCTTAGATGTTGATAGCATCTCACAAAGCTTAAGAAAAAATTAGAAAAGACCAAGCTGCTTCCAAGCAACTTAATTGTACCACAGAGGGGAGCTCAAAATATTTATAGGCTGGTACAAATATCCAACAAAGTAAAATTCATAGTGTCTAGAAACCTAATAAAAACTCTAGAGCATGAAAAGAAGGGGGAAATTTGCCTCAGAAGGAGAAAAATCTAGCCGGGCGGTGCTGCTGCAGGTCTTCAATCCCAGCACTTCAGAGGCAGAGGCAGAGGCGGGCGGATCTCTGGTCTAGAGAGTGAGCTCCGTTACAGCCAGGGCTACACAGAGGAAACCCTGTCTCTAAAAACCAAAACCAAGGGGTGGGTGGGTGGATCTAGCAATAGAAACCAACTTAGAATACTCACAAATACAGAATTTATAGACAAAGGCACTAAAATGGTTATGATTGATTTAAGTTCANGAAGATAGTAGGAAGATGGGGGATGTTACACACANACAGGGAAGACACAGAACTATAAGTCTGCAATAGAAATCTTGATTGTATTAACAGCAGACTACATACCAATAAATGGAATGTAAGAAGAGACTTACTGTGGAAATTGGCTCACATGATTATGGAGGCCAGGAAGTTCCATGCTACATTGTCCACAGGAAAGTTCATGGTGTGACCAAACCTGAGTCCAAAGGCCTAAGGAGCAGGTGAGCGATGGCACGCAGGTATGGGCTGCTGATGTACCTCCCACAGCTGAAGGCAGAGCACAGATGTCTCAGCTCAGGAAGAGAGAAAGAATTTGCCCTTCAACCTCCCATCACCCCTTCCTGCTCAGACAATCAGTGGACTGGGAAATGTCCCTTCATATTAGCGAGGGTTGGTTCTCTTCCCTTGGCCTACCGACTCAAATGATAACTTTTTCCAAAAGCTCCCTCACAGACATGCTAGAAACAAAGTTATTAGTTATGTGGGTATCTCGTAGGCTGGTCAAACTGACATATAAAAATTAACCATTTCATTCTATATATCATTTAAAGGTAGACTCTAAGAAGTTAAAGATGAATTAATATAAACCTTAAAGATACCACTCAAATTAAACAAAGCCATAGTTACATTAAAAATTAAAACAATAGTTATATATTGTATTAGTTATTTTTCTATTGATTTGATAAAATGCCATGACCAGGGCAACTTATAGAAGGANGGGTTAACTTGGGCTTGCGGTTCCAGATGGGTAAGTGTCCATCAACATCATGGCAGGGAGGCCTGCCTGGCAGCAAGTATCAGGCATGATGTCAGGAATAGTTGAGAATCCACCTTTCTAGATACAAGCAGGAAATAGAGAGTAAACTGAGGATGGTGTGAGGCTTTTGAAACTTCAAAGCCAACCCCAGTGGATGCTCCAGCAAGGCCACACCCCCTAAGCCTCCCCAAACAGCGTNACCAACTGGGGACTAAGTAGTCAAATGCTGGAGAGTATGTGAGTCATCTTATTAAAATCCCATCTGTATTAACCAACCAACAAAACAAAATGGAATTAAAATTAAAATACTATTCAAATAATCCAGAAGAGTTTGGGAGAGCTATAAAAGGGAACTTAGTATAGACAGGAAATTAGGAGACCAGTGACAGTATGGTCGATTAAAATCAAAGCATTTAATCACACACAGTGACTGTTAATGCATATAGATCCAGAAATTGTCAGAACATCTATCTATCTATCTATCTATCTATCTATCTATCTATCTATCTATCTATCTATCTATCCTGATCAGAGAATCCACTTGGAATGAAAGATAGTAAAAATAAAAGGATGGAAAAGCCTTATCATGCTACTCCTAAGCAAAGGAAGCAGCAGTGGATATTTTAAGAGTAAAGTAGATTTCTGAACAACAAATGTTAACAAAAATAAAGGATATTATTTAATAGTGATGAAAGTGTTAAGTCTCCACTTGAAAGCATAGTCTGGGGCAGCTACAAATAGATAAATACACAATTACAGTCAGAAATGTCAATACCTCTCCTTTGGTACTTACAGTAACAAGTGGACAGAAAATCAGTAGGAATATAGGTGACTTGGACAACCCTATAAACCAGCCTACACTAATTGACATTTATAAATCACGTTACCCAATAGCAGTGGAATATACATTATTTTCAAGTTTCCAGAGTATTCACCTTTTTACTAAGATAAATATATCAGGGTCATAGGGTGAACCTCAATAAATTTAATAGGCTTCAAATTAAAGTCTGTCCTCTTACCATGGAGCAACCCTATTAGAACTTAATAACAGAAAGATCTTTAAAAGACTCCAAATATATGAAAATTAAATAGCACAGTTAAATAACTATGAATCAAAGAGATAATGAAAGGAAAATTTAAAAAAAATATTTAGTGTTGAGAAAAATGAAAACATAATCAATTAAGACCAGTTGGGAGCAGCTAAGAGAGTATTTAAAGGGAGTTTTATAGTACTAAATATATAGACATGAAGGTTGCAACAAGGAAGACAGACAACCTCAATTCCTACCTTGCAAAGTTAAAAGGACAAAGGAAGCTCAAAGCACCCACAAGAAGAATTCTAAATCTTACAATGAAATTTGCCTTAGAAAGTAAGAAAAATATTAAAGGAATATTAATGAAAACAAAAGCTGGTGGTTTCAGACATCAATAAAACTGACAAATCTCTAGTCAGATTGATCAGAAGAAAAGGCAGAAGTTCCAATATCAAGAACAAGTAGTTTTCAGGTTGCCTCGGAATTCCTTCTGTAGCTTGAACTCATGATTCTCTTGCCTTTGCTTCTGGACTGCTGGGGTTACAGGAGTGGATGCCTGGTTCTTGCTGATGCTTTTGAAAGACATTTGGCTGGGTATAGAATTTTTAGTGTGCCAATGATCTTGGCTTTTTAAGAGTCAGATGTGAGTTCTATTGTTTTCATACTTTAGTTGATATTTTCAGTTGAAAGAAGTCCACTTGTCCCCACCCGCCTCAGCAGTTATTAACCGTTATTAACCTTTTCCGGTTTACTGACTGCTATTTATATCTTCTTAACTGAATGCTTCTTGAACGGCTTCTCCTTCTCCTCTTCTTCGTGTGTACATGTGTGCATGTGTGCATGTGTGCATGTGTGCATGTGTGCATGTGGGCATGTGTGTATGTATGTATGTGTGCATGTGTGCATGTGTGCATGTGTGTATGTGTGTATGTGTGCATGTGTGCATGTGAGCGTGTGTGCATGTGTGTATGTGTGCATGTGTGTATGTGTGCATGTGTGCATGTGGGCATGTGTGCATGTGAGCATGTGTGCATGTGGGCATGTGTGTATGTGTGCATGTGGGCATGTGTGTATGTGTGTATGTGTGCATGTGTCTTTCACCAATTTTGAAAGTACTCTTCAATACTCATAAATTAGTTTTCCTCCCTTCTCCCTCCTCTTCTCTGGCCTCAGTCACTGTCAGCCTTTTCTTCCTGTGTAATAAGCCCTGATTTATCTTGCATNTTCCTCTTCCTCTGTCTCATCCTTTATTGCTTAGTTTGGCATGTTTTTCCTCTGGGTGATTTTCTAGGCCATCAATTAACATTTTGATTGCATTAAATCTACTCTCAAAATCAGCACTGATTTTTTTTATTTTCCTTCTTTTTTTTGTTTTTTGTTTTTTGTTTTTTGTTTTTTGTTTTAGAGTTTATTTCCTTCTCTTAATCTCTGAATCTGTATGAGTTTCTTCTGCTTTTTCTTTGATTAATATTTTCTGTTTGTTTTTGTCTTATTTTGGTTTGTTTTATTATATCTTATTATTAATGTTTTAGATTAATGATAAAGAACAAGAAAAGGTACGTATTTGAGTGAGTAGGGTGGATCTGGGAGGAGTTAGGGGCGGGAAACAATAATCAGAATATAATGTATAAAAAAATCTACTTTCAGTTATTCTATTGAAATAAAACAAATAAAGAAAAAACTTGCAAAAAATAAATTAAATCCAACTCCTAAAAAAATTCAAATTGGTTGTTAGAATTTCCCATCATGGTTTTAAATTCCTTGAATGTATTATAAACATCTTTTTTCAAGTCTGCCTACTGGCTCTATTCTCTACGTCCTCTGTATCGTGGTTATTTTTTGATGGACAAGCAGCTATTATATATGAACAAATGTCAGAGATCATTTAAAACTAGTATAAACTTAACTTACTGTAGACAGAATTTAGTTTACATCTTCGAAATACAGTATCCCTTTTAATCAGGAATGAATGGTTCAGTGCTGGCTTTTAATCCTTATGAGGACACATTGCTTGTGATTGAGCCTTACTTGTAGGATAAAGTTCTGCTCCTCCCGTACCCTAACTGAAGCTGACACTTTAGCAGCTTCAAGAAGTCTTTCAGAGGTCTTTGAATTTTAGCAACCCCTCCTCTGGAATTGGCTGAGCTTCTGGAGTTACACTGACTTCCTCTGGGTTTCCTTTTCTCCCTTTGGTTTTGGACCTGTAACTCTTTCCTGTCTTACAGCATCAGTGATGCCAGATGATTTTAACACATCAGTGGCTTTTCTGATGCTTTGTGCATGACAGTTTCTGTTGTCTAGTATGTTAATACTAGCAGGCACTGCAATTACATTGATGTGTAACCTTAGAAAAATCTCTTTCCATCTCTGTGCTTCAGTTTCTTACTTATNCAATTAGACTGGGGACTCCCTGAGACATCTTTCACTCTTAGCCTATTCTTNGTGACTAGACAGGTGGGCTGAACTACCAATTCTCATAGAGAGGGTTTAAGCCTTCCCATGGAACACTGGACTCTCTTCCATCTGGCTAAGGCAAATGGTACCATGTTACATGATGATAATGGGCACTTATATCTCTTTGGAACATGTTATATAAGGCTTGGGTNCAACTACCTTGTAAAAATACCCTAGCAGCCATCTTGGTGTGAATTGTAGGTAGGGATGTTTCATTTTTCTCTTGGTCCATTAATAAGGATTCCTGAGGGCTATTTGTCACAGTGAATGGAGAGAAATAAAAAGAGAACATGAATGATGTTAATTTACTNAAATTCCAAACTCAAAGTCTCTTTGATGGAGTAGGGGCACCAGAGGAGGTCTGAAGTCAGATTTCTGGGAAGCCATCTGGAGGGTCTGTCACTCAACTCACTGTCCATGAGGCCAACACACACACACATACACACACACACACACACACACACATACACACACACCACACCACACACCACACACCCCAAACATGTGTGACTAATGATGACCACATTATGGATGGACATCTGGTAGATTTTCCAATAGAAATTTCAAAGCCCTGGCATGTTCATTATAAAGGACTAATTTATTTACATTGTTGTCTTGGGTTCTCTGTAGTGGAGAGCGTGTGTGTGCCTGTATATGACTCTTCTCGTTTTTTGAGACAGAGTCTCTAACTGAAACTGGAGCTTACCAATTTGGCTAGTCTGGCTGCAAGCTCCAGGTATCCTTCTGTCTCTACTTCTCTGGGGCTGGGTTTACAGGCACGTGCTACTATCCTAGACTTTCGAAANGCTGCTGGGAATCTGAACTCGGGAGCTCATGCATGCTGGTAAACACTTTAGCAACTGAGCCTTCTTCCCAGCCCCTTTATCACTGGATTTTGATAGACTCTTGCNGACTTGCAGATCTGAGACAAAAAGTCCTTGGCAGTGCTGCAATAGCTCTCCTTGGATCTGGATTCCTATCCTGCGCCTCCCATCTGCTAGTAGTTAAATGTTGGTCAAACTGGTAAGTTTCCTAGTGTGCCTCAGTTCTTNCATTTATAAAATGAGGGTAATGAATGTTAGTTGCTTCTTCAGGCTGGGTTGTTAAATGAACTAACGTAGTAAAGCAGGTTGAAGGGTGAGTGTAATTGGTCTGGTAACCTGCTCTGTTTCTGCAAATTTTGTGTGAAAACCATGGAGGCACTGACACCAGGGGTAAACAAAGTCAAGTGGGTATGGCACTACAATCAGGGAATCTTAGTTACTTTTCTATTGTTGTGAAGAGACACCATGGCCAAGCCAACTTAGAGAGAAAGAGTTTATTTGGGGCTTACAATTTCAGAGGGTGAGAGTCCATGATCTTCACAGCAGAGGAGTGGCAGCAGGCCTGTAGGCATAAAGCTGGAACAGTAGCTGAGAGCTCACATCTCACCCCATAAACATGATGCAATGAGAACACTAACTGGGAATAGTGTGGGGTTTTTGAGACCTCAAAGCTCACGGCCAGTAACATCTCCTCCCAGACAACACCTCCTGATCCTTCCAAAACAATTCAACCCATGCATTCGAACATATGAGCTCANGNGGGCCATTCTCACTCAGACTGCCACACAGACTCTTTCAGGAGAGCAGCCATTGCATTGGAATGAAGGTTGCAACAATTCTCCAAAGCGTCACCCTCAGTTTAGTTCTCTAAGGTTTGCTATAACATCCACAGTCACACTTACCTTACAGTGAGGATTTCAAATCCACTGATGAACGTGAACACACTTTGCAAACGCAGTAAGCATTGTATAAATGNGAGAGGCTGTTGTGGGTGAGGGGAGACCTGTGTCTCTGGTAGGGAGGGCGAAATGGAGGCTATGGGAGAAGGGGTGGGTCAGAAATTATAGCTTTCTGCTTTAGTCCCCAACTTTGTTGAGTTTCTCATGACCCCACTGTGGTACATGCCAATGTGTCACAGAACTGATGCACTGTGGAGGGTAAGAACTAGCTTCCACCTTCAGGGTAGCCCCTCAAGGTCAGTTCTATTTCATTTTTCTGTACCCAGGTCTTATCCCAAAAATTCTAAACTTGGCATTGGTCAATGTTTACATCTGGCCTAGCAAGGAAACCCAGACTCTTACCCAGGAGACAGCAGGAGGATTAAAAATGATGGTAGCATATTCTGGCATTAGGTGGACAAGGGGTATAGGTTGGAAGTGGTCAGAGCCTCCACTGTGGACATGAGGTGAAAGTCAAAGCAAGTACTGCTTTGTTTCTTGTGGCTGAAACAAATTGCCAACATCACACTTAAGTAGCTCACAATACTGGAGGCCAGGATTTGGATATCGGCATGCCTGGCCTCAATCAAGATGCCATCAGAGACATCCCACTCTCAAAGGGCCTAGGGAAGAGTCCATTCCTTGCTTTTCACAGCTTAGGTAGCTGTGGGCACTCCTTGGCTAGTGGTCACATCACCTTACATCTGCTTACATAAGTATACTCCCATTTTCTTTCTTGTCTTTCCTCTAGAGGTGCTTGCTGTGGCATTAGTAGTTCCCACAGATCATCTCAAGATCCTTGATGACATTAGCAATGACCCTTTCTCCAAATAAGATCACATTTACAGATCCTATTTGGAGTGATTATGTTGGAGGCCACTTTTATCCTATCCAAAGGGCAGATTAGGGAATAGGTGGAGCGTGAGATAGGCTAGAAGGCTAGATAGGCTAGAAGATACCTAGAACAAAGACAATGGAAATCAGGAGACCTGTTCTAATGGAGCAGGAGNCATGAGANAAAGTGGGAGGAAAACTTGTATGAAAGTTGAGTGACCAAGAAACCTTCACAACTGGCTGCACACAGTAGACCGGAATGGACTAGAGATAACTACTGGACATGTGCTGTCCCCAAAGACCCATGTGTTGAAGGCTTTGTCCCCGGCTAGTGCTGCAGATCATGAGGACTCTAACCTCATTAGTGGATCTACGCACTGATGAATTCACGACTGGGTGGCATTGCCAGAGGCGGAAACTAGGAGGTGGAGCCTGCTTAAAGGAAGTAAGCCCCTGGGGGCATGCACTGGAAGTACAAGTCTTTCCTGTCCTCCAATCCCCTCTCTTCCCCCTTCCCTCATTCTTGGCTGCCGTTAGTTGACTATGGATTTTTCTCCATCACCTTCTCATGCCATGATGTTTTTATTTTGCAATAGCCCCAAGAACAATGGAACTGCCAACAGTGAGATGAGCCCATGGAAACTGTGAGTTGAAATAAGCCTTTCCTCCATTTTTCTCAGGTATTTTTATAATGGCAGCAGCAGCAGGAGCAGCAGCAACAACAGCAGAAGCACACTCCTAGCGTAACAAGGAGGAAGCTGATTTCTAGGGCGGGAGAGAAAGCTATGTGGGTTTTCCATTTATTGAAGAGCGTACAAGTGGATTGCTGCAGATATCTTTGCTCAGCAGTGAAGGTCTTTGTTTCTGGCCCGAACAGGTGTCCAGCCTAGCAAGAAGGACTAAGGGCTGTAGCTGGAAATCANAGAGCAGGCAGGTGAGGGAAGGCTTACCCCAGTACTGCGGAGGGAGGGCTCTTATTTAATGGGGTTAGCTTCTGTTTTGGCTGTACTCTGATTTTATGGGAGAGCTTTTAACAAATGCCTGGGCCCTAGTTCCAGAGACTGATCCACGTGGTCAGGGTGGGCTGAACTGCTGTATAAGTTCCTGGGTGATCCTAGTCTGCAGGCAGCAATGGGAGCTAGGGTTGGGCTCTCTCTGGGATGATTGCCTCATGATTTGAGGTGTGGCTACAGAGTGGGGCTATGCCGGTCACTTCAAGTCACGATATTTTGGGTTTATTGTATATCTTCTCTTAGTTTCCACGTCTTTATCTATAAAACTGGGNAAATAATCTGATCTTACCTGGTTTCAGGATTAGAGCATTTCGGAAGATGCTGACCAAGTTGTCTTGCACGTATGGAACACTGGGTCTGCATCCTTACAATCCCTTATTGAGGGAGGCATTCTGTGGATTTGAGAATTGAGGCTTAGATACAGTCCTTGTTCAAAATCACATTGTTAGAAAATGATTGCTAGATTTAGTCTAGATCCTTTTCCATGGCTTAGTTCTACTAGATGCTTCCAATAATGANGATTAAGGTTCATTCTTCCCAGGCTCTTCCTTTGGACATCTGTGGCTGGGAAGGAATTGACCCTCTTCATCTAAGACTTGACTTCTCTTTCAATACATAGGCATTTGGAATTTGGGGAAAAAAATCACCTTACATCCCTTACTGGCCCATTTCTTATTCTGAAACAAAGCAGACATAAGATGGCTATAGGGGCTACAATTGCAGAATAAGGCTCTCTTGAAGATATCCACATCCCAATTCCTGGAACCTGTGCCGTTGTATCATGTGTCAGAGTCTTTACAGGTGTGATGAAGTGAAGGCTCTTGAGATGAGATGATTAAGGATGGCTCTAACACCATCACTAGGGTCCTTAGAAGAGAGAGCAGTGAGCTAGCTACCTGACACATAGAGAGAAAAGGGCCACCCATGTGACTATAGAGGTAGCNACCAATGGGGTAATACAGCCAGTAGTCAAAGTGCTGACAACCACCAGAGCGGGAAGAGGCAAGAGACAGATTCTCTGCTGGACCCTGATGGTCTCTTGAGTTCAGTTGTGTTACCAGGTTTGAACTTCCAGCTCCAGAACCATGAGGGAATACCTTTCTACCATCTCAAACCATCAGTGTTGTGGTAGTTTGTTACAGTGGCCACAATAAGCTGTTATTGGAGATTCTCCTTGGACTTACTCTTGGAGGTATGGCATCAGATAAACTCCATGGGGGTATACTTCCTTCCCTGGCTGCCTGATAGCTGCAGGGCTGGGAGAGCGCTATAGCAGAGCATGTACCTGTGGCCCTAAGGCAACTAGCAGAGCATGCCTCCCCACTACAATGGCCTTCCCACCACTAGAGCTGTAGCAGAGCACCTGAGTCTTTCTGAAGACTCTGCTGCCAGGAGGTGACAGCATGTCCAGCATGGGAAGGGCAGAGCCAAGAGGGCTGACAGTCTAGGTCACCCTTGTATGTCTTGCGGTTGATACTGAGGCTCCCTGACCAAGTTTACTTCCTTCTCCCAGCCCCATTGGTCAAGGGTAAAGCTTTCTGGAACAATTTTACTCCGTGTCCAGGGAACAAAGGAGAAACCAAATGCGTTGCTTGGGGGCAGCCCACATGGAGGAGGCCGGGCGGTGCCCAGTGACAGGATAATCGCTTAACTATCTGCTGCAAGTAGAAAGGCAGACTCTACCTCCAGCTGGAGTTCAGGTTCCCACAGGTCATGAAAACAGAGGGGGCGGGGGAATGAGAATTCAAGAGGAATAAAAATGGAAATGATTAGGAAAGATTGCCACTGCAGGCAGGAGGGAGGCGGGAGTTAACCCTTTTGAGACAGGGTGGATGGTTAGCCTGATCTCAGGCTGGTCTATAGGAGATGCTGCAGGCTATGGCCCACTCCTGAGGCATTCTGCTCCAGGCCAGTTCTTCAGGTCTTGAACTGGGCTTCAGGTGCTGGGAGATGGTACTCATGTCTGCACTGGGAATGAGTCTGGGTCCAAAAGAGGCAGGGCCTTTGTACCTACCCCAACTTTCCTCTCTCCTGCCACTAGAATCTAGACCTCTGCGGGATGTGCCTCCTTATACTTCAGTTTCTGCTCACCTAGCTCTCTCATGTTCGCCAGCTCATGTGGGATCCTCTGAGTTCACCCTACCACATTTGTTTCTTTGCAAACTACCGCCTGGTGGCCAGTATGACCTCACATCTCAATCCTAAGAACCATAAGGTTTTCAGATGTTCCTGGAATTTGGGCCTGCCTTGCTCTTGGTGGACATGTTCAGTGCCTGTATTCGGGTTCTCCAGAGAAAAAGAAGCAATAGGAGACAGGGGGGAGAATGTTTTAAGCTTACACAATTACAGGCGCTAGCAAGTTCAAAAACTGATAGGTACAGGCGGGAGAGCCAGATGGGGTTGTCGGTGGTTTATCTTGAGGTCAGCCCGAATTATTTCCTTCTTAATAAAACTCAATTGATANTTTAAAGACTTCCACCTAAATTGTGGAAGAGAATCAGCTTTGCTCTGTTGAATCACTTAAATATTTAAAGTCCATCTGAAAAGCCATCCTCATAGAAACATCTGGACTAGTGTTTGGCCAAACAACTCAATCCTATCACTTTGCTGTTGACTCGGGATTCCTTCTACGACTTTACTTCTCTGCAGCTTCAGTCCTTCCTCGAGAATGTCTTTTATGCAAGTGTGTACCATCTTGGTGGCTGTCTTCATCACTGGGCTCCCCAGCCTTTGTTTCGTGTCTGCTTTGCAGTGGGAAGTGAGCTGAATGAGGGCAGGATCTGTCTCTTATACACATCTAGATGTGTATAAGAGACAGGGTACACACTGTGCAATCGTTTTCTTCTCTTCACCTCCGGCTTTCTGGCTCCTCCCCCACTATGCCTTTGATTTGGCTAATGTTCTGTGCCTAATCACATTAGCCAGCACTGGCAGTCTAGAGCCGTTTACAATCCAACCCAGGACTGATTAGGAGCTTCAGCAGCCCCAGGCTACTTTAAGAATGTGTTGATTGGTGGGGGGTGGGGAGCCCCCAGAGGGGGGTAGTGTCATTGGCTGGTGGAACCTCCCACGTGCGTCTGGGCTCTGGCAGGACAGTTGGTTTTTGGTTTTCTCCCAGACCAGGCTCCTGGTGGGGTATTTATCCTGGCTGGGTGTCTGAGTCCTTCCTGATTGTATTAAACTTCATGAAAGTGAGCCCCCAGACAATCTGGCCAGTGTGGTCAGTACAACAGCAAAGTGGGTCCGAATTCTTGTCCTTGTCTGTTGGAACACATTTCAACTTTCTCCCAATTTTGGGAGTATAAAAAGACTACCATGTGTTTCTCAGGTTTGCAAACATTACCTCATTTCCCTTGTATTAATTCAGTGATATTAGTAAGTGACCTCAGGATTTAGGTTCAAAGTCTTCAGTTCAAATTCCATGAAGGATGCCATGGTTTTAGGGAAATTAACTACTTCTCCTCTGCCTCCACTCTGTTTGTTTTCAGAGTGCATGGCTTTCTGGTCATTTTTCCCTTAATTATTTGCTATCACTCGCTGACTGCAAAGTTCTCCATTCAGGCAGGATGCTGGGTGCCATCTTCACCACTGTATTCCCGAGGACAGACAGCAAGCTGCTGTTGAGAACATTTGATGTGTTCAGATATTGCATCCTACTTTGGAGGGGTAATTACATTTCTGGCTGTTTGCATATTCAGATAAGCCCTATGGTAAAAATTGAATTCTTGCGGTCAAACCAAGAGTCACTGCCATCTATCTCAGAGAACTTAAGGTGACCCTGTCTTGGTCCCTTGAGAGGCTCTAACTCCCCTTGAGTGCTATGGATGGAACTGTGAAGACATACATTTGAGGATGCTGTAGTACACCGTGCTTCACTGAAACCCNAGGCCCTATGACAGACTTCCTGGGCTCAGAGTCTGGAGTACCAGTGTCTACATGTCCCACGGGGATACTGAGTGGCTTTCACACAAGATGTCAGCTTGTGCCCCAGTCTAGTTNTCTATGAAAGGGAATCCTAATAATCCTTTCTTTGTATACTTGGGGATTCAATCAGATAATTTATGTAAAGTTCTAAGATCAATGCCATGCTCAGAGCTAACTCAATAAATACCGGCTATCATAATTGTTCTGTTTTTTCCCATTAATATATAATAGTAAAATTGTTTACTTATATTTAACTGAGAGAGAGAGGGAGAGAGAGAACATATGGGAGTAGAAATAGAACTGGGTTGATGTGAGTGATATGAGACCAATAGCTCAAGACACAGGACCACAGGAAGGAAGAGGTAGAGGAGGCATATGGAGGAGACAGGTGGTTATATTGTCTATGATGTGTTAGCTGGGCGTCAAGATGACGGATTTCTTTTTTTCTATTGGAAGATGAAGTCAGCCACTGACTAGGAGCATCAATGGAGTTGACTCATTTTGGCATCTGGTTACTTCCATCTATGCTTGCCTGGCATCCGCACAACTGGTCATTTGAATCCAAAAGTTCAATCCAACCATCAGGGAGGGCTGGTGGCTTGCCTGTGTGAGGCCAGAACTCCAAATCATCATTTGGCCTAGCTAGCTACTGTTACTGGGAGACTCTGACAGTGGCATCTGCCAATCCTCCTGTGACANTTACTGGGGTCAGAAATTGCATTGGCCTGAAATTATGAGCAATGCCCAAATCATATCTGATTTTAGAGCATGCTTGTAAGGAGACAGAACTGACCAGAGAGTACACTGCTGTGCCACTCAGACAGCACAAAGGCCTTGGTAGAGCCATGGCGATTTAGTAACATCCTACCCCTCCTCTCACTTCTTTCTTACGGTGGAGTTGAAATGTAAAAATCAGGCCGGCACATTCTTTTCCAACTTTACTTTCAACTTTGTCCCTTGACAGGGCTTCTGAACAACCTGGGATGGGTCTTCTTTTCCTTTTTAATTCCTTTAAAATAAAAGACTGTTTCCATTGATTGAGGTATGATATTATTCTATTTAAAAACAATATGTTACAGATACTACTATGGTGTGTTTCTTCATTCCTAAGAACTTATCATGGCCACTGAGTTATTTGATCTTTTCAACAGTCCTGGGAGATAATTGAGAGGGTNAGAATATTATTAATTTCATTTTTCACATGGAGATTCAAGGACAGAAGGTGATTACTCATCCAAAGGCACACAATGGCAAACTGGCAACAATAATAGCTACTATGTGCAGTTACCATGTACCAGGTACTATTATAAGTATTCATTTAATCTTCACAGTGACCCAATGAAGACATGTTATTATCCCCATTATGTAGGTGAAAAAGCCCAGACAGAAAGATGGAATAAATTGCTCAAGATTACAGTAGTGGAGCTGAGATAGGTACCCAAGAGTCTTAGCTCTGGGGCCAAGTTAGGTAAGCATGGTGAAACTGGACCACACAGTGGGGGACTGTCAGCAAAGCTTGCTCAGTTCTTGTTCTAGCTATTGCATGCTTTCATGGACCCCTTTCTTCTTAAAGATCTTCCCATCTTAAGTGGACAAAAGAGTGTGTGACATGTGACAAGATCTCAGCTTTTAAAAAGTGTTCACATGCCTATTTTCAAGCTATGTCAGTTGCTGCTGAGCAAAATGGGAAAGTCTAAAGCTACAGAGGAGAGAGATGTGGTGGAAACAGGTGTCATACCCACTTGACTGTTGCCTGAAGCTCCTGTTGCCTTCTTGTCCTGAGCAAGTTTCTCTGTGCAGGTGGGAGAAGCCATCAGTATTGGTCTTCCTGGCATTGGAGAGCATGCCAATTGCATTTTCTTTCTTCATGAACCTTGGAGAAGTATTGGCAGCAGGTAGATTTGAGATTTGATAGGTGAATGGGGCAACTTTCTGGTGAGGCCCTGGTCTGTGGAATAATAACATCATGGGAAAACTGCTCAGAGATTCTTAAAGAAAGACAGTTGAAAACACTGTCTTACAGGTAGGGTTTCAAAAGGCACTTTATTGTTGTTATTTTGGGACAATGAAAATATGTTGAGGAGGTAGCTGACTTTGGGGTTAGTGGTCCACAACATTTTTTTGTTGGTTAAAATAGTTCTGTGTATCTGATGTGCAGAGAGTGTCATTTACTCAGTAGCAGAATTGGAAGAGACTGCCCTGCCGTCCTGTGGGAGGAAGATAGGAAAGTGAGGGATATTTTTCTGGGCTCTGAAATGCCAANCAGTGTGCTTCTTTGCTGACTTCACATGTAGGCAGAATACTAGCTCACATAATTCTATGAGAGGCTTCACCTGCATTTCCGGCGTGGCACAGAATTGGCTTCCTGCCCTGCGTTATTATATAATCCCATTATACTGTCAAAGTTGGACAGAAGGAAAGAATAAGAGAGAGTCCTGGATCCCCTGGGCACTTCTACCTAATACAGTTTCTGTGACCTTTGGTGTAAGTGTTGGCTGGACAATGTCATGACAGTATGTGTGTGTGGGTGGACAAGTGAGCGGGTGACAGTCAACTTTACTTACGGTACACGATGCTCAGGAAACAACAGAATAATGAAGCATTTGCCAGACTAGTTCCTCTGATAGCTTCGAAATGTAAATTGTAAGACTGAAGACAATTTTACCTATGAAAAACGGAAATGGTAGATTTGGTGTGAGGTGGATATTTTGTGTCTATAAATATAAGGGAGGGGTTTGTGCTATACACTGACCCTTGCAGAGGTAATGCTTAACATTTTCTTCCACATAATATAATATTTATCTAATCTTTATCATAAAAATAACAGCAACAATGTTTATTAAATCTGGAGAAGAAGACCCTCTAGCAGACCCACTAGTCTGATATCACAAATTCTCCCTCCCCTTTCCTTTTCTTTCCTTTTTTGACAGGGTCTCATGTAGATCAGGCTTTGAACTCACTGCATAACCATGAATGACTCTGAACTCTGACCCTCTTTCTTCATCTCCCAAATGTTGGGTTATAGGCTGTCTAGCATGCCTACTTTATGTAGGGCTGGGAGGGAATTGAACCCAGGGCCTCATGCATCCTAGACAAGTTCTCCACCAACTGAGATGAATTCTTAGCTTTGTTTGTGTTTGAGTTTCCCCCCTTTGCTGTTGACTGGTATATTTTTATCTGTTCAGAATCCTGGCTACACAGATGTTCATTCAGTCTATTCAATTACACTTAAAAACTGGGGGTGGCTTCAGGTGCAGATACCTGGATGGAGGAGCAAAGGGACATCTGTGAGAATCTGCCACAGTCTTCCTGTTCTGTGAGAGAGGTGGAGAACTTGGCTGGGACAGAGCTGAGAATGACAAAGCCAAGACTTTCCAGCTCAGCACAGTGACAAGTCTACCCTTCTTTCTGAACTTCGTTCTGGGCCTTGCCACCACCACATACTCCACCTGATGATGGAGATATTGTTCTGTATGTTGTGAATATGTGTTGTTTTGATTGATTGATAAATAAAATGCTGATTGGCCAGTAGCCAGGCAGGAAGTATAGGCGGGATAAACAAACAAGGAGAATTCTGGGAAGAGGAAGGCTGAGTCAGGAGACGCCAGCCGCTGCAGAAGAAACAACATGCCTGTAGACCTGTAAAGCCACAGAATATGTGACAAAACATAGATTAATAAAAATGGGCTGAATTTAAGTATAAGAGCTAGTCAGTAATATGCCTGAGCTAATGGCCAAGCAGTTGTAATTAATATAAGCTTTTGAGTTATTAATTTATAAGTGGCTGCGGGACCACTGGGTGGGCTGGACCTCGTGGGGCCTGGCGGGACCCAGACAAAACATTCACCTACAACCTGATCTTTACTATGTTCACACTTACCCATATCATGTGTACAGGTGGTTGCCTGTATTTATAAGCATGTACTCCTACCTAGTTAATCAAGAATCTTAACTGTAACATATTCCAATATCGTAAGCAATTGTAAAAACTAAAAAGAATAAGAACATTGCCTTAGAAGTGTAGGACTTGATATTTTTCCGTGTTCCATCCTCCTTTCCACATCTCCTAAAATGCTTGATGTAGGGTTCTCCTCTGTGCACTGTTAGGCTAGTTGTTGTGATGGAACGCCACTGGCCAGTTCCGTGGAAGCCTCAGTGGTCCAGGGGAAGTGGAGCTCAAAGGAGGGGAAGGAGACTAGAAAGCCTCCAGGGGTAAGCTTGTAAAGGGGTGACTGTCTCACAAGCAAGACTGAAGTTTGTGTAAACTCCAGTAAGTGGGGAGCTGCAGGGTTTGCTCACCTATCTGGCCTGAGTGGATGACAAAGATTGATTTTCCACGGGGAAGAGGAAGTCCCTCCTTTTCCTTTTCCATCTCCCTGACGGTCTTTGCAGATGTCAGTCACACTCACGGTCCTGGGATGGCTAATGCTGTGGATTAAACCCTTCCTGCTTTAAGGTGCTGCTGGCTGTGAGTGTGCCAGTGAATAACTGCACACAACTAAGGGGAGTGCAAACTCCAAGCAGGTACACTTAGAAGCTAGGCTGGAGCTAGTTCAGCGAAGGATTTTCCCCACTGGGCTACACATAGGTTAGGGAAGATGAAAGTATTTGCTAAAGGCAAGTATTTTTTTTCCAATTTAAAATCAATTATTAAAAAAACTCACCATTTTTCTTTGTTTATTTTGTGCTTGTGTGTGTAGGGGGTGTTGCATGTGCAATGGTAAGTGTGTGAGAGTCAGAAGTCAGCTTTAGGAGTCAATTCTCTCCTTCCACCACGTGGAAGATCCAAGCCTGGAGATTCAACTTCAGTTGTCAGGCTTGGGGACAGTTGCCTTTACCAACAGCCATCACACCAGCCTTTTAAATACATTCTTCGAAAGGACTTTATATTATTGTAATAGAACATGGCATTTTGGATTTCCCCATTCAGAAAAACATGACGTATCTCTAGCACACTAATACATCCCACCCTAAAAATAAGTGCCTAAAAAGATTTCTCAAATTTTGAGTGGATATTCTTCATTTAATCTGTTTACTTTCTGACCAGTTTCTTGTATTTTCTATCTAGAAACAGGCCTTCTATGTAATTTGTATCTGTCAGTGAGATGAAATTGCATTATAGTAACAGAGTAGCCCAGATATCTCGGACATTCTGCTCTCCTGAGTGTCCACTGTGGGCCAGCATGGACACTGTCCTGCACCGCCACTGGAGGTTCAGTTTCAACATGGCCTCCTGAGTCATTGCTGCCAGTTGCTGGGATGGCCCAATCTGTGCTGTCTCTTCAGTCTTTTATCCAGAAGAGGCACTTACCACTGTCTGCCTTGTTTACAGCTGGCTATACAGCCACACTTATGTTCAGTTCTACCACGTTGTCTGTAAGGAAAGAAATCAGGATGACCAGGAACNCCCTGTCAGGACAAGTGATAAGAATGGGAATTCTGTTGGACTTGTTTTCTGAAGAATATGATTGTCCACACTAGGAGGCACAGGTAGGTCGCTGGTCCCACTGTAACTAGGACTGAGGACACAGGGCTTACTGGAAGCCTTGACACATGATTGCAGAAATCCAGATGTTCTGTCGTCTGAGGGGGTGCGTGTGGAGCTGTCTTAGGAGCTCTCCGATCCCTGCCAGGAACGGCACCTATTTCTTTAAGCCTTCTTAAACTCCATGGAATGGCGGGTCGGACTTTGCAGTGATCTTACCATGTAACTTTGGAAGCCCAGACTGGTGGGATAACAATAAGAAAATGAAACAAGGTTTATATAGGGCAATCTGTATTTGAGTTTCAGTTTTGTGTCTCCTTTCCGTGTAACTTCTGGGAAATTGTTTAACCTCNCTGAGGGTCNGCTGCCTCACCTGAAATATGAGGGTACTGTTTCTTGTCTTGCGGGCTGTGGTGACGAGTGGACCAGTGGCGGGTGCTTGTCAAATGTGCTGCACAGTGGCAGGGACTCGGCAAAAGTTTTGATTAAAATCACAGTTTTTGTTTTGTTTCCCTTTACATTTTGAGGATGGGCCCAGGAATGCTAGACAAATGTTAGGAAGTGGGGCTCATGTTATTTATAGATAAACAAGTTAAAGATAAGCGCTTCCCACTAGTTCAGGAGACCTCAAGCTGTGCCAGAGGGCCCATCTTTCTGCCTTTTGTGAGGAACCTTTGCTGCCGAAGGGAGTCTCCNCACTGAGCTGCCGGCCTTGTTTGCTAGCACAGCTCCACTCTGGGCAGAAGACAGTCTGGTCTAGCTTGCCCTCCTTGCTTAATCGGATGCTGTCGGTTACCAGCTCCCTCTGTGCAGGTCCTATGCTTCAAAGGCAATGCTGGGCCCTTTGTAGGCCTGACTTCACTCTGAGCTTCTCTTTGCTCCGCTTTCAAGATGAGTGGCATTGGAGGCCGCTTGGGCCTAAGTCAGCCGACCTGCTGAAAAGAAGGCAGAACATTGATTCAGCAGTTGCTCAGTCGGTAGTTACAGGGATCCACCGCGTGTTTTGGCTGCTGAAAGCCAGATAGAGGAAATTCAAAGGGAGTTACGAGCAGAGATACCATCTTAGTTTTGTTAAGGCCCACAAATAAAATCTGATCTATAAAAATGTGAACCTGTTTGTAAAGAGACCTAAGTGTCTGGTCAAAATTTGAAAGGTGCCAAATTTTGCCCCTCGACTTCTCAAGTCCATTTCTTAAAATGTGTTTCTAGCCTGTGGGCTACCCCTCCCCGGCTATAGCTGACCAACTCCTCTCCTCTTTCTCTCCTTTAAGCCAATGAACAGCCGCAGAAAGGGGAAGGCGGAGGATGAGCTTGGAGCAGCTTGACCTAAAGCTAACAAAACACAATCTTGGCTCGCACAATCTTTGCTCATCACCTCTGCCACTGTGTTTCTCTCTCCTGCTCCGTGCCCCGTTTGTTTGGTAATAAACAGGGGAGAGAAAAACTTCCCAACACAGAAATTCATGGGCAGAGACGTGAAGTCTGCCGCTGGCTCACAATTCTGTCACGCGTGGCAGGAGAGAAGGCCTACGCTGCGGCGTTGGTTCTCGGTTGGCAGCAGGGAAGTCTGCCAATGTCCCATCAGACTTGTTTCTTAAGCAAAGTTGTATAAGTTAACAGATTTTATTGTTGGGGGGTAATCTGGGCTGTTCTTACAGGAGGAAGGGACGAACCCCCCCACCCCACCCCCAGTGTTTGCTAGCAGCAGCCCTTGGCGTTACTCATTCCCTCTCCTCATTAATTTGTGTGAGCTCAGCTCGGGTAACAAACGATGGGGCAGGGGGATCCTATTCAGCCAGGCCTGGCCCCGGTAAGGCCTGTGAGCTAATTGCTCTAATTGAGTGGGAGGGACTGCTTTCCTCAGGATTCCTGTCCCTTCCCGGCCTTGTTTGGAAAGGAATGAATGGAGGCCCACTTCAGCTCCTGCTGGCAAGCCCCAGCAGCTGGGATCCACTACAGGGATCCACAGCAAGGCCCACACTCTAGTGCTACTCGGGTCCTTTGTGTGAGCAGCGAGGTGCTCACCCAGAGCTTGGCGAGCTTGCTTTTCGCTGCCTTTTTGGTTGAGAAATGCTCTGCTATAATTTATATCAGGGAGACGGCATTAGAAATGTGTTAGCGTGCCTCTCCAGATGGACAGATCATTTACAACTAGCACAATATATTATCAATGTACTGCTCTTTAGGACCTGCTACATAATAGACATGTAATGAAGCATATGAAACATGGATTTCATTTCCAAGCCCCGAAAGGGAAACATGATTTTTTTNGGGGGGGAGCTACTCCAGGTGGGGGCCACGGGGTGGGGGCTTGGCGGAGGACAGGGAAAGGGTCTGTCTCTTTAAGGCGGACTAGGAGGAAAAGCAAAAGTCATCAACTCTGAAAGTTACAAATGAGAGCCCAGAGCTGTGCAGCTAATGTGCAGACTTGTTTCTGTCCTCTATGGCGCCATCATTTATTCAGGAGGTAGAAGCAGAAGACGGGGACTTGCATTTGCTTGATACTCAATTATACATTAGTGTACATCACTTGGCAATCTGTTCATATCAATTTAATTGGATTTTAATATTGCCTCTGATCTTGTTGTCCAATTAACAGTACTGGCTGGCAATAAAGCAGAACCACACACTATGTAACACCTTTGATCCCTGCCATATGGAGCTCTTCCATTGATTACCACATTTTCAAAAAATTTCACTCTCTCAATATGGGCTGTGATAAATGGGAGAAAAAGCACATCCCTGATGTGATAAAAATTTCACTTCAACTCGCAACTTCATTTATTTTGTTGACATTCGGCTCTGATTAAGAACAATAAAAAAATCATGCCCTGAATATCATATGCAAATACAACCCTGGGCATGAATCTAATCATGCCATGGGAGCATTACCATGACTAGCCTGGCATCGGCTCAATTTTTTTTAAAGTGACAGCATACACTTCTGGGCTGGCTCTGCAAAGTAGTTGCCACCACTATGTCATTTAATAAACATCTGATGTTTCTGTTTCCACCAAGCCAGGGGAGGGCATTTGAAGTCCTGTAATTAGGCCCCTGTGCTCTGGTTGGTGTCTGGTGAGGACCTTTCCTANTCCCACCCCCAGACCCTGCTTCCAGAGTCAGGCAGCTGGGAGCTGGGATAGGGGTGAGGTCCCTGTGAACTTCAGGCTTCCTTCACGTCCTGAGGCTGCCCCTCAGAATGGGCAGGGCTGGGGGTTTGAGTTTAGGGCTGCACTGCCAAGGCAAAGGACTGGACCTGCCTGCTCTAGGAAGGTTATGAATGTGTGTGTGCCAGCTTCCTGTTTGCCTCTTGGAGTTATGCAAGCGATTATGGCTTAATGCCCTGGAGACACTCCCAAATGACAGGCTTAACCCCCAAGGGAAACAGGCTTCTGTTGTGAAGGATTACATCAATGTTCTAAAGAGCCCTTCCACAACTCTGAGGACGAGTTGATCCTTTTCATGCCTCAACAGGAAGATTGCTAGTGGCCAGAGCTGGGAAACACCAGAGAGGCCCCTTTCTGGGATCACACAGACTCAGCTCTCCCATTCTTTCTGCTTCCTGGGANAGACAGACACTCCTCACCCCACAGCCAGCTCTGTGGCTCTGCATTTTAGGTCCACCCAGCCTGTTCTGGAGAGTTGGACATGGAGCCCCAGACGGGGAGAGCTCCCCAGCATCCTCACTGCGTGGGAGACAGGGATATTCATAGCACAGCTATACCTCACAGCAGTGGGGTCTGCCCACATGGCAGCAGTGGGGTCTGCCCACATGGCAGCAGTGGGGTCTGCCCACATGGCAGCAGTGGGGTCTGCCCACATGGCAGCCAGGGCTCACCTGGAATCTGGGAAGCTTTGGAATGTGGCTGCAGGATACACACGGCATAAATTATTTCTTGACCATTAGCAGTGTTTCTGCCTCACAACCGTTCTTCAGGCACATTAAGTCAGCGAGAGGGAAGAGCATGCGAGGCCATCTGGGGCTGCCAGATAATTCAGTTAATTTCTATTCCCTTGAACCTGGAGGTGTTAATTTGGAAGCACAACAGAAGAGGCTGAAGAATGCTAATACGTCATTTGAATGATTAATGCAATCAGGGGGATTGGGGGGACCTCTGTTTACTCTTTAATTTTGACATGGCACAGCAAGGAGGAGAGCGGCTAATTTTCCAAAGTTAAGGGCAAGTTGGTTTCATTTCAGTCACGTGGCCTCTCCTGGTGTTTGGGGAGCTAGGGTAACTCAGAAGGGCTGTATTGGGCGATGGGGGCCAGCTTTGCTCCTATGATGGCAACAGCCAGGAAAACAAATGAAATTGTTTATGATCTGAGGAGCCCAGTCCTCTTGGGTGAGGAAGCTCCCAGAAGCTGCTGGGAACAGCCAACAGGAGAAAAAAGAAAGGAAGAAAAGGGAAGAGAGAGCTTGGAAAAAAACATTGCTGAAAATAGGTGATAGCCTTCTAAAGGCTGTGTATTTTTATCTGACATTTACAAATTGAGTGGCTTTTTTTTTTAAAGAAGGAAAATATTTCCAAATTTATTTAAATGGAACCTTATTAGGGAAAACTTAGGACTGAGCAACTATTTAAAAAATATTTTGAAGAGCGACGCAAAGAAAGACATTTAAATTCTTTGCAGACTGTGGGCATTTTAAAGAAGTCTCTGGTCTATTTCTTACACTGCTTCTGATTAGAAGCAGTTTATGACTGTGCTAACAGGGAATTCAGAGGGCATTTCCCCACCCGACAGCCACTGTAGTATCCCCGCTTTAAAACAAAGGGGGTATTGTGAGAGTGAAAGAGATTGGGCCCCAAGCACTAAACAAATTCTAGGGTGCAGAGAAAACCCTGTAATTATGTTAATAGTAAATTAATGTTTTTGTAATTTACCCATGTCACCTCAGAATAGGTGTTGTTCAGGGTACCTACTGGAAATGCTCGGTAGACAGGAGAAAGGTGAAGTCAAAATGTTTAGTTGCCAGGAAACCTGGAGTTTAGTCTACACAGGGAGCATTCCTGTGCTAGAAGCCTACATTTTCTTGAGGTGCCATCCAGACAGGGCTCAGAAAGCTGGGCTATTTCTTGAGTTGCATGTGCTTTGGGGTTTCCTTGACTGTGAGAGCAAGACTTGGGGGTTTTCCCCATTTCTTCATTTCTTCACTCTGTGATAAGCCCTGACTTCTTAGGTCTCTAACCTATCCACTCTGTTCTGAAGTGGCATCTTAATTCAGGCAAGGCCCTGATTGAACAGACCTTAAGTTTGGTTTGCACAGAAAGGTCTCTCAGGATAAGAGAAGTTCTTCTCCCAAACCACATAGTTGAAATGAGGCATCTACTAAGGAATTAGGTTCTATTGGCTTTCCTTGTCTGCAGGTTCCATAGCTACAATGGAACGGTAGACAGGAAATTCTTGGAAACAGCCTCATTACACTGAACCTGTGTGACTGTTTTCTTGTCACTTATGAATGATACAACATAACAACATTTCATAGTGTTCACACCATATTAAGAATTGTCAGTAATCTAGCCATGACTTAAAATATAGTAGAGGGTGTGCGGAGGCTCTATGTGAACACTAAACACGGGACTGTGTATCCAGGTCTCTGGGAAGAGTTCCGAGAACCCATCATTTCCAGAATATTCTGAGGGGAAATGCTAGAATATGAGATTTATCTTAAAACAGTCCCAAGGGGTGAGATTATCATCACATTTTAGTGAGGAAGAAATGAAGTTAGGGACAAACTGTGCAGGCCTCAGGTGAGAGGCCTTATTTTCTGAGTAGGAGCCTTCTAAACCACGTCAGAGCTGTTCTAGGTACAGCTGTGAAGTGGACAGCCTCCCATGGCACTATAGGCTTCCTTTCTTGTCCATTTCCGCTTCCTCAGTGCTGTGTCCTGTTNCCCTCTTCTCTTCAGGTACTCAGTGAGACATGTTTTTCATTTTCTACACCTTCATCAAAACCCATTCTCAAGAGAAGATTTTCTATCAGTCACATATTCTTTAGTTTGAATTTAAACCCAACTGAGAAATTGTGCCAGGCTTTTTTATTTTTCTTTTGCTTTTGATATATGACTTCTCTTGATTAATTCTCAAGAGATATCAATATTTAAAATTTTATAGCTAATAATGGAATAAAATATTTGACCAGCCTTTTAAAGTGGCAGAGACATTAATGGGGAGGAGCAATCAGGGCAAATTTGCCTTCATCTTTCAAGTAAAGTAAATGTTGGCTTTTCCGCCATAGACCATCTCAAAGGACTGCGTCCACCATCATTGCTGATGAGCCTTGTGATGAGTAACGGAAACTACTGGAAATCACCAAGATCCTAGTGAGGAAGCTTGAGCTTCTCTCCCCTTCACTAAAATGAAGGCTTGCTCTCCCATGCATAATGGACTTACTTGCTCGGCCTGTGTCTGATTGGTCGGGATGCTGACTCAAACCCTGCCTTTGTCGACCCTCCATGCAGCCATTGCTTACCATTTGTAACTGGCAAGCAAAAGGAAAATCTTCTGACCCTCNTCCCAAGGGCTAGATGGTAGGCAAAACTTTTTCCAGTTAAAGGTTCTGTGAGATTCAAAATCTAGAAATATAATACCCAGACCTGTCTGTGTATAGATGTCCAAGCTTAATAAATATATGTCTCAATCAGATTCTCCAGGAATAAAGCTTGAGAATCTGCCTTATATTAAAGTTCCTCCAGTGACTCGATGTAGCCAATTTAGGAATTAGTGTTTAGGTGTTGCTTCTTCAGGTTATGTGATTCAGGGTTTTAGTTATTCGATAACTTAGGAGCAGAAACCATTGCCTTTTCTACTGAGCGTGCATGAACTAGTTTTTAATTGGCTGGATGTGTTTTGGGAGGTGTGGAGAGATAGGTTTATATTCTTAATTTTTGATACTTTGTCATTAAACTCTTGAAGAGGATTGTGGAGTATTTTGCACCCCTGGGCTTGTGGAAGTCTGTTCTAATTGGGTTCAAATATGAGCACTGGAGCTTCTCGGGTAAGTGGCCCTGAGCAAGTCATTTAATAGCTAATTTTCTGTAAAACCAAAGTAAGAACACTTACCTTGTGAGAGTTGTTGAGACTCCAAGATTCTGTTATTTCTACTTGATTTTATGTGTAATAATTATTGAACATTTACCATGGATTAGGTCATATAAAATCAAATGGAGAAGTGGTAGAAATAAGATCATTGCATTCCATTCCACACAGTCCTTGTTCACGGGCCACTCTGGGTCTTTACCTTCCCTAGACTATGGTTCTCTTCTTTGGTCTGACACCTCCAATCTGATCCCTTCATGCACACTTTCCGGACAAACGTCTGTGAATTCACTCTAATTTGTATTTATCGAGGATGCCTATTATCAAAACCATCAGCTCCAGGTCTGAACCCGGTTATCTAGATGCTGAGTGTCTTTCCCCAAGTCCTCTTCACTGGTCCTTGGCTATCCAGAGCCCACTGAGCCTACTTTTTGGTCTAGACCATGAAATCTCTATTCCACTGATATTCAGCTGTTCTGTGGTTGAGGTCTGATGAGCTAATTGCCATTGAGAGGTTCCTGGCTGACAAAGATGGAGGATCTCTTGTGTTTTAAGAGTAACCTTCAAAAGCTAAGACAAGGCAACTTTTTAAAGACAAAGAAATAAATGTGATCATGATAGAATTTGTAGCTAAAGCCTCTTACTCTTGGGAGCCAAGGCTAAGACTTTGTGTTGAGGTCTGATTGGCTTTGAGTGGCATCCTTCCTGCTTTCACTGAAGAGGCTCAAGTGTTAACGACATTTTTGTAAGAATTTGTTACTGGATGGTAGATGAGTGGACAGTTCACACACATACTCTAAAGGATGAGATATGATCTGGATAGGGTCTTTGGATGNTTGGGACTGCATTAGAAATAGCCATATAANCCATGTTTGGAGCAACAACAGTACNCTTGTGTCACTTCTACAGGGAAAGCACCATGTTCAAAACTCAAATTTGTGCCACATGAACACCAGGACTGGGTTTCTTCATATTGATTAAATTGATTAGCAGTTCAATTAATTATATTTCCAATTATGTTATGATCTAAAAATAATTTATGCTTTGTTTCTTTGTGTTTTGACATAGTCTCACTGTTTAACCCAAGCTAATTTTAAACTCATTGCTTTCCTTTCTCAGCCTGGGTGGGTACTGGGATGACACACATGCTGGACATGTGAAACCATGCCCAGTGAATGACTGG
>LZPO01087228.1:17282-28885 GCA_001675575.1 Neotoma lepida | reverse complement strand
AAAAATAATTAATTTAAAAATAAAAGTAAAAAGAAAGAAAAAATAAAAGGAAATTACTATCTGTAATATTTTGTCCAATGAGACAGAATACAAACCAGACAAATAAGTTAAATGTAAACTAGAATTGGATTACATATTTTTAAATATGTGAAGGATTGATAAGTCCATCAGATATAGCAGAGCTGTAGCTTTAATACTCGGTTGGACTCTTAGTGGCTAGAACAGCAGTGCCATTTCCAAGCATGCTTCCTCTGGTTGAAGTGAGAACAGCTCTCACACCCTGGTTACCATAGCTCATGAATTCCCGTCAGGCAGCTATAAAGCTGGAAGAAAACCACGGAATAAAAGGGACACATTAGCATGTAGAGGCTGGCGCCTGCCCATCTGCACATGAAAGGTCACAAGGAAGATATTTGCAACGAGGAGCAGCAAGTTACAACCAGTCTCCAGATCTGTACCTGTCAGATAGAGGTTGACACCTGTGACAGGTACATTCTTCTTTCCACATGTCTTGTGCAAAATCAGATGTGCTCACAACAGCATGGCAGCCAAGGGTCAAAGGCTTCAGCTTTCAGCGTGGAGACACTCAGAGGCCCTGATGGAAAGTCCCTTGGAGTCACCTTTTCAGGTGTGCACCATGCAAGAGAGCCAGACCAGCAGGAGGCTTCTTCAAGCCTTGTCAGAGGACAGGCTGGAGGAGTCATGCATGGTGACACTTGGCACCCTTAGTGCTCAGCGCTCCCGTCCCTCCCTGATTTGGCCACACAGGTGCTTGCTGCCTGTTGGAAAGCCAGTANGTCTGTCTGTGTACCCTCCTAATACTCCTAGTGGTGTGAAGTCATCTGGAAGGGATGAGAATAGGGTGGTTCAGAGCAGAAAAGTTGAAGTTTNCCTGCAGANGTGGGACTAGGGAAACTTCTACTAGATTAGATTATTGTTCCTTAGGGTTTAGGGGTGTTCAGAAAGGAAAGAACAATTGAGAGAAAACAGAATTTCTAAAATTCCTTAAACCAGGTCTTGGTGAGCACTTAGAATTGTGCTAGGCAACCCAAGATCAACATTGACTTTCTTAGAACCGAAGGCTGTTCCTGAAGGACAAGAGGGGGTCTTTGCCCCTTCACACATGCAGTCACATGACTGATACCTAATCTCTAGAGGGCAGATGTTTTTCTTCTGAAGAAAGCTTTGTAGGGACTCATGAACACTTTCTTGTGACCTTTCTTGAAACCAAGGGAGGGTATGACATGTTTCCAGGAGACAGTGTGGTCTGAGGCTTCTGAAACAGAGATTTTGATGTCACTTTAGCAGAGAACCAAGAGGCTTAGGAGGTGCTTCGTAGTAGCAGCTCACCCAGGACTGCTCAGGACAAGAGGTGATTGANGCTACCATAGGGGTGCTAGACAGTGTGGCTCATTTCTGTTTTAAATTTTGAGGACATAATACATCTGATAAAGCAACTTACCTCCCTCCCTGTGGTGGTTTGAATGAGAATGGCCCCCACAGACTCACATATTTGAATATTTGGTCCCCAGTTGGTGGAACTGTTTGGGGAGGATTGGGAGATGTGGCCTTGACAAAGGAGGTGTCATGGCAGGGGGTGTTGAGGNTTCAAAAGGCTCTCACCAGTCCCACTGTCTCTCTCCTGGCCTCGGCCTCTTGNNTGTGTCTCAAGGTGTGAACTCTCAGCTACTGCTTCAACACCGTGCCTGCTGCCTGTTGCCATGCTCCTGCCATGCCGGTCATGGGCTCCGACCCTCTGAAACTGTGAGCCCAACTTAAATTCTTTCTTTTATAAGTTGCCTTGGTTATGGCATTTTATCATAGCAATGGAAAAGTCACTAAGATACATTTGTTCTCTTCCTCTCTTCCTCCTCCCCCCATCCATCCCTCTATCCCTCCCTCTCTTCTCCTCTTCTTCTGTCTTCTCACATCCTCTTTTCTCTCCCTCTCTCCCTCCCTCCCTCCCTTCCTCCCTCTCTTCCTCTCTTGTTTTCTTTATTCTTGTTTTTTTCCCCCTCACCTCCCCCTCTTTTTCTCTTTTAGTTCAGTGTGAAAAAGCTCAGGACCCTAGATCTGCGGCCTCTCTGACTAAAGGCCTTCGTTAAAGCCTGAGCGAGTTTTTGCTTTGTTTCTGACCCATTCGTCCTCTGGATTTCTTCAGAGTTTGGTGGACAGTGTCTGCCTGTCTCTTATACACATCTAGTTTTTGCTTTGTTTCTGACCCATTCGTCCTCTGGATTTCTTCAGAGTTTGGTGGACAGTGTCTGTCCTTTCTGGAAGAATACAGATGCAAACATGCATCTGTATTGACAGAAGAGCTTCTTTGCTTGAAGATGGAGCCCGGGACACAGGCTTTGAGAGCCAGGCAAGAGCCAAATAGAAACTTTTGTAGACCCAAAGGAAAAGATCAGAAAGCCAGAATTACTATGGCATGAAAAATGAGGCCTGGCGAGGCCTGACCTCGTGAAAATTAGTGGTCTATGGCACTAGAGAGACTTTGGCTGGTGTCTGAGGCTGCCACTTCATACGTGAACTTTATTGGGCCACTGATCTCCCTTTGGCCCGCGTNTCCTCATCAGTAAGATGAGAAGACCAGTGTGCACAGGNTGTTACTCACATTAAATCAGCCATGTGCACAGCACCCGAGCCATTGCCTTTTCATTCCCCAGCCTTTTGTGTGAGGCTGGGATAAATGTGTTGTAAATGCCTCGGGTCTTCAAATCTCTGGGAAGACATGGACGCTCATGCCTTCTTTGGAAACAATTCTGGCACCCCGGGGACTTGTCCGGAAATTCTGCTCATGTTCGAGCCTGTTTAAGGGGCTTTCACTTTCATCTTCAGAAGCCAAATGCCAGTGGCTGCTTTTAATGAAACCAAATCCTTCTTCAGTCTGTGTGATTTGGGGATTTGCTTCCCCAGCCTGGGCAGAGATCGGATACATTCTGTTTTCTTTATTTTCCAAGTGACCCCAGAACACTTTGTGATTCTAAAACTGACCTATTGGGAGGAACCAAATAAACTCTTCAGCCGCAGCCTTTTCTCTGAACATACTGGGGAATGATCTGCCTGTACACCTATCATCAAGTTTGCGGGCTCCAGAGCAGTACCAGCCAACACAATCATGCACCTCTATATTCTGGGAAGGTCCTGCATTGTGCCCTCGACNTGGTAAAATTCTCTTTGCCACAGGTAGTTCAGGAGCCATTGTGGGAGAAATAGGTGAAATCACAGGAAAAACAAAACCCAAACAATTTCAAGCATATACAAACACCCTGTGGCTTCCGGGACCGTGTACCCTGTTTTCCTTTCCCACTGATGCATGATAACTACCTCTCTAAAATGGAGCAGCAGGTTAGCACAAGAATTGCTTGCTTTGGCATTTTTATGTGGAATTATTTTGGCCATGAGGAGCTTTATAGCAATGTACANTTCGTGAATTGGATCTGACTTTCAGTGCTTCTCCTCGACTTCCTGCCCTTCTCTTTGGACTTCCGCAATGAAAATGTGTCCAGTCTGCCTTGTNGGAGGTGCCAGTCATCTGGGATCTCCCCTGTACCCATGTTTTCTTCATTTCAGTTTGGTGTAACCCATCTGCATCCTACTTTCTTTATGTAGAACGGGAGGCTTGATCTCTACTATGTGTGGCATTTTCTTCTACAACATCACTGTTAGTAAAGGAGCTAGCCGGCAGAGGTGTGTGATTTTGGATAGAAGTCTCTGTGGCTTGTTTTCTTGTTCAAAAGATGAGAATAGTGAGTGTATCTACTTCCAAAGGCTGTTTTCAAGACTTAATGAAATACTGCACGTGAGAACGTAGCACACCGCTGCCATAGTGAAAGCATGCAGGGCATGACCTGTGCCACTGCTACACCATGTTGGTCTGTCAGATGAACAGATTATCAGTGGATGAATTGTTTTATGCAGGGAAAGTTAACAATGACTAATCCAATAGCTTAACAATGACAAAACCAAAAATATTCTGTTTTCTCTGTGCTCCAAAAATGGTGCTAACTGTGGCCACATCTCTTGGCAAGAAAATTCCTTCCAATCTANTCTATTGACTCTTTCATCTGCCCACTATCTCTTCTTCAGAACCTTTCGCTGTTCCGCAAGGCNGGTTACGTCTCTGTTAGTCCTCTGCATCCAGGCCAGTATGTGTACCCAACTTCCATGCTTTGCAGTATGTGCTGTACTGACATCTCACAGACCCACAAAGCCTCAGTTCAAGTGAAGCCTCTTCTGCAAAGCTTCCCAAACGGCACCAGCTCACCATTGCCTTTCCTTCCTTTGAGCCACCATAGCCTCTAGCTGTCATTAGTTTGGTGCTGTCTGAACTCACTATAAATTCATGAGAGTAAATTGTCCAAGCATCTTCAGCCACGTGCAGCCATCCAGCTCCAATTGTCTTCTATACTTAGGCCTTCTCCGCCACACCCTTCACCTACCAACCCTTTCTCATTAGCAGCCTGGACTCCTACTTCCAGGGAAGGCAGGAAAAAATCAGATATGTCCCTCTGCTCTTCCTGATTTCCTGTACCAGAAGCTACTTGTTGCCTGGTGGAAGGGAGGGCAGCGAGGCTCTGATCCTAAGGAAGGCCAACCTGGCGCTCTGCTCCACACTTCAGCTCACTGGCCTTCCTATGAACTACATCGCATCACTGGTCTTTCTCTGTCTGTAGGTCTTTTGTTGGTATACAAGAATTCTCTTGGATATTACTTAGTACTTAAAATAATACCTGTTGCTTGAGGCTACTCTTCCACCATTTCTCTGCTTGCTTTCTTGGCAAATCAAGAAAAATCTCTGTATAATGATTGTTTATACTTCTGTACTTCTTTTATCCTCCACCCACCTCAACTGGGTTCCAACCTATTAAATTCAAACCGCTCTTTCCAACTTCACCACTCATCTCCACCTGAAGCTGGAGATCCAGGGATTCCAGTGTAGGCCTCAGTTTAAGTACAAAGACTGGAAAAATGGAAGAGCTGATGGCTTAATTTTCAGTCTGAGGCTAAGGCCTGAAGCTCTTAAGGAGAACCTGTGCAACTCCCTTGGTCTGCAGGTCAGAGAACCTATTATTTTGATGTCCAAGGACAGAAGATGTATGTTTTAGCTGTTTGACAGAGAATCCACCTTCCACCTACCTTTTCGTTCCTTCCAGGCCTTTAGCTACTTGGATGGTGCCCTCTCAAAATAGGTGAATGGATCTTCCTCACTCAAGCCATTGATTCAGATGCCAATCTCTTCTAGAAACACCCTCACAGATATCCCCCCAAAACATGCTGTACCAGACTTCTGGGTATCCCTTAACCACTCAGTTGACATGTAAAGTTAATCACCACAGATGAAATATTAGCATATTGTTTTAACCAAAGTTCTATTGCTGTGAGATGCCATCACCATGACGAACCTTATGAAAGAAAACATTTAATTGGGACTTGCTTACAGTTTCAGAGCTTTAGTCCATTGTCATCATGGCGAGGAACACGGCATGCAGGCAGATGTGGTGCTGGAGAGGTAGCTGAGAGTTGTACATCTGGATTGGCAGGAAGCAGGAAGAGAGAGAGAGAGACACTGGGCTTGGCTTGAGCATTTGAAACCCCAAAGCCCAGTGACACACTTCCTCCAACAAGNCCTCCTAATCTCTTTAAGTAGTGCACTCTCTAACGACCAAGCATTCACATCTATGAGCCTGTGGAGCCATTCTTATTCAAACCACCACACATGTACCAGAATTGCTTCTCTCTCAGTCTGCCCTTTCATCCTGGTGATTCCATATAGGTAAAGAACTTTAGCTGCACATCCTGAGGACTTCTTACCACTGTTCTTAAGCTTTCTCTTTAATACTAGGTTCTTCTACACAACAACCCATTTGGCATTCCTGTGTGGCTAACAGGGGCCTCCGACCTCACTACAACCTGCCTCCACAGCAGAGCTGAGCAGGCTAAATTCTCTTCATTTTCACTCATCTCTGCTGTCATTATGTCCCTTCTGTACTGCAGGAGTAGTCACTTAGCTGGTCTTTCTACTTCATCTTTANTTCCACTCAGAATCCAGAGTAAGNTATAAATCAGGTCATGTGACTTCCTTGGCCCAAATTCTCCACTAGCTTTCCTGTTATTTTGCCATGAGGTTCAGGCAGGTCTGCCTAGCTGAGCCTCTGCCTTCCTTCCATGCTGGGCTTCCATAGGCATTCCCATTTGTCCCCTCGTGCTGTGCTCCCTTGCACTTGTCCCTGATATACTTTGCTCTGAGGTCTTTACACTTTCTGTGTCTTTTCTGGAAAATGTTCTTCTAGATTTGTCTCTATCTTGCTTCCATCCATTGACTTCAATGTCCCCACATTGAGAAGGGAGGTCATTTTTCATCATACCTCTATTTGGCATTCATTGTAGTGTGGATCACTCTCTGATGCTCTTTCTTGCTTGTTGCTATTTTCTTGTCCATGGTCTTTCTCTTCCATCAGGGAGTGAGGGCTTTAGAGAGTATAACCTTCATATTATATATCACAATATTTACATTCTCTGGCGTACAAAAGGTGCTTAATACATATTTAAATGATTACATCCAGACTATGCAGTGATCTACATTTCTGGTTTTGCTTCCTGCCATTTCCCTGAGCTAAACTTTTAAGATAAACTGGGATAAGGATATGGGAAGTCTCAAATAAGCAGATGGCTTGCCAGGCCAAGATGTGAGTGTGAGGGACCCATGTATTAACATATCCACAACTGGAGTGCTTCAGAAGAGCTTGGAACCTTGGGATAGAAAAGCCCTGAAGCAGAGGCTACCCTGACCTTTTGACCTTGACCTTGAACTTCCAGCTTCCACTGCTGCTGGTAAGCTATTTCTGCTGTGAGATCAGAGCAGTTAGCCAGATGTAATAGAATATTCACTTACAAACCTCATGATCACACAGCCNTAGCTGCTGCCCTTCCCATGGGTAGGGTCCCCCTTTACATCAGCCTGGTGAGTTTGGTGTAGTGTGCATCTTCTGGGTGATGGATTTGTCCTTTGGGTACAGACAAAATGAGTCTTCTGACCCTTTGTGATGAATCATTGCTATAATCACTAGAGAACAAAGACCATCTGGGAAACTCTTAAGAAATGGACTACCAATTCNTGTGGGGAACTAGATCTTTTCATTATTTCTGCATTTGCTAACCCTTAAACGGCCCATTCACTAAGCAGATTTTGAACCCTACTATGTTCCAATTCCTTGTTAGGTCCCAGGATCCAGGTACAAGCTCTGACAAGGTCTTTATTACTTTGGAATATAAGTTCTAGAGGAAAAGACATTAAGCATAAGTGAAGGAGTTAGAGAATATGATGATTTCAGAAAGTATTGATGGGCATGGAACAACAAGCAAGGTCCTATTGGTGGGGATCAGGAGTAGGACAGCATTAGTTTTGTGAGTCAGAGAAGGCCTCTTTGAAGTGGTCAGTTTGGGCTTAACTTTGATTTGAGAGGCCATGGGTGATTCATAGGGAGGAGGTTTACTCCTCTTTTTCTGAATGAAAATGCCAAATTTTGGTTGAAGAGTGGGTAGAAGGAATGATAGGAGTCATTCCCATAACACGTACTGTCTAAGAACAGAGTTGAGTTGGAACCAGTCATGGAAAGAATTGTACCTTCAGATGATGAACTCTTAATCCAAGTACTTTAGAATACAACTGTATTTCAAAATATGGTCTTCAAGGAGGCAAAGTGAAATAGTGTCATTAGGATGCATCCTGATCTGAAAGACTGGTGTCTCTGAAGAAAATATTAGGGCACAGACTTACATGATGGTGGTGGTGGTGGTGGGTCATATGAGGACAAGGGACAAGATGGTTGTTCAAAAGCCAAAGAGAAAAGCCTTGGAGGAAACTACCTTTACAAAAACCTTGTTCATGGTTGTCTGACCCCTTTTAGAACTGTGAGGAAATAGTGGTGAAGCCCCTTAGATTGTGGTAGTTTGTTATAGTAGCCTGAGATGGTTNATTTTCATGTCAACTGAACTGGAATTTAGGATCATCTAGGAAACATACTTCTGGACACGAGTGTGAAGTAATTTCTGAAGAGATCAGGGCAGATTCACTCTGAATGTGAGTGGCACCATCCCATGATCTGGAGCCCCAGACTAAATAGACAGGAGAAAGGGAATTGAACACCCGGCATCCATTCTGTGGGCTTCCTAATTACAGCTGTAATGTGACTGGCTTCCCTACGCTCCCACAACCAGGTGTGCCCTTCCTACCAGACTTTCTTTGCCCTGAGCCGTAATAAANGCCCCCTCTTTTAGTTGTCTTTGTCAGCGATGAGAAAAGTAGCTAAGACCTAAAGTTAGCAAGTTAAAACACTGTTGGAAGAGGAGATTATTTTCAACTGACGCAGTCTCGGAGAATCCAAACCAAATGGCCATCACAAGCCATGTTTTATCCTTCTGTCTGACCTGTGACACTTCAAGCTTCTCTTTCCCAAGCAGCTGTGGGTTACAGCTTGTTGACATGGAGTGTCTGAGGCAGCCTTTGCTCACCACTATCCTTCCCAGGATTTGAACCACTGACCTCCCCATTACAAGTGAGTCAGGTTACTGACAAGCATTTTTCCTCNCATGCCCAGACTGCCAGTGTATAATTAGCTGTGAGTTACAGTAATGATGATGGTGATGTGAGATGCTCAAGGGCCTTTGGAATTTGAGACCTATAAAAGCATAACTTATTATTATCATCCTCATTACTATAATCAGGCACAAGATACAGATACCTGAATATTTTTTTTTTCTCTAAAGCAATGACACTTGATCACAAAAGTAACTAAAAATCTTTATTTTTCTCACTTTAGAAATCTGATGATTAAATGTTTTCACGATAATTAAAGAAATCTTAGAAATTCAAGCGTGACCTACAAGGAGGACAGATGTCTTTTTCTTTTAATTGTCCCTTTTCTTGCTGATACCTGTTAAATACTTACGAGGCCTGGCCTTTTGGCACTTTGTGTTGGAGACAGGACACTGGAGACATCTGTTTTGGAAAAAGGAAATCATCTATAAAATATAATCTGCCTCTAATAGCGTGCCTATGGACAGTGAGCAACTTTCAGAAGCTGTGGTGCTGGGCTATACCCTCTGTACCTGGAGAGCATGCTGTATGAATAAGGTGAGCTTTATTACTTAGAAAATGCAGTAAAATTCAAAGCCAATTTGAAGGGCNTGTGCAAGCAAGCAGGTAGGGCAGATGTTGTAAGTAGCCATGAAACTGGCTAAGGCTGTCACCACTTGGGTAAGGATGCCACCGGAGACAATGGGCCTTTGTCTTTCCTACTCTTGGTCTCTTTTGTTTTTCTTTCTTTCCTACCCTTCCTTCTCTTTCTATTGTCTTTTCTTTCATTTTAGTTGAGTTGTAAGGGTGTAAAAGACGCTAGAGGTAAAATCTGTCTGTCAGTACCATCCAACCAGGACCTCTCCCCCAGGACAAGGAAACAGCTGATGGGCTAACGTATAAAAAATCTTTATTTCTTTCTAGTCCTACTGGGTTTTGCTCACAAGCCATAGAAGGAATAGAATAAAATAGATTTCAGAGGGATCTTTCACAGCTTAAAGCAAATTCTGAGGAAATATGGTAATTCTGAGAAGCCTTAATTAATATCTGACTAGTGGATTCAGTACCGGGGGACTGGTGGAGAAGGTGAACCAGAAACAGAATGGTTCTGTCAAAAAGGCCAGAGGGCTGCGAAGCTAGTGTGGGTGGAGGAAGAGGGAGGGAGGAAGGGATGCAGAGAGACAGAGAGAGACAGACACAGAGAGACAGAGAGACAGAGAGAGAGAAAGAAGGAGAGAGACAGCAAAGACTCTTGGCTTAGCAAACAGCAGGGTCCATGGAACATATAAAGGGCTCAAGTTTCTCCAAAAGGCCTTTCCCTCCTGTAACCTTCAGTGCTCTTTTCGATGAGGCAGGTTCAACCTGCACAGACAACAAATCAACAAAAACAAACACTTGCCCTATCCTAGCAATATTGCCTCAAACTAAACCAGAAAACCAGAGTCACAATTGAAAATTGAAAAAGGACTGAAACTGAACCTGAAAACCAACTGAGCAAGTTAGCTGGCTGAAAGAATAACTTTTCAACTCATTATTTAACATTATCCTGAACCCAAGGGTCCAAATGTTTGATTGAAGTTCAAATTTTTCCCCACTGACAGCAAATGTACTGACAGGTGTGCTCTGGTACCATGTCCCCAACCTGATGTCCTTCAGCTTTNGCTTGTGATACTCTCCATCCACTGCTAACACCTTCTGTCTTTCACCTATTTTTTTCCCTGCTCATAATATGTACCATCTCCTTGAATCGGACTTGTGTCTACTCCTAGAGTCCTCTTCTTGCTTTGCTTATCTAGGTCTGTGTTCTTGTTTATGCTGTTTGCTTTGTTGAAAGCAACAGTGCCCCATAAGTGTTCCTAACCATCCATCATCCATCATCCATCCATCATCCATCCATCATCCATCATCCATCCATCATCCATCCATCTATCTACCTATCCATCCATCCATCTACCTATCCATCCATCCATCTATTCATCCATCTACCTATTATCCATCCATCCATCCATCCATCCATCCATCCATCCATCCATCCATCTACATCTTTCATGTCTGGACTAATAGCCAGTATGTGCCAGATATTGTACAAGTTTCCTTGGGGCATGAATGAGTTACTTAGAGTCACTCTGTTTTTCACTCTTATTTTTATTTATTTTTTTCAGAAGAGGCAGGGTGGGGATAGAACTCACCTGTCACCAAAACAAGTTGACAAGTTCTGTACTGATGTGGCCTGAATCTNATTGTATTCTGCTTCTGTCCCTCATCCCAAATAGAACNCTTCTTGGCACTCTGGGGCANNACATGGTCCTTTGTGTTCTTACCACTTCTGGTCAGGCTGAAATGTCTTAAAGGGTTTAGGTCTTCAAACTTCTGGCTCTGTCATAGCCACTGCATGGGCTTCAGCTTCTGCTGTTGGTCACTGTCACACTGTGACCCCCTGAGACTGGGTTAACAATGTTAACGTTGGGTCCAGAGGGCAGAGCCAGCAACTAGCTGACCTAGTTAGCCATAGAGAAGCCAGGAATACAGACAGAGAAGACACACAGGAAGGAGTAGGGAGGGACTTGGAGATTTCATGGGCTCTTCGTTCTGGGATGTGTGTAGAGAGAGGTGCTTTCTGGGTCTCTGTGAAAAAGGGAAGGTCAGCTGGTTTCTCCTCCTCTGCCTCTTTGATNTATAAGGTTTTCACCCCAAATCTTACTCCTGAGTCTTTATTGGTATTAGAACAACTTAGATAAACACAACAACTGATCTTCTGGAGATGCCCTCTCTATTCCTGCTTCTTTTAGCCATGACTGTTGCCTCAAATGTAGCTTTCTTGTTTGCCAAGGCCACACTAAGGGGCACGCAGAGATGAAGAGCCCAAGGTTTCGGCCCTAAGAGCTAGCAGAGTTATTGGGCTTTTACTCCTAGCCTTTTTGCTCCCTGGAAAGCAGGCCCAAGTCCACTGGGTGTAAAGTACACCCCACCCAGCTTGGTGATCCTTCCTCCAATGAAGCCCAGTTTGCCCAATTCTGTCTCT
>LZPO01087227.1:317750-328741 GCA_001675575.1 Neotoma lepida | reverse complement strand
TACATGTGACACAGTAAAGACAAACACATTGATGACAGTAGCCTTTAGAAGAGTCTACACATAACATTCAGGAATAGGAAGCTGGAATTTTGTCCCTTTGGGATTTAAAGAGTCATGATTGACACCCAGCTTGACATTTGTCCCAAATGTCAATTTTCTGTAATAAGAGCATAAACCAGAAAAGGAAAAAGGTCCATTGAGCCAAGTGAGGAACATGGGAAGATAACAGTGTTTTTTCCTACCTTTTGTTGGCTGGAGACTGAACCTAGGCCCTCCTCTGTGCCAGGCATGCACTCTATCACTGAGCCACACCCCTACTCCAAAGCCAGGCTCTTAAAGGAGCTGTTTGGGGTTAAACTCCACAGAACAGTTGCCTGAGGTCAGAGACAGCCTCTTTTCCAAGGGAAAGCTAATAATTCCTTCTCATCTGCCAATCTAATGGACCTAGAGAAGCAGTCTGAGACTTTCTCATGGTGAGGAGAAAGAATACCAGGATTGATTAGTGATGTCTGCCATGTAATGGCCATCTTAGAAGTTGAAATTGATAACCAGAGAAAGAGCATGCTGGATCTATAATTCTGTTCCTCCTATAATCACCCTACGCATATGGGACATTTTTCCCCCAACCCAGCATAACCAAACTGCCTGAGGTCATCCACGATGAGATGCAAACTTAGTTTCTGAACTCCAACATGAAACAATATCTTAAGTTGGTGAATGATAATATCAGGAAGGAGAGACAGGTGCCCCAAGTCACACAGTCAAACTAATGGCAAAGCCAAGAAACAGCAAGTGGCCTTCTAGGTCATGTCTGGTTTAGAACAATGGGCCCTTTCACCAGCCCCTCCCCCAGCTCCGTGTTAATGGTAAGAGTTGAGTCANGCAGAGTCCTCTCACCTACCCCTCTCATGCCTCACCTGGCATCATTCAACTGCCCTCCGATCAAGGTCTCTTCTTAATCATCTATGAGAGACACAGGTCAGATGGCCCCACATAAAGCATTCCACAGTTTGCAAAGGGCTTTCTTTACAGTGCCATTTCACTTCAATATGAAGCCCCCTAAGAAATTCCACTCAAGAGGGTGTCTAAAGGTCCTTCTGAGCTGTTTCCATGCCCCTGAGTTAGAGAGAAGTTTACATACCTTGGAAATCTACAACTTTATCAGCAACCCTCAGAGCACGGATTGCCATAACATTGCTCACATAGTCCTCCCTCAAAGCCAGCAAGGGCTTGGCCCCACACTACACTAAGGCCTGGGAAGCCCCTTGTCTCCATTATCTACTGAGTAACTATGGCCATTGGGAGGAGCCTACACATCTTCAGGTGGCAGTGTTCCTAAGTGTGACTCAGAATCATTTTCCCTCCTCAGATGTGACTCTAGATTGCCTTGGCTTCAAGTGGGAACTCCATCACCCTCAGATTTTTCAGTCTGAGACCTTGGCCAAGCTTTACCTGACAGCCCTGATGCAGAACACAAAAAGCCCCACAAGGGAGATGGACAAGTTTCTGAAAGGTAATCTCCCAGGGGACCTGGGACTAGAGCTGCAGACACCCTCAGGATTGGACAGAGAACACGGTCATTGACTGGTGTATGGTCATCTTCATTAGTGATAAATCATGTTCTACAAAGTGAACTCATCATGTGCTAACCCTGCTTCCTCAGCTGTGAACTGGGATGATAGTTCTTGTTGCATGACTTTGGAGCCTAGAGGATATAATAGGTGTGGGGTTCTAGAACAATACCCGGCATATAGCAAGTACTCAGTGCGTCTCCATTATTGTCTTTGTAACAAACAAGTCTCATTCAGCCACAGAAGATACAGAGCCTACCTACTTCTTAGAGTAGACAAGATGGGCTATGTTGAATCTCCTGAAGAACTTTCTGGAAGGAAAGCATAGTTCTGAAAACTGACTTGTTTGCCCTGTTCATGCTGGTTAGAGGTTAAGACGTGTGTTTTTCCTTCTGTTTCCTTCCCTGCTGTTCTATTTTTCTTTTCTTTTTCTCAACTTATCTCCTTCCCAAAAGAATTTAGCTCACTTCTTTTATTCTCTCCTCTTTGCACCCTAACCACCTTGGCCCTCTTTTTTCCCAGTCCATATGTCTTCAGCAGTAACAACACCAACTTCTTTAGACAGCAGCCTGACTATACTCTAAATTGACTCCTAAGCAGGTGAAATGGAAAATCCACGGTCCCCAAAGCTAGCCAGCATGCTGGGCAGAGTGGGATTGCATTTTCAGGTCATGGAAGCAATGCTTTGTTGTTCTACAGCCAAGCAGCCGGAGTTCCCAGTCAGTTCCCTCCCTGAGCCTGGAGTACACTCTCCTACCTGCTAGCATCCACTTGGCCAAACAGCATCTGAATTAGCATGGAGCCAGATATGTGAGCCACTTGTGACTCCGCACATGAGCATGGAGACCTGAGCCCCTCTTGTGACGTCTTTTCTGTTCCTAAGCATTTGCCTCATGTCCTCTAGAATAGGGAGGGCTCCACTCCTCCATCTTCCCAGAGCTCAGGTCACAGACCACCTACAGAGCCATCGATGGAGGCTCTGATGACTTAGAGAGGAAATATATTGGAAAATAAGAGAGCCAGTGGTGGGAAAGAAGGCAGTGCTTATGTTATCTCTCATGGTCCAGAAGAGTGTCACTAAAGACTAGGTCCTGCCCCTCTAACCCAAGAACCCTGCTAGTGACAAAGTTCAGCTGCAGATACCAGAAAAGGTATAGTAATGAGAACTCCATGTCCATGACTGTCACTGCTCATCTCATAACCACACACACTGACAAGTTCCAGGACATGCATTTCCAGGATGTCCCATGGAACCATCACCACCTTCTCTATGCCTTTAGAATTAAACAGAGCCTCCATCCCACGGCTGCACACTGATCTCACAATCATTGTTTGGATCTTGTTGGGAATGTCTGTGCACTGTACTAGAGTTGGCATGGATGAGGCTTCTGGAAAAGTGCTGGAGAGCTGTAGGTTCCTGAGGCTTCCCATGGCTGCTCATCCTCTTTCCAACTAACCCTGATGGGCAGCTGAACTAGGAGCAAGTGTTTATTGTCTAGGATGGCATCCAAAGGAGACAGCCTCTTCTACTAAGCACACTCCAACCGCCTTGATTTCCACAGACCTCAGGAGCATGATTAGCTTCCTATCTGTCTGGGTGTTGGTGACCTAACCTGGAGGGAAGGTTGGGTCTGTGTATCTGTCTCTCATTCTGGCCTAGCTGATATTGTCCTTTCTTTCAAAAAACAGGCTGTTCTGTTTTACTAGGCACCTAGGGGGATAGAAAAACACCCCAAAATAATGATAAAATATGGTAAGCAGCATGATCCATTATAATACTAGCCACCCCCTCCTGCGTGTCTACTGTGTGCAAGGCATTTGTGTGTAGTGTCTTTTGCTTTCTGCAATAGGGGTAAGTAATTGGCAAGAACACGCATACAGGAGACCATGCAATCAGGCCAAGAGGAAAGTCACCCAGAGCTAGGTAAAACCTGGCAATTAGTGGGTACAGAGGTAGGCAAGGATGGCGTTTAGTGGGTTCTTCATAAATATTTGCTGAATGTAAGTCCGAATACAGATAAACGTCAGAGGGTTGTAAGGGGATGCTGAGGAAAAGGAATTTTTGTTTGCTCATTTTTCTGCAGCACGACTTCCTCTTTGGCTCCCATCTGGTGCAATCTTGAGCTCCGTGGTGCTAGAACCTATTCATTTTGTCGGTTCAGCTAATATCGACTTAGGGTCAGTGTGTGAAAGNCCATGGCACATCCTGGGGATGGTGCGGCTAGTGAACCTTCCATGTGCCTGCCCAGTAAGTGTAATAGCAGATTGGTGATGTAAAAGCAGGTTGTGCTAAGTTGGTCTTTGGAGAAGAAACAGGCCGTGTAGTTGGGGTAACAGTGCTGTCTTCCATATGGGGTCAGCCAGGGAAGGCCTCTCTGAGAAGGGGACCTGTGTGTAGGCCCCTAGAGAAGGAGAAAGGCAGGGAGGGAGTACCACATTACTCAGGGAAGCAAACTCAGACTGGTAAGTTTAGGATCTAGGGAGAAGCTGGAGGCCAGGAAGCTCCTGAGACCATAGGCGAAGCTCTGGCCTCTGTGTCAAGGAGAAGGGATGCTCTTGGAAATGCCCTCTGAGAGTCTCAGAACAACTCCAAGTTCATGGACTGAATAACAGTGAATTGGCCTGCCCTATCCCTTCACCCAAACTCTTCAGTGGCAGGGGTTCTCAATCTGAAAACCCATGGGGCAAAGCATCGAGAGTCACTGTATGGGACTTGTGAGATAGCTCAGCAGGCAAAGGTGCTGCCTTTGTCTGATAGTTTGATTTTGGTCTCTGGGACCCACACGGAGGAAGAAGAGAACTGACCTACACATGTGCCATGGATATATGGATGTAATAACACTTTTTTGGTTTTGGGTTTTGGGTTTTTTTTTTTGTTGTTGTTGTTGTTTTTGTTTTTTTTGAGACAAGGTTTCTTTGTATAAACAGTCCTGGCCCGTCCTGGAACTCACTTTGTAGACCAGATTGGCCTTGAACTCACAGAGGTTTGCCTGCCTCTGTCTCCCAAGTGCTGAGATCAAAGGTGTACACCATCACCCCCACCTGGCATAATAATACTTTTACAAAGAAGAGAGTCACCATGGGGATGTTGCAGCCACCTTCTCATCCTTCAGCAGGTGGCCACTGTGTTCCCACTTGCTACTTGCTCTGCAAATGCAGCCCAGGCACCAAAACCAATGGCTGAGGTCCTCTTGGCCCTCAAACTGCTCACAGCCTGGATGGGGGAAAATGGAGGAAGGACAGAGAGAGGGGCAGAGAACAAGACATAGTAAACAAGTCCAGCAGCACGATGCAGGTCTCAGTCACCCACTTTGGCAATGCTAAGAGCAGTGAGGGAAGCAGGGAGAGAGTGACATGGGAACTTCTGTGCCACTTTGCAGCTTCTTGTGAGTCTCAAACTATTTCAAAATAAGTTGTCACCTCTAAAATGCATCCACCAAACAATCGAACTAAAAATACAAATGACCTGGGCCAAGATCCAGGCTATGTGCAGGGTGGTGGGGCTTCATTCTCCGTCTTCACCCTGCGTTCTCTTCACTAGCTCAGCTACCTAAGAAGATCAAAGAAAAGTCCCCTATAAAGAAGATCATCATTTCCTTGAAGGTCAATGACCCGGCAGTCACCAGAGTCGGTAATGTAACCTGTCTTCATGTTCTGAGAAGGCCGTGGACCAGTCCTCCCAGAGACAAAAATAAACAGCAAAACAGCAATCAGGAGATACATGCTCTTCCTCAAAACTGCTAAGCAGGGACTAGAGAGATGGCTCAGTTAGTACCGAGCCTGCTGCATAAGCACAAGGATGCAAGTTCAGATCTTTGCACACAGGCAAAGCCAGATGCATGCACATCCGTAACCCAAGTGCTGGATGGGATCAGGGAGGCAGACGCAGGCAAGCCCTGATCAGTGGCCAGCCAGCAGAGCCAAAGTGATGAGATCTAGGTTCAGTGAGAGACCCAGCCGCATTAAAACAAAACAAAACAAAACAAAACAAAACAAAACAAAACAAAACAAAACAAAACACAGGGTGGAGAGTGACTGACAAGATATCTGACATCAACCCCTGGCCTTCACACACACACACANAGAGATAGAGAGGAGAGACAGAGAGAGAGAGAGAGAGAGACAGAGAGAGAGAGAGACAGAGAGACAGAGAGACAAAGACAGAGAGAGAGAGAGAGAGGTGAACAGTGCAGAGAAAGAAGAATCCAGAGGGCTGGGACACATATAGGAAAGCAGATCACTCCTAAAGATCAACGTGACCACTGGTCAGGGGACAAGATACAGGAAGGGAAGGATGTTTAGGTTTCTCAGACCTGGGGAAAACTACCCTACTGAGCTCACCCTTGTAGGGTACATGGACACCCACAGGCCTGCCCTTCTTCCCAAACAGCACCTGACCTGCCCCCCACCACACTGGTCCCCACTAGCTGGCTTCCAGCAGCAGCAGTAGAAGGTTCCTGCAGAGTGTTCAACCTTTCCCCAGCTTTCCCAAGCAGTCGTCTGTGTGAACACAGCTTGCATGACATGCTGTGTTGACACAGGTCTGTAGATAGGTAGGTCAGGGGCACTGTAGATAGTGCCCTGGAGCACTGGGACAGCTCATGGTCCTCACAGTACACTGCAACAGCATAGCAATACTGTCCTGACACCTGTTGCATTTTGAGGAGGCCAAGTCCATCTGACCTCTAGCCAGGCGGTCTGGTTCCTAAATCACTAAATTATCCTGCTTTTTCCCGGAAGTGCCTGGCCTCTTCTGAAGTTCTCAGACTCCAAGGGAAACCCATCATTAAGCTCCATGTCATGGATCTAGAGAAAAAGTACACCAGCTTGTACATAACGTTCCTCACAGATTCAAGTAGACACATTCCTGGGGGGCCATGAACCCCAAGTTAGGGGAGACATGCTGGGGGACATGTTAGCCTTGTGGTTATCTGACACACAGACTCTGAAGAAAGGCTCAAGGGAGGATCCTTATAGTGGAGATCAGCTGTCCTCACCTTTGTCCTCAGCTTCCCTAGGAAGCTGCGGGTCCAGGTGGTCATCCGCCCAGGTAGGCTGCTCCCAAGTCAGCACTCACCTTTCCTCCAAGCATCTTCACCTACTCCTGGCTGCAGGAGTGGTGCCACCCCTGGGTGGGCACACAAATCCCACACTAATGGCTTCCCCTCTGCTGCTGCCTCCCCAGCCTTCGCCCTGGCCCTGAAGAACCTCTACATGAACGAGGTGGAGATGAACGTGGACAACGTGCTGGGCGTGCTGGCTTCTGCTCACATCCTCCAGTTCAACCGCCTGTTTCAAAAGTAAGGATGATGGGAGGGATAGGCCAGCCTGTGCAAACTGGGGGTATTCTTTGCAGCTCGTTTCATGACACATTCCTCTTCCTTGGAGTTCCTTTGTATCAAGTATGACTTGATACAAACCCATAAAGGGACATCATGAAACTCACACTGATGCATTGTTTATAGCAACCCCCATTATTTTTGTGCATGTCAGCCAAGTAGTTCTTGATTCACAGAAATAATTTACAAGTGGGGAGATCCTATCATGGGGAGAGATTATGCAGGTATGCAAAGTGACTTCCCTCAAACCTGGCTCTCCTATCGATTCTACCTGAATTCATTTGGGAATAAAAAACCTTCTCCATTAAGTATGCATACACCTAAGCTGGCTTCCTTACTTCTGCCTGTCCTCAGACCTCTTACTTCAGATAAAGCTTTATTCTTGAAAATATTGTTTTTATTGTTGGGAATGTTGCATATAGTCACGGTAAATCTTTTTGAAGGGGGAAAATGCAAAGATCAGGCCAATGAGTAGCCCAGATGCTAGAGGCACTTTGCCACAGCCTGGTGACCCTAAATTCGATTACCAAGATGTACTTGGTGGAAGTAGAGAGCTAACTCCCTCAAGTTGTCCTCTGACCTTCACATGTGCATAGTGCCCTATATATATATATTCCTCTCTCACCCACAAAGTTGATTAATGTAATTTAAAATTGGTTTTTATAAATGCAAAGATCAGTTGTGGCCAAGATCCTAGTGCCCACTTTGGGGCGTGACCTTCGTGGCTGACTGCTGATTGGTCTGGCTGCCCAGTAGGTGGGCTCATGGAGCTTGAGGAAGACCAGGATAATTAAGACCAGTGTTAAACCTTCTGCATCCTGAAGTCACCTAGGCCCTGGAGCTTGTATACCATGAGAACCCGAGGACACATCTCAGTACTTCTGCCTTGAGTGATGTAGCCCAATGGGGCTTGGTCACCAAGTCACCAAAGGGCTTTATTTGCAGACTTCAAAGCAACTGTATGAGTGAGAGGTGAAGGCCCTGTTTAGTTCTGTAGTAAGCTGCTCGTTCACCACATGCTGCAGTGGTTTGTGTCATAAACTGTGGCTCATCATCATCCCCTAACCACTGCCTGGGATTTGCTGAGGACCAGGGAACACGGGCCCTAAAGCCTGGAGATGGTCATGGTCAGACATGGTTCTCAGCTTTCTGTAGGGCCTAGCTCCTTCTCCTCACCACTTCCCCCCACCCCAAGCAGCCCTGAGAGCTGGCAGTGTTCCTGATCTATCTCTACTAGTGAGGAGGCTGGGGCCTGAGAGACACAAAACTAGCTTCCAAGTAGAGCAGCCAGGACCCCAAACCTGCAATTATTCACCACACTATCCCATTTGCCTCGGGTGAGGCAGCCATGTTGTCACTTGCTTCTGTGAGGTCCTAACCCCTTCTAGGACACTGGTCAGGGGGGGTTTGCTCATTCACCCCTCATTCACTCCTCTGCCCTTTCCAGAACTGTTTCTTGGGCTTCCCTGGGATGCCAAGGAAGCAGAAAGAGACAGATGGGCAAGTAGCTGCACTTGAAAGCCTATGGCTCAAAAGTCCCCACAACACAGGAAATGAGTCAAGCAGGGTGGAGTGAAGTCAACAAACTCCCGAATGGTACATTTGGGCTGGCTAGGATTAACTTCAAGTACAATTTATGCCTGCGATAAGCAAAGACACTTCTCTGAAATCCTTCTTTTAACATCTCTCGAAATTCCTCTGTGTGCTGACACTTCTGAAAGGGTGTGTGTGCCACATGGAAATCCCTTTGTGGGATTTGTCTTTCTAGACTCTCCTGTTCCTTCTCCAAGTTGCAGGGATGTGTATACCCACTGCATCTGTTTGGTCCTGAAGACAGGCATGGAGCGCAGTGGTGTGGCTGTCTGATTTCCTATGCAATTTGGAACAAAGACTTAGATGGTCTGCCTGGCTCATTTAACCTCCCCAGGCCTCAGTGAGTTTTCAGTTTGGGTTGTAGCTGACAAGGCCATACTGTATAGCCTAGGCTGGCTTTGAACTAGCAATCCTCCAGCCTCAACCTCCTGAGTGCTTGGATTGCAAGGATCTACCACAGCTCCTTGACAAGCCTCAGTTTGTATAAGTGAGTGAATATCCCACCCAAGCCAACAGAAGATGCCAGCTTATCTGAAGACGGCAGAGATGGCTTTCCCCTGGGGAATCTGGAAGGATCTCACTCATTAATTTTAGAGGTCACACATTCAGATTCAAAGCTACGTGTTTCTGAGCCATCAGCCCATTCCCTGGGTTACCTATGGGTGCCTCAGGTCAGGTACACCCCCTGAAGCTTCTCAGAGGCCAACTGGGGATACAGATGCCCCACAAGCCAAGGATTCTTCAGGTGTGCAGAGGTCTGGACTAATCATCAGGGGACACACTGAGAGGAGTCTGGGGTCTGAGAAAGTCTCCCAGTGTGTCCATGTGACCAGACTTGCAGAGCTGTGTAGCTGCTCACGATGGGAGGTGAGCAGCAGAAATCAGTCAGTTTGTATGGTGTCTTGCAGTTGTCTAAGGAAGCGGGCCTTGACTACGTAGGCGATGATGGATGGGAGAGTCGGACTTTGCCTAAGACTTCCCATCCTCCTTTTTGTAGCTGACACCCACTGTAGCTCAGCTTAGTCCAATGATTCTCAACCTTCCTAATGCTGTGACCCTTTAATACAATGCCTCATGTTGTAGTGACCCCTGACTGTAAAATTGTCTCATTGCTACTTCATAACTGTAATTTTGCCACTGTTATGAATCATAATGTAAATATCTAATATTCAGGATATCTGATATGGGACACCAAGGGGTCACGACCCACAGGTTGAGAACTACTGGCTCAGCCAGTTACTGTAAAACCTATGGAAGTGCAGCTTGTCACTCACATCATTTCTGAGCAGCTGTTTCCTGGGCCCACATATTGAGGGGTGGCTTTCCTCTTGAAGTGGGCCTCTAGCCACCTTCAGGCTCCACCAACCACCTCTGATACTAGAAGCCCTGTATGACTGTTAGCATCATGTTCCTCTGATACTGGAAGCCCTACATGACTATTAGCATCACGTTCCTCTGATACTAGAAGCCCTGTATGACTGTTAGCATCACGTTCCTCTGATACTGGAAGCCCTACATGACTGTTAGCATCACGTTCCTCTGATACTGGAAGCCCTACATGACTGTTAGCATCACGTTCCTCTGATACTGGAAGCCCTGTATGACTGTTAGCATCATGTGAGCCAAGAAGAGCAGGTCCTCTATTCTCCTGCCTCCTCCCCTGTTTTATTCTGAATGCCAGAACAGGAAGAACTATTGACATAACAAGCCAAGCCTCTTGACCTGCTCATGAGCCTGGGCATACGGGGCCTGCCCCAGATTCTTCAGATGATACCAGAGGGCTTAGAATTCTAGGTCAGAGGCCAGGGCAGACCTGCCACACAACTGAGCCTGTGCTTGAGAAGCTGATGGTATAATTGATAGGGGTGTGCTAGTTATGAGTGTGGTGTGCATGAGTGTGCATGTGTGCATACATGCTGGTGTAGTGCCACAACAGTGCCCCTGGGTCACTCTTACAGCACTGTAACTTCAGGCACCAGCTGAGACCCTGAAGGTTATCTCAGCTGAGGTCCTGGTTTATGAGAAATAAATCACCCTGACAGCTGCTTGAGTCTAAATCACACATCCTGGAGGTCTTTCACAGATGGAATCTGTGCACACATGTGTCACTTGGTGATGTTGCATAGGTCCTATCATTGGTGTCTGATCCTGGGCTGAGATCATAGATGAGATCAGTGCCATGACAGCATGACTCAGGATGGCAGAAGAGGAAGGGAAAGCTGAATCAGGAGTTTAGGATGAGCCCAGGTCACACAGGACCTCAGAGGTCACATCAGCAACTTCCTCCACTTGGTTTAGTCAGCAGAGCGGGGGACCCAAAGCATGAAGAATAGTTAAGCAGGAACCCCTCGGTGGTGTGGACATATTTCTTTGGGCACTGTGGGAGGCTGGTACTAAGGTAGGGCTGGGAGGCAGAGAGGATGTGAGCGAGGTTCAGGGAGAAAAGAGGCCCAAGAGACATGAAGATGACAACTGATGGGCCTTGCAA
>LZPO01087227.1:278537-315195 GCA_001675575.1 Neotoma lepida | reverse complement strand
GGAGGTAGAGGCAGCATTGGTGAGTGGTGGCTTGCTCCTAATTCCTCTGATCTCTGTCAGATTTTCACCCTTATTTCTTGTTCCGTGTGTTTATTAATAAGACTGGTTAGAAGTTCTTCTTACACTCTACAATCTGCACAAGCTCCTGCCACCGGCCTTCCCACATGCTTTTTCTTCTCTCGGGATACTGGCCTCTCAATCCCTGCCCCAACCACATTTTTGTCATGCCATTTCAGGTTCTAAATTCCACTCTTTCAGTTTCTGATTGCTTTTCAGATTTAAGCACAATCAGATTCCCTCTTTTCTGCATTCCCATGGTACCTTATGCTTTAGTCTTTCAGCCTCAAGGTGTCCAACCTTTTGNCATTGAGACATGANGTCATCTACAAATGTGTTGGGCTGCAGTTTGGGCATGTCCATCCTAACCCCTAGCCAATTGTAACAGCATGATAATCTGTTTAAGTGTGTACTTAGTGTGTGTCTTTCCATTGGCCATTAGCTCTGTTCCTTGCACATCAAGGTCCTGGGCCAGTGTCAGGCACATGGTATGTGATCAGTAAACAGAATTTTGGTGAGGAATTGATCAGTGGAAATCGGGCCTAGGTGTGAGAAAGAACGAGATATTCATCAGAAAGTTACTGTTGGAATTTGTTTGTGGACAGAAAGGAAGAGCATTTGAGGCCACCTAGCAGTGTGTCAGGAAGAAAATGCCTTGGGCAGAAGGGCACCCAGAGGCCATCTTGGCAAAGATTCTCTGGCTCCAGGCCATGGTGCTACTCTCTGCTAAAGAGGTTGCTCAGTTGCCCTCTGAAGAGTCTGAGCTCCTTCCGGCCTCACCTCCCTCCCTTGGCACAGAGCTCTTATAAAAGGCCTGTTGGTTTTGTTCAAATTCCTAAAATAAGGGCTCCCTTCCTGGTGAGAGGTCTCTGCCGCCAACCCAGAGCTGAACAAAAGTCTCTGCCCCGACTTCTCTGACAGTGTGTGGGGTCATTTGTATCAGCAGCCCTCTCTCCACAGGTGTGTCCACATGATGTTGTCCAGACTCACACCGAGCACGGTCAAGAACTTCTATTTGGCTGGCTGCAAGGTGAGAATAGCTGGGTGGGGTATGTGGGCCCTGGGATGCCAGGGTTTCAAAAGCACCCAGCTCCTGGATGCCATCCACCAGGCCTAACTCCAATATGTCTACTCAAAAGCACCAACTCAAAAGTAGAAATACTTAACTTTAGAGTGTAAAAAAAAAAGAATGAAAATTTTTAAAGATGCATGAATAAGAAAATAGCTTGAAAAACCTTAATCTTGGGATTTAACAACAGTTTCTAGCATGACTTTTCTCACCAAGGTAGCAAATACCTTCTAGAACATAGATGGGACCATGAGCCCTCGTCCCACCTGGGTCCAATCAGTGTGTCAGTGTTGGGAACAGTAATGCAGTGCAGCTCTCATTATCAGAGGACAATGGACATGAGGAGGGATGCAAACTGCCCAGGGCGCTAACTGCTGAAGGCCAGTACTGTTTCCCAAGCCTTACCTCCTAATTCGAACCCCTGCCCTGCAGTTGCCACTCACTGACTAGTGGCACACTATGACACTTCAGGGCAGCAGTTCCCACATAGCCAGCATGCCATGATGCCTTCTCTAAGAAATACCCTCAGTGTTTGTCAAAGAGCACCTGGTTCCCAGAGTCACTCCACAGGACTAGAAAGTCATTCTTGGTGACACCCTTGCATTCTGGTTGCCATTTCTCAGCAAGTCTTTAGTCCAGAAAAACTCACCCTAAGGACATGCAAGGTCTACCAAGACCCTCTCAACCCATGTCCTTCAGGACATGCAAAGTCTACAAAGATCCTTTCAATATCTCCCTGATTCTAGGAGTCTTTTTCACGTTTCCCTTTTTTCCCCTCTCTTGTTTTTTATTAGATCTTTGACANTTTTGTATAGTGTATTTTAATCATATTCAACCCATCCCCCATCTTCTCCCACAGCCTTTCCTTTTCCCTAACCACCACAATGTATGTCCTCTGTTAGTTTGGTTATAACCCACGGAGTACAGTCTGTGCTGTCCTTATACTCTCGGAGCCTGGTTGACTTACCAGGGGCCACAGATTTAAAAAGACTCTCTCCCAGCCTCCCAGCGCTATTGATGGCCAACAGCTTCTTGGGTGGGACTGTTGCCCACCTCCCCTGCAGTTCCTGTCTTTTAATTCTGGTTTCTAAAATGTATGCTGGAGCAGCTTCCAAGCTCCACATGGGTTATTCCTCCCTAGACTTGCAGTGGGTCATTGAAGGCAGCCCAGGATCTTCAGCATAAGAGCCTCTGCTCAGGCAGCCTGAACAGTAGCTGGACCAGTTACTCTGTGTGATAACAGAAAGAGAGGTCACCTTGGAACCCCAGTTTCTCCATTTGGTGGCAAAGGGATAACTGGGAGCCGACCTCATGGGGTGATTTAAATCAGTGGAGTTCAATACTCTCTGAACCCCCTCCACCACCCCACCCCTCCACACTCTCAACCTTCCCCCACTCCACTCCCCATCCAGCACCCCCTGTGCTGACCCCAGCGTAGTTTGTATGAAAATTGGACACATCTGCACGCAATGTCACCACAAGCCAGCAGAGGGGGCTGAGAACCAGGAGTGCTTTATCCAATACCTTCCTCTTTTGCCTCCTCAGTACAAGGAAGAGCAGCTCACTGTCGAGTGCGAGAAGTGGCTGGCAATGAACTTGGTACCTCTAGTGGGGACACAGATCCACCTCCGGCACATTCCTCAACCTCTGCTGCACAAGGTGCTGAAGTCCCCCAGGTCAGAGCTGGTGTGCTGCCTCCAGGGGAGGGTGTGGGGAGAAACAGGGGCTGTGGGGGGAAGAGATATGCCAGTAGTGGGCACACCCACATCTCTGTGAACTCGCCATTTAGTTCCCAATTCTCCACTCTCCTGGACAACCAGGCCTTGGATGGGAGCTGAAACTGGGGGTATTACACGTGGGGTCAGATCCTTTACGCTCCTTCTAGGTAAGGACGTGCTGGTGTCAGCTGTCTCCTTACCTGCCTAGGTCAGAAAAACAAAGGACTATTGCTTAAGTCATTATTAAAAAAGAAAAAGAAACAAAAAAGTTTGACAATATTCTTTTACATTAATTATGAAAAACAAGGAAAGGTAGAAAAATCTCTCACCCTAAACAAGATTTCATCTCTAGTCCTTACTCCTTTACTGAATATTTCTAAACCTGGATATCCAACTGCCTGTTTGGTCTGTCTGTCAAAGCTAAATACCCCAACTTTCAGAGCCCCCTGCCCCTGCTGCACACCCCTCTCCAGGCACAATGTCCTCAGAACACAGATCCTTGGGAGTCCTCTGGATACCACTTTGACCTCACCTTGACCATGAGGCCAATTTTGTTTCCAAACTGAGAACTCCACGGTGCCAGTGCCATCCCAAGGCCAAGCCTCCACCATCATGGCCCGTGGCAAGGCCATGAGACACCTCTAATGTAGATCTTGCTCTCNCTTTGATCTCTACAAGTAAAATCTGGTTCTACCATCTCATGGCCTGACACAGCCACACAGGGGCCTTCCTCGGACTCTCTGCAGAGGTGTAGCCACACTGTGCATGCTTCCTCCTGCCTGAAGTCCCTGTCCTGTCCTGCCAAGCTCTGTCTCCTCCTTTCTCCAGCTGTTGATGGAGCCATGGCCAGTTTTTGGCTTTTAGCTGATTCCTGATGTTTTACCAACATTTGCATCTCAGTAACTGAGATGCATATTTTTCTTCATCTCAGATTATTTCCTTATGTTATACTTCTAGAAATGAAATTGCCAAGATGAAAGGACTGTTTTTAATTCTTCTTTTAAAAATATTTTATTTGAAAATTTCAAACTTCAGGAAAAAACAACAGTACAAAGAACATTGGTGCCTCAATTTGCAATGGTTTGCCTTTGACTACAATTAATTAAGCTAAGCACATTCCACATTGAAAATGCATTGGGATGCCTCTAATTTCCCTGACCTCACAGCCCAGCCATATGGCCACCATAGGGCGTCCATTGTTCACTGTTGTGATCTCTTGGCTGATAGGGCTGCCATACCAGGATGGTTGCCCAACATCGTGAGAAAGAACCACAACACACTTATCACTTTTTGAGGAAAGGATCAAGATTTGAAGCTTGCTTTCTACTGAGTGTGGATGTTTTTTGCATCATCACAGAGTAGAAAAACTCAATTAAACCACTGTCACTCCCAGGTACACCCTTTGCCCTGAGTCACCCATCTTAGTGTTCTCTTTGCCTCATTATACACACACACACACACACACACCTCTGAACTGGAGTAAGCTATGTACAAGTGCTCCTTCACCCCAAATGCCATCAGAGATGGTTTCCTAAGAAAGAGATTTTTTAAAAGATTTATTTATGTATTTTATGTATATGGGTATTTTTTTGTCTGCATGTACATTTGCACACCAGATGAGGGCATCAGATTCCATGGGACTACAGTTATAGATGCTCATGAGCCACCATGTGAGTACTGGGAATTGAACTCAGGACCTCTGGAAGAGTAGCCAGTGTTCTTAACCTGTGAGCCATTCCCCCCACCCAGCCCCAAGAAAGAGAATTTTTAAAAAATAGAATGGCAAGGCAGTTATCAACTTCAGAAAGTTTGCCATTGGCATGATACTTGGATATCACTGACCCAGTAACATTATTTTCTCTCCGTCTGATTCAAGGTTAGTTTAAGACCACATGCTATGTTCAGTTGTCAAGTGTGCTGGTTAATTTTTATTGTCAACTTGACATGACTTAGAATCACCCGGGAACAGAGAACCTCAACTGAGGAACGCACAGATTAGACTGGCCTATGGCATGCCTGTGACAAATGTCTTGATTGATGTGGGAGGGCCCAGGCCCTGTGGTACCATCCCTAGGCAAATGGACCTGGGCCACATAAGAAAGCTAGCTGGGCATGAACCAGAGTGAGGGAGAGGGAGAGAGAGACAGAGACAGAGACAGAGACAGAGAGGAGAGAGATAGCCAATAAACAGTGTTCCTCTGTGGTTTCTGCTTGAGTTCCTGTCCTCACTTGCCTCATGGATGGACTGTGACCTAGAAGTGTCAACTGAAGTAAACCCTTTCCTTCCCTGAGTTGCTTTTGGTCATAGTGTTATGTCACAGCATCTGAAAGGCTACTAGAACATCAAGTCTCGTTGGGACTCTTTTTAGATGGCTCTTGGTGCTCATAGACATTTTCTGAAGACATGTTCCCTTTGGGTGACGTTCAAAGGTGGAAATCATATTCTACTTTAAAGAAACATTAGTAGTAAACTTAAAAACCACAAATATTTGTCGNGCTTATGTGGTAGAAAGTATCCTGTTTTTTAGACATTCTTCATAAAGGGGCCACAGAAATGGCACCATGAGTAAAAGTGCCTTTTGTACAACCATGAGGACTTGAGTTCAGATCCCAGCACCCCATAACAAACTGAGCATGGTCCCATGAATGCCCATAACCCTGGTGTTGGGGAGTGGTAGAGATGAGGGGATTGCAAGGGCTTGCTGGCTGTCAGGCTAGAAGAAAAATGTGAGCTTCAGGGTCAGGGAGAGACCTTGCCTCAAAGGAATAAGGCCTATAGCAATGATAGAAGATAACACCTGATGCCCTCAGTTGGCCTCTGTGTGTGTGTGTGTGTGTGTGTGTGTGTGTGTGTGTGTTATTCCATGCTGGATCATTAATCTATTCCATATTTTAGATTTACTGAGTGACACCCAATGCCCTCAAATGAACAGAGGGAGGAGGGAGGCAAGGCAGAGTCCTGGTATTGAGGGACATCATTATCTAGGAAGATCTCTGAAGCCAGTTCAAGAGCAGCAGTGCTCTGGTTCCCAATGTTTTTCTCACTCTTGTACCCACCACCCTCCACTCCACCCTCCAACAGAGCAAAGGTCAGGAAATTGAAGATATGTAAACATGGCGTCCTTAGACATTACATAACATCATCCCTCCCTCCCTTGGAAAGGCTGAGCTGTTCCACAACAGTGACATTTCACTGAAAAAGAGGGGGAAAAAAAACATCTGACCACAGCCAGAACATCGGTGATGGCACAGGTCTGACAACATGCTCACCAGGCAGGAAAATAGTTCCAGAGCATTACGTGTCAAACGTCTAGACTCGCCAGCCTGGCAGACATGAGGTGGAAACTGGGTCCTGTCCTTCTGNCTCTGTTCAGGAGGCACCTGTGCAGCTAGTCCAGGGTTTACTGCCTAAGGGCCTACATCCTCAGCTCATACAGCCTGTAGTGGACAAAGACTCAGGCAGCCCAGTCTCCTCACTTCTCCTAAGTTACTCTTCATCTTCAGTGGCCACTGGCTTCACAGCAGCTCCCATCTGCAATCCCATGCTGGGAAGGTGGAGTCAGACAGATCCCAGGAGCCCAGTCGTCATCCAGCCCAGTTCAATCAGTGAGCACCAGGCCAGTGAGAGACCCTCTCAGAAAATGAGGTCGAGAGTGATTGAGGAAAACACTATCAATTTCTGGCCTCTACACACACATGCATATACATATAAAGGAANTAAAAAATAAATGTAACCAACCGGAGGGTCTCTTGTCAGGGCATTTGCTGAGAGAGGTTGGCACCACCACTGTCCACGTCTAATCAAGAGGGAACGCCTCCTCCAGAAACCCAGCACTTTCACCAAGTGCCATATTGCATGTTTGCCCTTTCAGTGCCCCCAACCTGATACTATAGACGTCACTACCTCTTAGAGTGGAGAGCTGATGAGGAGCTGGGCAGGGCCTCTGCTGGCTCCTGGGCCCACATCCTGCCTCCAACATGACACCCTCTCCTCTTCATCATGGAAGTGAGGCCTCTCAGAAAGAGGTCAACCAGGCCTAGGCTATGTGTCTTGAGAGGTTGTGTGAGCCTGAAGTAGGAGGCATGGAATGCGAGCGCGCGCGCGCGCGCACACACACACACACACACACACACACACACACACACACACGGCCAGGAGTGGAGCATTCCTGGACCCCACGCAGCTGACCTGCCGGCTACCCACTGTCACTTTACCCCAGCCTGTGAGAAAGGCACAAGGATCAACAGCCTTTTCTCAGCAGAAGCCTCTACCTCTGGGACATCCAGCACTTCCTCTCTAAAAGCCCCTTGACCTTGACCTCATCTTTTTTTGGTTTTACTTTCCATTTTGCAAACTATATACAAATATACACTGTTTTCCTGACCTCCTGGGCCTCTGGGCTCAGTTTGTTTGCCTAGAATGTGGTTCTCAGTTCATTTTCCTTGTAGAGGTCACCACCAGGTGAGCCTTGTTCTCCGAACTCTAATTTATGAAAACCTCATTCCAAGCTCTGTGTTCCTGGAAGCCCCAAGGACTACCCAGTTCCCATCTACACAAAAGGGTGCCCTCCAACAGGGGTCCCAGTTCCTCTGCTTCCAAGATCCTCTGCTTCATCTGCCGTGGTGGTATAGTGGTGAGCATAGCCGCCTTCCAAGATCCCCTGCTTCCTATCTGTGACCCAGGGAAGCTCAGAATCTCGGGAATTCCCTAAACAGAAAGACACAGTGAGATGGCTTAGCAATGACCTGGGTTCCATGCCCAGAACCCAAGTAAAAAGCCGGATGTGGTAGTGCACATCTGTAATCCCAGCACTCCTACTATGAGATGGGTGGTGGAGGCCCAAAAACTCAAGGGCTAGCCTGGGGTACAGAGTGCAGCAAAACAAGGGAGCTACTGTCTCAACAAGGTGGAAGGTGAGAGCTGAGTGCCCACAGCTATTCTCTGGTCTCATATAGATCAGAACATATGTGCACTTGTACTCACATACACTGTGGAATGTGCGCACGCACACACACACACACACACACACACACATACACACACGTAATATTGTTTACTGTCCAGTAAAACACATCTGTCATCCTTGTTACACCTGGCCCACGCTCTGACAGGGTGTGTGATGCTGAGCTGTTCCATATGGAATTTTTGAAGCTGATCCTTCTCTGGCAAACAAGAACAATGATTACCAATTATTGAGCACTTGTCAAACACAGAACACTCTGAGTGGGTATCCAGAGGGCTCATCCCCACAGCAACCCAATGTGCTAGGTCCGTTCATCTACAGTTTTCACCTATGAGATGGATAGCATGGGGAATGAAGGATTAGTCAAAGCTGTGTTTCCCCTCCACTGCCCCACACAGGAGATGAGCTGGATTTGAACCCAGGTTAGACCTCCCTCCNAGCCATGGTGGTCACTAGACTCTAATATACCTATAAGACCAGTTCTCTTACTGGTGATCAAGATCAATAAGGATACTGATCTTACTGTTTTTTTCTAAAAACAGTAAAATTCTGTATTATGTTTGTGTGTGTATGCGTGCATGCATGCACTTGTGCACAAGTGTGTACATGCATGTGTCCTGGCACATGTGTGGAAGTCAGAGGACAACCTGTGGGAATCAGTTTTCTTCTCCTACCATGGGTCCCAGGGATTGAATTTAGGTCATCAGGCTTGGTGACAAGCACCTTTACCTGCTCAGACATCTCTCTGGCTCATTTTACTGGACAAGTTTTTATACAGAAAACAATACATTCACTGCTTTAAATGAATAAATAGTAACATTTTGTCATAAATTAAAAAATAAGTTACTGAGTGGTAGTGTTGTACACCTTTAATCCCAGCACTCAGGAGGCAGAGGCAGATGGATCTCTGAGTTCGAAGCCAGACTGGTCTAGAGAGTGAGTTCCAGGATAGCCAGGGCTACACAGAAAAACTTTGTCTTGAAAAACAAAACAAAAGAAAGAAAAGAAAGAAAGAAAGCAAGAAAATATCAGGCCAGGAGTGGGTGACACATATACCTGTAATCCCAGTACTCAGGAGCAGAGACAGGTAGACCTCTGTGAATTTAAAGCTAGCCTTGTCTATATAGTAAGCTCCAGGCCAGCCAAAACTATGTAGTAAGACCCTATCTCAAAAAACAAAACAAAACAAACAGCAACAACAAAATATTACCAACAAANCAATTCACCTCTTTCCTCCAGTNCTAGTTCATTCCTAAAAACAAGGGAATGGATGGTAGGTGCTTGTAAGCACCTCCAGTCATGTGTGTGAACTCTATCAGCATATTTGTACATCCATAAATAACACATTATATAGTCTTGCAAATCAGCATCCTGTGGCAGTAGGGCGGTTGGTACCATGACCTACTCACTGAGGCCGGGCCTTGTGCTCCTTCCCTACCCATGCTGATGATGTATTTAATCAGATTTTCTAATTCTGAGTGCTGTNCAGAGTTCTATGGAACAAATCCACAACCATCTCTTTTCATTCCTCTTCTAAAGGCCTTTTATTTTATTTAGTTTTTTCACTATGACAAACAGAGCAGCAATGGATGTCCTTGTTCATAGCCTGTTCATGTGGGCAGGGCTTTCTCCATGGTCAGTGTTCAGAAAGGAGGTTTATTGTTTATGCCCAGCATTTTCCTTGAAAAATAGAATAAGAAGACAGTGTCTTGTGCATGACAACGGTTTTCTCCTAAAGAACAAGTATCAGTTACATCGTGGTGGCTGCAAGCAAATACCAGAGAACATGCACAAGGGAGCATGGGTGGGAGACTGAGTTCCATCTGCACTGAAGTCTCCAAAGCTCTTAAATTAATTAAAAGTGTGTGCGAATGTTTTCTTTGTGGTTACTTCCTGCAGAGGCTAATGCACCATGTCACATGCCCTGACATTGAGACAGCATTGTCATCTACAATGTTCAAGTTCAAGGAGTGTGCAATGAAGTTACCATTCCCCCCAAAAAAATCTCACAATGTTTTCAATAAATTTATGATATAATATTAAGATGTGTCTATCACTCTCCTGGGGTNCATGCAGCATGCAAGGCTGCAGGTTGGACATGCCTGCAAATGCTTTTAGAGACTGATGTTGTCCTAAATGCAGAGACCTCAACTTCAGCAAATGTCATAATACAAGCCAGGATCTGAGTGATAGAATCAGATCATCCCTTTTGTTACTTCCGACTCGTCCTTGGTAAGGTCTCAAGAAATGTTCTAGAATTGAAAGCCACACGTGCAGCATCTACTCTAGAAGCCACACAGTCAGCTCCCCCCACCCAGCTGACTAAATTCTCTATGGAGACGTGGTATCTGCCTCTAAGAAGCACCTCCCTTTCCTGCCTTGCTACTGTGGCCCAGACAGTGACCAACTTGGTTCTGTCTGGCCAGACTCAAGACAGTGCATCTGTAGGTGGCCTGGAAACAAATACAAGGAATGAAGCAATTATATGGTGTCCAGAAATAGAGTGGGAGGTGGGAGGGTTGCATTTGCATTGCTCTTTTAGAGACACAATTTAGCTTAGTTTTCACCTACGATGACCCCCTGAGGTGGGGAATGAAGAGGCTATGACATGTTTTATAGCCAGGAGCTGTGCCCAGGGTCTGACACCAAAAATATCAGTGGGTTTAAGAAGTGTTAAAACAGTTCCTTTGGTAGTCAAGCCAGCAGAAGCCTGAGGCCTTAGAGAGGGCTGCAGTGGCTTTGGATGCAGTGGGCTGTGTCATTCTGGCTGTCCTGGAACTCACTGTGTAGACCAGGCTGGCCTCAAACTCAGAGATACACCTGCCTCTGCCTCCCGAGTGCTGAGATTAAAGGCATGTGTCACCACACCATGTGACATTGTAGGTTCTTGCTGCTGTGGCCAGAGCATGGGCTCTGGAGCCAGGAGCCATTGCTGCCACTTTAAGACCTGCCATTGTTGAGCGTATTGTCATGTGCCAGGCACTGTCCTAAGCACTTTATCTGTGTGTGGTCAGCACAGTAATGGGTCCAAGGATGTCCACATAATCCCTAGAACCTCTGACTCTGTTAGAGTACAGGACAAAGGAAAGTTGGGGTTGCAGGTAGAATGAAGGTCGCTAATTAGCTGACTTCAAAATTCAAGGCTACCCTAGGGTATGCGGTCAGCCCAGCGTGTCACAGGAAGGCTCTTGCCATGTGTGAAAGGGAAGAGTCAGAGGCAGAGGCCATCAGAAGATGCTGCATTGCTGGCTCGGCCAAAGAAGGGGCCAAAGCCAGGAGATAACAGAGCTTTCCAGGTACCAAGACAGGCAGGGCAAAGATTCTCCCTCGAGCCTCCAGGAAGGACTAACTAATCCTGTTCACGCCATGATCAGAGTCCAGTGAACTCCATTTCATACTTCTGACCTCCAGAGAACCATGATGAATGTGCGTCCTCTTAAGCTGCCCTGTGACAGTTACAGCAACAGCTGGGCACTTACACAATGAGTCCTCTCCTCTGGTCTTCACCACTGCCATTCTGAGAAGTGGTACGATTGCCCTTTCACAGCTGAGTGATCACAGCCATATCCCAGAGGTTCCAGACCCATGCCTGGGTCTGAGCCAGGAACAAGTTATTCTGAGCCAGGAGATAAGTTATTCATTTCAGCCTTAAGCCAGACCAAGGTCCAGTGACGCTCATGTTAGCTGCAAAATTGAGCAGGCGAGAAGGGATAATGGCTGACTGAATAACCTAACTTATTAAGTATCTGTGTGCAATGCATCAAAATCAAAATAAATGCAAAGAGCCACAGTGAACACAAAGTGAAATGTTGAACACAAGGCTAGGGCCAACTTCAACAGCTATCAAAGCCAGGTGCGTCTATCTCAATTTCATAGGCTTGCGCTATGGGATTACAGTTGAAACCTATCTATAATGACTTGAGGACACAGCATTTAGTGAGAGCTCACCCAATGAGACCATCACTTCAGTAAAGGCATAGGAGGGTGGCTGAGAGTTCAGGGCCCAGCATCGGTTCCTCGTTCTCTCTCAGCTGAGCTGAGTCACCCTAAACAACTTACTCAGCATCTCATTGTCTGAGGCCACTTACAGACTCCGGCTGGCTGTGTCTCACCCCCAGACTTATTTCTACCTTTTCTTTTTCTTACAAGTGGCTTTTTCCTCCTAGTCCTAACATTCTTCTCCATCTGTCATTTTGACCAGGTTATTCACCTTCAGTGAGTTCCATCTCCTGAAAACCTTACTCATGTGGGTTTACCTGCAGCTGAACTACAAGGTCCAGGTGATTCCAATCCACGAGACCATCCTGACATTTTTTAGCAGGTAATGAACCTTGACATTGATTACTATAATGTATGTATCTTGGTTTAAGCCATTTTAATTAATTAATGAATCATTTACTTTTTTATTGTATGGGTATGGATGCCACCAAATGCACAGGAAGGTCAGAGGACGACGTGTAGAAGTCAGTTCTCTCCTTCCACTGTGTGAATCCCTGGAACCCAAACTCAGGTTGTCAGGCTTGGTAGTAAGCACTTTTACTCACTGAGTCTTACCTATAGCTATCTATTTTGCTTAAAATATTGTGAGGGGATATGTCAGTAATAATTTTCATTAGCATCATCTGGAGAGCATCGGGTGAAGCCTGTGGTGACAGAACGCTTCAAACCACTTAGAAGAGTTGATGGCACACAGTTGTCTTGCTATAAAATATCCACATGCTTGGGGAGCTGGTGTGCCCAGTAACAACCATGGTGCAGAAGGTAATAGTTCAGGAAAATGACCATGCTACACTGACCTTAACACATCAGGACAGATGCTTTCATTTATNTTTTTTTAGATAGCCTATAAAATTCTGGGTTTTCTGGAAAATGAAAAGCAGTTGAATGTGCAGAAGTTTCCTAGCATGAATCTAGTTTCTTATACTCTCTAAACTTAAATGATCTAAAAATGAGTGTATCTCAACGTTCAAGTAAAAACTAATAATTAGAGTGATAACCCTGAGTGCCCTTTTGGAGTGTCTTACTGGGCACTCCCGAGAAAACTTTCTACTCATTACCTCTGTTTATCTGCACAATACTGGAGGGCTCTCGTTCATTTTAATCTCTCTCTCTCTCTCTCTCTCTCTCTCTCTCTCTCTCTCTCTCATGTGTGTGTATGTGTGTGGTGTGTGTGTACATACATGCACAAGCACACATGGGTGTGGTGTGTGTGGAGGGTGTGTGTGTGCACACAGGTTTGTGTGTGAGTGCGGAGATGTGTGTGTCACAGAACACACGTCAAGGCCAGCCTTGAATGTTGGTCTTCACTTTCCACCTTGTTTGAGACACAGTCTCTTGTTTACTGTTGGGTGCAATAGGTTAGTTGGCCATCAAACTCCTGGGGATTCTCCTGTCTCTGTCTCCTACCTCACCACAGGAGCCCTGGGTTACAGACACACTGAGCTACTAAGCCTGGCTTCTCATGGGTTCTAAGGATCCAAACTCAGGTCCTCATGCTTGCACTCTATCTACCCCGAGTTAAGGTCTATTCTGGCTCAGGGGCAAGGGTTTCAACGCATGGTTGACTGGTTCTGTTACCTTCGGGCTTGTGTTGACACAGAACATCATGGTGGGTGCAAACCTGCTCACTACATTGTGACCAGGAAGCAACAAAGAAGAAGGATTAGGGTCNTAATATCCCTCCTAGAGCAGACACTAGAGGCCTCATTTCTTCTCCCTAGGCCCAAACCTGAAGGCTTCTTCAGCCCTAGGGACCAAGTCTAACACGTGAGTGTAGGGGGAATATTTAAGAGCAAACCATAACACTTCTATATTAAATGTGAAATCACATCCATATCATCCAAGGTGGAGGGTGAGTGTGGTGATCCTGTAGCCAAAGACTATCCCAAGTAGCTGTAAAGAGTCTGCTCTAGAAAGGAAGCCATGGGCAATCTTGCTTTCTTCTCTGGTCCATGTTCCTGTAGGAACAGGAATTGGGACCTCTTGACATGATGAGGCATATTCTTTGCACATGGGAACTTNGCAGATAAGTGTGTCTTCACATATTAATGAGCAAATCGACCTGTTTGAGCCAAGTTTCATCTGGATTGTTTTGAAACATCTCATCCATTCCTGGAACATCTGGGCACCGTGCTAACTGCAAAGCCTGCTCTTTTCTTGTCTTGTTATTTGGGGAAAGCTTTATTCATGGCAGAATTGTGTGTGCTGTGCTCTGTTTCTATATAATTTGCTTGGAACCCAAATGTTTAGTCACACCTCCCCCCTCTTTTAATATCCCAGAGACACTCTTTCCAATGAGTCATGCCCACCGGGGAAAATTACCACTTGGCTGCAGGTCAGCTCTTGTCTTCGCACGGGGAGATAGGGAGTGAGCTATCATGTAGTGACTCATTGGAGCTGTGGTTAAGGTGTGAGGAAAANGTGCTAGGAGGGAGTTGAAGTATGTGCCCCTCCACCAAGGATGGGCTTCATGGAGCTGGCCCGTGGGCCTTCTTCCCAGTGTGTAGTGCATATAGACACTTCTCAGCATACCGACTCACATTTGACCCCGAACCTCACACTTGTATCCACCCAACATTGCCCCAAACCTTCAATTTTCCTTGGGACTGCTAGTCACCTGTATTGAAGTCATCTCACTGGCCCAACCTCAGCAGTGAGGATAGCATCTTCTACTGGGACAGTGAACATGTTGGTGAAATCATTTGAATGACAGTGATCTTAAGCCATCTTCCTGAGAAGAAATGGAGTGGACACTGAGGACCACACATTATGGGGACCGCCAATGTGAGACTGTCAGAATGCAGCAACAGTGAGACAAGCTGCATAAATACTAGAGAGCAAGGGTGTGCAGCCTACCAGNAGGCCGGGCTANAGCTGTGGAAGCAGCCTGGCTGGCTAGGCATCCTTAAGGAGGTTAAGAATAGTAANCAACAGTCACATTCACCTGTTCCAGCCTCGTCCTAAGAAAGGCTAGAANCAAATGTACATGTTTATGTCTGAGCTATTTCTACTCCATTTTCTTGCCTCACGGACCTTTATAAAATGCTTCATTCACTCACCAAATACTTCCTGAATGTGTACCATGTGCCTGGTACACTGATGGGAGGTTTCTCCATTCAGCCAGGTGCTTTTATTGCTGAGTCCACCCTTGTAGGAAAGGAGCCTGTGCTCCCACACAGCACACATGTGAACACACACATGCACACACATGTGCACACACACTTATACACACACACACACACACACACACACACATGAACATGCAGACAGACAGATACACACACCTTGGCACCTTACAGGCTGTTTCTTCCCAGTGATTATTTTGGAAAAGCAGACAGGCTGTCCAGGCTGTCCAGAGTAAATCTTAACATCTCCTTATAGGAAAGAATATGTAAACAAAGCTAATGCTTTCCTCTACTGAGGAAAAGCTCCCATTTCGTTCCACTTAATGAAGAATTCAGGAAAGCTGCTACATTCCTTTGCTTTCCTGTTGCTGTGATAAAACATGGACCAAAAGAAACCTGAAGAGAGAAGGGTTGATTTTAGCTTCCAGGTATAGGCCATCATGGAAGGAAGCCATAGCAGAAACCATGGTGGAACACTGCTTACTAGCTTGCCNGGATTGCTTTCTTACCCCACCCAGGACCACTTACCCAGGGGTGGCACTGCCCAGTGTCCTGGGTGCTCCCACATCAACTGTTAATCAAGAAAATGTCCCACAGATGTACCTACAGGCCAATCTGATAGAAGTAATTCTAATTCCTCTACTGAANTTCTCTTTTCCTAGGTGAGTCTAGTTTGTGTCAAGTTGACAAAAACTGAGCAAACAGCTGGTAAAACCTATATACTTGATAATGAACAAAGCAGGAAATGTCAAAGTCCATTTAAAATATTATTTATTGCTGAGTGGTGGTGGCGCACACCTTTAATCCCACTTGGGAGGCAGAGGCAGCCTAGTCTACATAGTGAGTTCCAGGATAGCCAGAGCTACACAGAGAAAACCAGTCTAGAAAAAAATAAAACNATATATAAAATTTATTTATTTATTTATGTGTATGGGAGGGTTCAAATATTTTAAAAAATAAGTGGAATAATTTTTAAACATTAAGTCTTTTTTTTAAATTGTGGTCAAATGTTCTCTCCATACAGTTTGCCATTTTCACCTCTTTTCTGTCTATACTTGAGTGGCATCATGAACCATCTTCAGAACTTTGTTGCCTTTGCAAACTGAAACTTTATGTTCATTAGCCTAAGCCCTCTCCTTCCTCNCCTCCATTCTCTATAGACTTGACTGATCTCCTTCCTGAAGGGGCAGAAAGCTGTAGTTATTCCCTTGCTGTCTGCCTGTGCCTTGGTGTCTGCGGTGCTATAGTTTGAATCCAAAATGTCCCCCACAGGCTCATGTTTTAAATACTCGGTCCCCAGTGTGTGGTCCGTGTGTGTGTGTGTGTGTGTGTGTGTGACATGTATACTTGGTGTGCACCAGGACACTGTGCTGTAATCCCAGCCCGTTTTTTAACTTTTAATTTTGAGATAATGTCTCACTAAGTTACTCAGACTGGCCTGAACTCACTCTGTAGTCTGTGTACGATTTGCCATCCTCCTGCCTCAGCCTCTCAGGTAGCCTGGGTTCCAGGCCTGTAACTTCGGCTTGTTTTTTGCACTGCTCTTCTGAAGGCTGTAGAGCCTCTAAGAGGTGGGTCCTGACTAGCAGAAGTACCTGGTCTATGAAGGTCATGCCTGACCCTGGTTCCAGCCTGTGTTCTTGGCTTCCTGGCCTACCAGGATGTGAGAAGCCTCTACCACAGATTCCTGACCACAGAGAGTGGTTCCACCATGCCTTCTCTTCTATGAGAGACTGAAATTCCTCTGAAGCTATGAGGGGAAAANAATCAAAACAAAACAAAAAAACACCTTTTCTCCTTGCAGATGCTTTTGTCAGNTGTTGTCATGGCAACAAACAAACAAAAGTAACTGATACACCCAGGTATAACATCAGATTCCTCCATGGTACAGTGCATGTGGGAATCCTCAGGCCTGGACCTCAGGCCTGTGACTCAGGTTTGAAATGCAGGGCCAGTAGAGCTATGAGCCTCACACTCACTCAATAGGAAGGGACACTGCCTCCAGCAGATGGTGGGAAGGAGGAAGTGAGAAGACTGTGGCCGGAATGGTCTTTAAAATTGCAGTCTATGACCTCAGAAGGGGATTTGCCTCCAGCACCACCTTTCAGGAGGTCCGGGGAGAACATACCTTGAAAGCAGGACCCAGAGGTGACCAGTTTGTGTTTTGAGTTTCCAGGAACAGTCTTCCCTAAGGNGTCAACCCCTGAGGGCTGAGGAACTTTAGACAGTTTGCTCCTGAAAAGTGCTGAACCATTCATGAGGTCTAGGAACAGACAGAGCACAGTGGCTGGGCAGACAGGCTGTACAAGACCTGGAATCCACTAGCACAGCCAGGCTGGAGGTCCCCAGCCAGGTCCCCACCAGCACAGCCAGGCTGAAGGTCCCCAGCCAGGTCCCCACCAGCACAGCCAGGCTCCTGTTGTATTGACATCAGATGGATGCTGTCCATCAAGACAGGTAGAAAGGTGCTGGGCTAGACCTGTGTGCTGGCATAGACAGAGGATGTCACCAAGCTATAGGAGAAGAGTGAGGTTGATTGGTTCCAGAGTGTGGGTCACACCCCTCAGGCCCTGTGAGAGTTTAGAATACCAGAGGCTGTCAGGTAGGTGGATCTCTGTGAGTTTGGACAGCAATGATGATGAATGTTACCAGGAGCAACTCCATGTTCCCAACATGCCTGAGTTCTAGGAGGGCTTAAAAGCTACAGAAGACTTTGCTGGGTTCCAGGAACTGTGCCTGGTACTTCCCAAGCACTGTCACCTCAGCTTCNGCCATCCACCAAAGGAGACACATGTGGCTCTTGTCTCCACAGAGGATAATTAAGCTCAGACAGGCTTGGTCACATGACTGATGGGTGTCCAGGCTAGGAGTGGACCATGGTGCCCCTGACTCCAGGCCCCCAGATTGGTTGGTTGATGAGCTGAAAATAACATCTCAGGCTAGCCATAACTGTGTGTGTCCTCACCACTTTCCCAAGGTTATGGAATTCAAGTGCTTGTCCCAAAGCTCTTCCCCAGTTCTCTGAGACAGGATGGTTGTCCAGAGAGGGCCTGGCTGTAGGTGAATGTTTTGTCTGGGTCCCTCCAGGCCCCACAAGGTCCAGCCCACCCAGCAGTCCCGCAGCCACTTATAAATTAATAACTCAAAAGCTTATATTAATTACAACTGCTTGGCCATTAGCTCAGGCATATGACTGACTAGCTCTTATACTTAAATTCAGCCCATTTCTATTAATCTATGTTTTGCCACATATTGTGTGGCTTTACCGGTCTACAGGCATGTTGTTCCTTCCTCGGCGGCTGGCTCCTGACTCAGCCTTCCTCTTCCCAGAATTCTCCTTGTTTGTTTATCCCGCCTATACTTCCTGCCTGGCTACTGGCCAATCAGCATTTTAGTTTTCACTTAATCAGAGTAACACGCTGGGTGGTGGTGGCGCACGCCTTTAATCCCAGCACTTGGGAGGCAGAGGCAGGCGGATCGCTGTGAGTTCAAGGCCAGCCTGGGCTACCGAGTGAGTTCCAGGAAAGGTGCCAAAGCTACACAGAGAAACCCTGTCTCGAAAAATCAAAAAAAACCCCAAAAAACAAAAAAACAAAAATCAGAGTAACACATATTCACAGCATACAGAACAATATCTCCATCACCTGGCTGACAGTCCTTCTGGCCCAAGTGCTTCCCAAAGGGAGGATCAGGCCCTGGGTCTCCTCCAGCAGCCTTCCCACTCCAAGTAGTGTAGCAAAATGGGAACCTCACGGCTTCTGTGTTTGAGGAAGACATGCTTCCCTCTAGACCTGGCCTTTCCCTGCTGTACTTACATCTGACTGTATTTAAGTGGCAGCTCACTAATCACCCTATGTCAAGGGTGGTAGGTGTGAGCCTCCATGAGCACATCTTTCCCTTGGAAATCTGACCTTCTCTNCCCCTTCCCGGTCTTCAGCCTGTGTCGCAATTAATCAGCATTAGCCTTGACACTGGCCGTCACAGAACTGTCAGTGCAACCAGGGACCCCTAGTNGGCTCTCAGGTAATTCCTAATTCTACCAGCAGCGCTTTGAAAGGCCTAATTTGGTTTTTNCTGCATGGGCAACATCTGTTAAGGAGTCAGATGTTTAATTCTGGGGTTCAAAGCCTGGCCAAGGCTCAGCTTTCTGTAAAATGGAGCTGACAGAACTTACATTGTCTGTTTCACAGATTTGTAAAACTCAAAGAAAAAATGTAGAGAAATCCCCTGTAAATGACATATGATGTTGTCAGTCATTTAATATATATGTTCTAGGCATATAAATCTGAACTGACTCTGTAGTCCATGTATGGTTTGCCATCCTCCTGCCTCAGCCTCTCAAGCAGCCTGGGTTACAGGCCTGTGGCTCAGACGTAGAAGAGAATGTAACCACTCGTCTCTTTGTATTATCTAAGTGGTCCCTGCTTCCGTACTTCTGCCTCGTCTAGCCCTGCTGAGGAAACCACTGGTCTCTTGGTCATGGCTTTCAGTAGCTCACTCATTCAGAGGAGTTTTCTGAAGNCTTTCTATTCTTCTCTTCCAAGCTTTCCCAAGAAGTGCTGCTTTCTGGAACAGGATGCAGGACAGAGCTGGACACCACTCTTNCTTTGTCTGCGTCTGCATGGCATCATCAGTGGTAAGTGTCACTACCCATGTGACTGCATGCATGGGAAGGCTGTTTGGGATGAACCCCCNGCAGATGTTGTCTCAGACACTCCCCAGACACTCCCCAGATGCTGCCACAGGGTTGTCACTCCCAAGATGTATGATTCCATCTCAGGAACCCCACCTGTGAAATGGGAGATAGCCAGAAGTTCCATGATGGGTAGAAAGGGCTATCATAGTTAGCTTTCTGTTGTTGTGATAAATATCATGACCAAAAGCAAGTTAGGGAGGAAAGGTATATTTGGCTTCACTTCCAGGTCTCTTGGTGAGAGAAATCAGGCCAGGAACTCAAGCAGAAGCAGAGAAGGGAACCACTGGGGACAGTTGCTTAAGACCTGCTTATTCCCAGGTTCACATTCAACTAGTTTTCTTATGCAGCTCAGGTCCACCTGCCTAGGGATGGCACCAATCACAGTGGGCTGGGCCCTCCTACATCAATTAGAATTCAAGAAAATGCCCCCACAGACATACACCCACATGTCAATCTGATGGAGATAAGTCTTCAACTGAGGGTCCCTTTTCCCAAGTGTTTCAAGTTGACAACCAAGGCTGGCTTCCCACTTGTGATGATTCCTGCCTTAGCCTCTTGANTGCTGGGATTACCGGCCTGTATCACCACCAAAAGCCCCCCTACCCCATCTCTTTCCTTTTTCTTGAGACAGAGTATCATATACCCAGGCTAGCCTCAATCTCAATATGTAGTCAAGGATGACTTTGAACTTGTGATCCTCCTGTCTCCACTTCCCGAGCGCTAGGATTATATGTTTCCCTACACTCGGTTTTTGTGGTGCTGCGGAGCTGCCCCTGTTGAGTTATGCATGCTAGGCAAGCCCTCTATCACCTGAGCTGTAGAATACACCCATAGCCCGAGGCTGTTCTCTTGCTGTCTAATTGAGTCACCTGCTGCTGCATGGGATCACCTTCTAGGTCACTTCACTTGTTTGGCAGTTTGGGAGAGAAACTGGCTCTCTCTTAAGCATCTCACCTGCGGGGACCATTTGTCCCCAAGGTTGAAATGCTTTACAGTTTTCCCTGGAGAAGGAAATGCGGGCTTCCCGGAGTCAGTGTTGTGGATCCAGCTTCCTTATCAACTAGACTGCAGTTCTTTCCAAGTCCTCAGTTACTTCTGCTCCAACTTTGTTGCAAAGCGTAGCTCAGCCTGGCTCTCTCCTTTCCAGCCATCTGTGAGCTACTTTGTCTCAGGTTTCTAACATGCTCAGGCTAAGCATATTAACCACAACTTTATTTCCTGTCCCCCTCCTGTGGTGAATACTGTCCCCCTCCTGTGGTGAATAGGGTGCAGAGTATGAGACCAGAAGAGTTCACTGCCGTTTATTGGCTTTCTAATTGGCTGACCTGGTGTGATACAACAGGCTTGGGGGAGATGCTTTCAGTTCCCCTTTATGACACACACTGGGACAATTTCCTACAAACTAACTCAATGTTTCCCTCACTGCATACACCAGGGACACACTTTTTTTTCATTTGAATACATTTGAGAGGCATTGTCCAATGAATCATAAAGTGCTAGGCTTTTTTTTTTTTTACACCTGTATCTCATGCTCTGGTTGGAGGAAGGGCATGATTTGGAAAGAGGAGAAAAATATTGTCTATATGTTCTGGGCAGCTCAGGAGGCCATTCTGTGAGATCACTGCACCTGGAAGGACTTTGGGGGAACTATTTCAAAGCCATTCCCAGATCTGTGCATGTGATAAGAGCTGAAAACTTGGGAGTGGCTGATGGGAGTCAGGGAGCTCGAGCCAAGCTGCTTCTAGATGCTCTAGTGANATTGATAACATCATTTTAAACCCGGCCCGTTGCCAGGCAGGATTGCAGCCAGGAGACTGGAAAGCTTGAACTGGGGCGATGGTGTGTTCTGTAATTTATGGACATGTTAGGGACTCTGGGAAAATAAAAACAGAAACAGATCAGGGGACAACTCACAGGAGTCAACTCTCTCCTTCTACCTTACGAATCCCCAGGATTTGAACTCAAGCCATCAGGCTTGTCAGCAAGCACCCTTTTCTCTGAGTCATCTCACTGAGTGTTGTTTTTTGTTTTCTGAGACAGAGTCTCATGTCACCCAGGATGGCCTTGAACTTTCTAGGACTGGCCTCAAACTTCTGATTCTTCTGTCTCCACCTCACAAGTGCTGGGATTACAGGTGTGTGCCACCATGTCTGGTCAGAAGCAGATTAAAAAAAATAAAAGATATATCATTTTTGATTGTATGAGGCAGAGGGTGAAGTTGCCTGCAGAANCCAGAAGAGGACATTGGGTCCCCTGGAGCTAGAGCTACAGTGGTCATGAGCTGCCTGTTGTAGGTGCTGGGACTGAACTCAGGTCCTCTACAAGAGCAGTAGGAACACTTAACCACTNAGCCATCTCTGCAGCCCCCCCAGAAGCAGATTTGAATAGGACCTGCCTAAGTAGCTGCTTCCCTTCTTCTCTGTAATGTCTGTTGATAGTAATGTCAAGAGGGTGGAAAAACCTTGGCACATTGTTCAAAGGGAAAGGCCCTGCCTGGCCTGACTCAGACAGAGGCTTTGATGTCAACCTTCTCCNTTCACGTAGTTTCCTGAGAACCGATGAAGGCGCATTTGGCAGTGATGTGTTCTGGCAGGGTTGTTGAGACTATGTTTCTTTAAAAATAATATAACTTAAATGCTAGAATTATTTGGTTTTTGTTTGTTTGGTACAGGGTCTCACTATATAGCTCTGGCTGGCCTGGAGCTCATTATGTATACCAGGTTGGCCTCAAACTCATAGAGATCCTCCTGCCTCTGCTTCCCAAGTGCTGGGCCTTAAGGGCATGAGCCACCACATCTGGCTAACTTAAACTTTAATAAACAGTATATAGTACAAGACATTTCTTATTAAATTGAAATTGCTCTCCAGTTTGGAGTGGTTATTTTATTCCTTTTGAAGTTTCTTTGTATAAGTGTGTGTGTGCGTGTGTGTGTGTATGTCCATGTCCATATATGTGTAAGCATGCAAGCATGTGCATTTGTGTGTTCATGTAGAATTTGACATCAAGTGTCTTCCTCATCATTCTCCATCCTATATATTGAGGCAGAGTCTTTCACCATTTGGGCTGGTCTAGCTAGCCAGCTTGCTCCAGGGATCTCCTGTCTACCTCCCCAGCTCTGGGACTACAGGTGTCCACCCAGAACACTACAGGTGTCCACCCAGAACTCCAGTCCTTACACTTGCATGGCAAACACTCTGCCCACTAGGCTATCTCCTTGGTACTNTAAGTTTTTCTTTTAAGAATAAATTTGGGGTGGGGAAGTGGTGTCTCACGCCTTTAATCCCAACAGTTGAGAGGCAATGGCAGGCAGATCTCAGTGAGTTCGAGGCCAGCTTGGTCTGCACAGCGAGTTCCAGAACAGCCAGGACTGTTACACAGAGAAACCCTGTCTGGAAACCTCCTCCCCCGCAGAAAAGNATAAATTTGGGGTACGCATNCAACCATAGTGATTCTTAGATACTGGCCTCCCATTTTATCAACAAATATCAGAGGAAACTAGCCCTTTATGCTTNCCTGATGGCCCCCTTTTTCTTTCTGTAAGTCAGACGTTTGGAGTTGTGTTATGAATAAGCCTGTAACCACTTCCCCTTGTGTTTCTCTAAGGCAAGGATCTGGAGGATTTAAGGCGTATCAATTTCTTCCCTGAGTCCTGGCTGGTCCGGGTCAGCGCCAACCATTATCACGCAGTGAGTCGGCTTCTCAAGGAAGCAACTAGCTAATTGTCTTGCCTCCCCAGCTCTGCTTTCTCTGGAGATATGTTCCTCATTTGAAATCTCTGGGCCTCTGAGGCATATCTGGAGCCTCCTCCAGGGGAAGAGAAGGGGGCAAGGCCCCACATGGCCTGTGATCTNGAAATTTAGCCAGGGTTGAAGAGTTTTGGNCATACCTTCCTCCAAACCCAGGCCCTAGTAGACACAAAAGTGGATGTGCTTATTAGTGAAACTGTTCAAACTACAGAGAAAAGAAATCCNCTCAGACCATCACCCAAAGACAACAGCCACAGTCATATTTCATTGTCTCTACTGCCTTTAAATAAGGATTACATTTTCACATAATAGTTTATTTTTCTGCACTTTGAATTATTCACTTGTAGGAGATTCTCCACGGTAGAAATGCTGGCACTATAGCATATATACAGTTTTGTTCCTGGTACGTACTAATATATGTTGGGACCAAATGACTGCCCTCAGAAAGAAANGAACTCACCCCCACTGTATACACACTGGGCAGCATGGAGCATTTAAATTTCAACCACTTTTGTTAATTGAAGAGGGAACAATGACATTTCATCTTTATGAATTTCTTTTATGCATTTCTTTTATGACTGGCAAGCATGAGTATTTTCCACGTGTCTGCTTTGTGGATTGTCCATACAAACCGCCCTGCTTCTTGTACATTTCCAATGAAACATTTTCAGAGATGAAACNGGGCAGTGTTTGGGTTCTGAAGATGCATGAGTCACGAGTTAAAATTCAGCCAGCTCCACAAGTACTTATTGTGATGTTGGAGCCAGCCCTCCAAGTGCCCTTCTCCCTGCACATGAGAGGGCAACTCCACGGAGAGCTCTTGCTTCTCTAGGATAGAGTTCAGAACTCTTCTCTAAAGGCGGCCGAAGAGACTGACACTGAGAAAGTCCCCAGCTCCAACTCCCCACCCTCTGACCCTGCCCAATCCTTCCTTTTACCCTTGGNTGTAACCTCAGGCTCCTGAGATCCACACCCCACTTTCCAGTCTTCTCTGTGGAATGTCACACAAGGGTCCTGCTCACTCTTAAACTTGTGACCATGATCATTCCCATGGTGATGCTATTGAGGTACATCTTTTGTTCCCCTNGTCACGCTGCTTAACCGTTTTCCTCTCTTCTCTGCATACTCTGGAAACACTGGGAACAGTACTTGGATGTAGTAGGTTTTCAGTAAATGTCTGAAGACAAAACCATGGGGCCTGGAGATCCAGGAGTGGATGGATGGGAAGTGATGAGGGATCCTTTACCATGCATCAGGTAAGCTGTGTGCGTTTCCCTTCCAGCTGGAGAGCGGGGGCAACATGATCCACCTGAAAGATCTTCCTACACAAGCCCTGAGGTTTGGGCTGCTCTTTAGGCAGGTACTGAAAACCTGACTCAACCAAGGGAAGAGATATCCCTGCTATGCTGAGCGAAGGAGCTCTGTGGGGCCACCCATGACCACTCTGACCTCTGGTAGTAGAGCCATCAAACTCCTAGGAAATNGAGTTCATAAAACAGAGGGCTGGAACAGACCAGCAGCAATCTGATGTGTGTGNTCCAAATTTTCCCATTAGGGTGACCAATGGTCCCTGCTTTTCCCAGGATGGAAGAGATTTCCTGGGAGTTAAGAGTTTTCTTCCTAAAAGCAGGAAACATCTGGGGAAATCATGGGCTAATCACCACTCCCACCACCAACACACACACACACACACACACACACACACACACACACACACACACAAGGACTGACAGCTACCAAAGACCCAGCAAGTCTCCAGTTCAGGTTGCAAGACCTGCTGCTGGTTCAGTGGATTTCAATCAAACCACAGCTGGCCAACGAGCTCCAGTATGAGGCATCTCAGTGCTCAGTCATAGGACAGGATCTGAGGTGGGTGGCTGTGCTCTGTCTTGGGCTTGTTGCAATAGACATCTATCTATCTATCTATCTATCTATCTATCTATCTATCTATCTATCTATCTATCTATCTAATTTATTTATTTTTAATTTAATACACATATATATTTAATGCTGCTGTATGACTTCTTTAAGGTAATTAGCAGGGATCTTAAAAGAACTCATGTTTCAGGCACTTGGGACCAAAGTCTATCATCTGAAACATTGATTCAGTACCTGGCTGCAGCGACCCACCAAAGCAGATCTTTTTGCAAAATAGTATGGCATGTCCCACAGGTCCATCACATTGGAACAAGACTCACTGCAGCCCANGGGTCATTTAAGACCATACCGAACTTGTTTCTCCCCCAAAGAATCATGCACAGTAATGATTAGAAATATTGGAAGAAGTTAGTAGCTGTTTCTGAGCAGTGACAGTTTTTGAGTATGTCACTCTGGTCTTGCTGCGTCCTCTTGTCTTTGAATAGGGATGGTATTTCCCCCTTTCACCCGGTTGCTTCTCTCTCCCAATGTAGGAATATACCACTTACTCGGAAAAGATTTCTATATATGGATACTTCTTTGAGATAAAGGGAATCAAACATGATACGACCTCTTACAGTTTTTCTATGCAGGTAAGAAGCAGGAGCACAGGGAAGGTACACCTCTGAAGCAGCCACTCAGGGCCAGCCGATTCATACCGGATTGAAAGGAATCGAGGAATCATTACTTCATCATTCATACAGGCTGTGTCAGAAAGCACTGTTCACACCTGCGATGCCATGTGATTTTCACAACCAGCTGGGGAGCTTGGTACTGGTAGTAGATGAGGCTGTCAACTCTGAGTGACTTCCCTTTCACGTCATGTGGCCTCTTGACAAAGTCAGGGTTGTCTGTCCTNGGAGCCAAATCATCATCAGTTTGTACATAACGGCTAATATTTTGCCCACGGGCATTCTTTGAAGAAGTGAGAGGCAGTGCCTACAAGGAGGAGAGAGGATGAGTCTGTCTAGAGTGACACACCAGGGCATCTGAAGACAATAACAGGACCAACCTGAGTATTAAATGTGTTGATTGTATAAAAGGCTTGCACAGGTTTGGCACAGAAAGCACTGTATATATTTTATTTCTGTTTTATCAGAAATTGGTAGTCAGGGATGGAACTCAGGGCCTTGTGCATTCCAAGCATGTGCTGTACTGTTGAGCTACGCTACTAGCCCAGTACTGCACATATTTAACAGTGAGGGTAGTGATGATGATGGGTACTTTGGTGAAGGACTGCTGTAGTCCATTTAGAATTTGCTGAGAAATCTCTCTTCTCGAAATGTCAAGCTCCCTGAGAAACCGACTCTCACTTGGCTTTTTATTTTTGCTGTCAGTCACCATGCCTAGAACCTAGGGGAACTTTAAGTGATTGAATAAGAGGATAGAGAAATGAGCAAATGATGAGTTTTAGTCCCAGTTTGGCCACCACCTTCTAACATGTCCCCATAGCAAGTCCCTTCTCTTCCNGGGCCCTCCAATCTTGGTCACCAGGCCCTCAGGCGTCTTCCTAACTGAATGGAAGAGATGAATTATGTAACAGCACCATTGGTCTTTATGTATACACCGTTGGAGCTTTATCCCAGCACAACAGTAAAGAAGCTTGACTTGATGGCCAAGCCCTAGCCCATTGAAAGTGGTTTGCATATGGAGAGGCCTCAAACATCACAGGGTTCCAGAGGTGGCCATTTGGAGAATGGCCTCGTACTATTTGTACAGAATGAAACAGGAAGGCCGTGTGTCAGGAACTGTTTGCTAGCTCTGGTCACCCTNGTCACAGGGCTACATGAGATGGGCCACTCTCTTTGCAGAGAATAAGACACACAGACTTGGAGTGTCCCTTACCTCTCTGCGAGCACAGTACCATTAGCCTGAGAGCTGAGCGCCTGGTGAAGTATGAGATCAGAGCCCAGACGATGGTAGAGGGCAGATGGCAGGAGTTCAGGACAAACCAGATCACCCAGAAGTTTGGGTTTGTCAAGCCAGCCTGCAAAAGCCATGTGAGTATCCCCCTTAGCTGGCTTTTCTTTTTCTCTTGTTTCCCTTTGGCTCCTTCTCTCCCTCACTCCTTTCTGGGCATCCCTATCTTCAAGCCACCAGCGACCTATCAGAGGAACGTTTTCAGTTTCTTAAGGATGATCATGTTCCAAATGACATCAAAGAAAAACCTTCTAAAACAAAAAGCAGTAGCTGTGGATGGGATTCTAAGGAATCAAGTCAGGCAGGGGCACAGCAGACCTTGTAAATGTCTTGTAAACGTCACTAGGTATTTATGTATAGATGTGAGGTGTCACAGCTCATCAGTTCCTCTGAAATCCTTCCCAGGCTACCTGCCTCCCTCGGGCTAACCCAGGAGGACAGAGCCCCGTCAACCCTAGGGTGGTACCAACATCTAGGCAGACTTAGTACCTGCCTGGCTTTTGGCGGCTACAGTCCCCAAATAGCCAGAGAACCAAAAGGAGGTTCTTTGAGCTGTGGGTTTGAGGTCGGGGCTCATGCTGGTACTCTATCGGGTATGGGACTGTCCCACAAACCACAGAGTCATTCTCAGTCCAGACCCTGGGGACACATGAGAATCACCTGGGGCTTTGAGCTGCCCCTGTTGGGGATCAGGAGACCATACAGGTGGTGAGAACAAATGCTCCACAGGTGAGGCCTGGGTTTAATGCTTATAAAGGCCTCCCAGGGTGTTTCCTGGGGGGTGGGGGGGACAGGGGCATGGGGGAAGGGCTGGAGTCAACCACAGCCATTCTCTCTGTCGGGCGTGGGGAGAGGCCAGGCTGGAAATGTGCTTCGCTTTTTTGTCAGGTGACAGCACAGGTGTGGCCTTGAGACAACTCCCAAAGATTTATACACTTTACTGTATCTAAATTATGTCTAAGATGTTGTGTATTTATACTCTCTGTGTAGACAGAGTTGGGAACCAGGAACTTAAGCTGTCTTTGGCACTGCAGCCTCATCCTAAAAGTCTGTCTCATTTGTTCTGTTTTGTTTCTTATCTCAGGTCTTGAAAATCCAAACCTCGGGCATCCCAATCTATACTAGCTTTGCATTCATTTTCCCAGCATCTTGACAGTTTTCAGAGGAATCCATGGGATCCCCTGCCCTGACGAACCTGTCTACATATGAGGAAATAAAATGACATTAACCAGGGGAGCCCAGGGTTCAGTTGTCTGCTGGTTAGCTCCACCAGGTCCTCTGCTCAGGCTCTCACATGATAGGTTAGTGGTAATCTGTTTCTCTTTTCATCCAAAGATAGGATTGGGAAAAATTCATGTCCAANTTCACTCAGGCTGTTGACAGACTAATCTTGCAGCTGCATGACTAAGAGCCTCAATAGCTACTAATTGTCTCACACGATGTCCTGCATTCCTGGGAGACATCCCGTCCCCTCTGGATTAGCAGTTAAACCCTTTCCTAAGAGAGTTGTGTAAAGAAAGGGTCACCTTCGGGTGTGTCCACCTCTCTGTGTTACTTATTATCTTTGAGAATGTGGAGAGTTGAGGGTATTGTACAAACAATGAGGGGGGTACATTCAGTTTGATGGCTGCTGTGGGATAACACGCAGTTGAGGGAGTTTTCTCCCCAACAGAGAATCTCAGGAGGCTGGAAGGGCTGGTGAGAATGTGGAATGTAGACCTGGGGGAAGAATCTGAGCCAAATAGCTGGACTTTGGGAGCCTCCATCCAGGTCTGTCCCCTCCTGCCTGTGTCCCACGCCTTTACACTGTTGTTCCCATTCAGGTCCAATCAATGAGAAGTAGTAATGGGAGCTGGGGAGACAAGAGAGGAGAGAAACTGGGGTAGCTATCACCTCCAGGCTACACAGCAAGGGTCTAATAGAGTTGGAAATCTGTAAGACACAGTGGGGTGGATATTGGAAAACATGGCCTTCATAATTCAGATTAAGGTGAGGACCAGTTACTCACTCANGCACAAAGACTATGGGATATCATAGCCCCATAAATGCTTAGTACTTAGACAAATGATATTCTAATGCACTGTTTTAAAAACTCAAAACCAATGGAAAAAGAACCCACTAGGATATAGATGGATGAACCATCATGAGGTGGACACTTATAGGACCAGTGCTCATATCAGAAAATAATGGAGCAGGGCATCGGTGATGCACCCCTGTAATCCCAACACTTGGGAGGCAGAAGCAGGCAGATCTCTGTTAGTTCGAGGCCAGCCTAGTCTACAAAGCAAGTTCTGGGACAGCCAGAGTTGTTACACAGAGAAACTCTGTCTCAAAAAAAAATAAATAAATAAATAAAAAAATAAAATAAAAAGCAAAAATGACAGAACCATAATGGTCAGGTCCTGGATGCCCCAGCCAGCCTCACCTAGGCTCCCTCACCTCAGCAAACACTACCCAGACTTCTAACACCATCAACTAGTTTGGCCATGGCATCTGACTATTTTACCAACAGAAACATGCCTCGGCCATTGTACTAGCTACTTTTCTTGTTGCTGTGATCAAATACCTGACAAGGAACAGAGTAAGAAAGAAGGGGCTGTTTGGGCTCACAGTTCAAGGGTGCAGTCAGTCCATCATGTAGGCGAGTCACGACATCAGGAGCTTGAGGCAGCTGGTGACATTACCTCTGCAGTCAGAAAACAGACAAACACTGATGTTCAGTCACTTTCTCTTTTCTCCTCAGTCTGGGATCCCAGCCCATGGATGATGGCACCCACATTTAGGGTGGCTCTTCCTACCTCAGTTAACCTAATCTAGAAACTCGTTAAAGACACCCAGAGGCCTGTCTCATAGTTGAGTCTAGATCCTGTCAGGTTGACAACCCATAGTCACAGGCATCCTTTGCCACCGCACACTTTCATCCAACAGCACCTCTGAGAGATTTGACCACAGTTGCCTGGGGGTGCAGTTTACCAGACAAGCATGGTTGTTTCACTCCTTAGAAAATCAGCGTTGCTTAGTAACAGGTTGCTGAAGAACAGTGAGAGAAAAAACACAGATGGGAGCGACCACCCATCACCGAGGAGCTTGACATGGGTTATACGTGCATGGCACAGGAGAGCTGTGGGTGATGCTAGCAAGGATTGCAATCTAGAAGCTTCCATTCCTTTGTGAAGATCCTCACTGTGCCACACACACACATTGGCCTTCCTTCCAGTGCTCCCATCCCCACAAAACAATAGGCTTAGGAATCACCCTGGGTGAAAAAAAGAAAGAAAATTGTCCTCTGATTCCATATCAATATAGTCTCCATAAGGTAGCTCCCCCACGGAAGAACCACTTGCTCTAATTCTGGGAATCCACTCCTGTCCACCAGAGGGCACAGTTGACCTCAAACTTGGGAGCCAGAATTCCAGCTGCTGAAATTGTCAATCTAGAAAAACTCATTGTCCTAGTTAACATTAACCGTCAACTTGACATAGTCTAGAGTCATCTGAGAAGGGAGTCTCAGTTGAGGATTGCCCAGATCAGATTAGCCAGCCTGCATGTCTGTGGGGCATTGCCTTCTTGTTGGGATGTAGAAGGGGTCCGCCCACTGCAAGCAGTACACCATTCCCTGGGCAGACAGTCTTGGGTTGTATTAGAAAGTTAGCTAAGCATGAGCTCGTGAATGAGCCAGCAGGCAGCATCCCTCTACACGTTTGGTTTCAAGGTCTCCCTTGAGTTCCTGCCCTGACTTCCCTCAATGATGTAGCTGGCAGTGTAAGTCAATACATCTTTTCCTCTGCAGAATTGCTTTGGGTAGTAGCAACAGAAAAGAAACTAGAGCATGCACCTTGCAGTGCTGGGTCCTCCTTGCTTCATGGTTGAAAGTGAAACTAGCACATCTGGTGTGAGAGGCAAGGAGTCCAATCATACAGTCTCTGAACTTGAGAAGTGCAAGTCTTGAGACAAAAAAATTCTCAAGAGACTCTCACGAGCTCTCCTTATGAGGGGAAGTTTCATAGACTCTGATTTTATGACCCATGGTTACAAAGCCCAAAGCAGTGGGCACTGGCACTGGGCAGTGTTGCATCCTGTGTGCTGCTTTTGAAACTGACTCTCTGCTGGCTTCTGTCATCATTCACCTCATCTCCCAGGCCCTCCAGAGGGAAAGATTTGTCCTCAGAAGTTGGTTTCAGACTCACTTGATGTGTAGTGACTTTCAGGTTCCAGCTGACCTAGATTTGGGTCCCAGCTCCGCCTCTAACTAGCTGTGCAGCCTTAGGCAAGTTAGCTCAACTCTCAGCCTCAGAATCCAATCCAATGCAGGCACTGGTGGTACTAAACAAACCAAAGTGACTTTATCGAGCACCTAAACACATCGTGAACACTTGATAAACTTGATTCCTGTAGCTCACATGCTGCCTGGAGTCATTTTATACCTGTTGAAGGTTGAGCCGGATGCNGTGTAGGCTTGAGTGCATCCTTCTTGGGGCCTGATGCAGAATGAGATGGTTGGACCAGTGGCTCCCTCGGGTCTTTCAGGGGGTAGTCACAGATGGTGATTTTAGAGAGCAGAGGAGCAGTTGAGCCTGTGAAGCAGGAGTGGTGGAGATGGGGAAGTAAACACTGGCTTACTTTACCATGGGCTTGTCAGAATAAGAATGAATTGTGGGTTGGGAAGATGGCTCAGTGGGTAAAGTGTTTGCCACATGAGAACAAGACTTGAGTTTGAATCCTTAGAACCCACATAAATAGCTAGATGTGGTGGTGGTAGATACCCCACCACTGCTAGGGAGGCCAAGGCAGGAAATCCTGAAGCTTATTGGCCAATCACTGAAAGACGCTGTGCCCAAAAACATAATGTAGAACTGAGTATGGTGGCACATACCTTTAATCCCAGAACTTGGGAGGCAGAAATAGGCAGATCTCTGTGAGTTCAAATTGAGGTTATCCTGGTCTACATAGTGAATTCCGGAGCTATATATTGAGACCTTGTCTAAATGCCTAAATAAATAAATATAAATATAAATAAATGTAGAGAACACACATGCATGNGGGGAGAAGAAGGAGGAGGAAGAGGAGAGAAGAAGACAGCAGCATAGAAAGAGTAAGAAAGGCCCTTCCTCACCTCCTTTTTTTTGAGACAGGATTTCTCTGGCAGGCCTCGAACTCGGATCCACCTGCTTCTGCCTCCTGGTGCTGGGTGCTAGGATTAAAGGTGTGCACCACCACTCCAGGCTTGGTGCCTTCCTTTTGAGATAGCATCTTATTATGTAGCCCAGGCTAGCCTGGAACTCAAATCCTCTGCCTTAGGATTACAGGCATTACAGGATTACACTGCCATACCTAACTCTCTCTCCTCTTTTCAAAGGTTTTGTGTCCTGCAGACCATTATGTCTTGCAGTACCAGGAGGAGAGAGGAAGCCCTTGTAAACCTAGGTTGGGGAGGGAAGTGCCGGGCATGTGAGTTCTCAGAGGACCGGTGGACTGCGGAGGGCAGTGAGGAGGGCTGGACTGGCCCCACTTCTCCCGCAGGATGGATATAGGATGTGAGATTTTGGTGTTTGGACCTGAGTCCTTGCCAGCTGATAGTGGAGGAGCTTCTAGGAAAAGAGAACACACTCCTGAGGAAGCCCCAAATCAGGGCTAGCCAATAGAGCTTCCTATGCGGACGAAGACACCGTATGTCTGTCCTGCCCAATGCGGTAGCCACAAGTTACGTGCAGCCGCTGAGGGTTTGGAGCGTAGCTAGTGCAACAGAAAAGCTGGCTTTGGACTTTGCTGCCATCTTACTGCTCTAAGTTTAAATAGCCATTGGTCGACCTCAGTGGAGCAACAGCACTGTGCTCACTCTGGAACATGGACCAGCCCTCCCTGATGCCACACTCTCCAGGGCTCAAGACCCTCTGCCTCCCCACACAAGTGGAACCAGCCATGTCTCAGGCTCAGTTTGGGTCACCTCAAAACCTCAGCTGAACTAGTGTGGGGGAAGGTCACCTCCCAGGAGCCAGGAGAAGCCATACTCCAGGCCAGGGAAGCAGAGCTCTGTCTGGATTGGAATATCACTGGTACCTTGCTCTTTCTATTTGCATGAATGTATATTTTATTTTATTTATTTATTTATTTATTTTTGTATGTATATTTTAAATTCATCAAAATAAAACAGAATAGAATGTTGCTTGGCAGTCATGTCCAGGAACCAGTCACACATAGCTAATGGCTGCCACATGGGGGGCAGGGCAGGAACAGGAGAGAAGGCAACATTGATGCTCCTTATGATTCTGACTCATATAACCTTTGTGCTCCTGATCCTTGACTCCACAGATAGATGAGTTGCAGCCAGGCCAAGAGTTAGGGTTGCAAAGGTGAGCAGAAGACACAGTTGCTGCCCTTATGGAGCCCCAGTGTCTGGAAAGGACAGTTGGGAAGGTTGTTATGGCATTGAGGATGGCTGGGTGCCCTGAGGAGAGCGAAGCTCTATGCAACTATAAAAGAGGCCTAGACCCTGGCGGGGGAGGGGTCCAAAGGAAGGCCCTCCCCAGGGAGGGGGTACTTAATCCAAGATCAGAAGTAGGAGTGAGAAGTAGAATAANGAGGAGAAGTAGAATAAGCTTATGGGAGGATGTAGGGAACTTGAATCCTTGTGCACTGCCAATGGAAATATATAAAATAGAAATATGAAATGTAAAGCAATGATTCCTCCTAGAAGGACCTAGGTACACACTCATGAGAGACTAAAACACATGTCCACATAGAAGCTTGCACATGAATGTTCANAGCAATATTATTTATAAGTTCCCAAAGATGGAAAAGCCTACATATCCCTCCATAAGTGAGAGTGGAAAGATGAAATGTGGGCAAGCCATATAATGAAATATTATTCAGATTGGGGGCATAATTCAGTGGTAGAGCATGTGCTTAGTATGTTCAGGGCTCTCTCTGGCTTAATCCCTAGCAAAAATAAAGGAATGGAAGACCTGTGCCTAGTACATGGATGAACTCTGAAAATAGCATACTGAGTAAAAGAAGCAGTCACCAAACCCACATTTTGTGTGTTTGTTCATAGAAAAATGTCCAGAGCTGGGCATGGTGGTGCATACCCTTAATCCCAGTTCTTGAGAGGNAGAGGCATGAAGATGGGGAGTTCAAGACCAGCCTTAACNNTATAACAAGTTTGAGGCCAGCTTGAGCTATGTAAGACCCTATCTGAAAAATACACCAACAAGAAATCAATCAAACAAAAANAAAATGTTAAGAGGTGGAACTTCTCTAGACAGAAAGCNGGTTAGAGTTTTTTAGGGCTGAGGNAAGGAAGGAAGGGAGNTTAGAGACAAGAGTCAAAGGATACAGGTTTCTGTTTGAGGTAAGGAAAGTATTCTACAACGGAGTGTGATTACAGTTGCCTGGCTCTATGAGTGTGCTGACCACCACTGATCTGTGCACTTGAATGGGTGAGTCCTGTGATGTACAAATCCTGCAACATAAAGCTGATGTGACAACAAAGAAAAGGAAGTTGGGAGCTCAGAAGAGTCTAGTCCAGATGACAGCACATGCAGGGAAGTCTGGTACCTTCAAAACTCACAGATTCTTCCTGGGTGCCCAGGGCTGTCAGAGCCAACTGCAGGATGGGTGATGGGACTTAAAGAATCCTGAAGGATGGTGGAGATATGGATGGTGGGACTTTAAGGATCCTGGAGGATGGTGGAGATATGGATGGTGGGACTTTAAGAATCCTGGAGGATGGTGGAGATATGGGTGGTGGGACTTTAAGGATCCTGGAGGGCAGTTACCTGCGTTAAATTTTGATTTCTCTTTAAAGTGTGTCTACCCTGATGACGTGTGCACTCTTTTCTAATGAGCTGCTGCAGTGAAATGTCTTTCTGGACGGCCATTCAGCAAAGGTCATGGAGGGGTCAGGAAGGTCATGGAGGGGTCAGGAAGGTCAAGCAGCATCAAGGAGTTGTTATGGCAATTCTAGCAGAGAGGAAGAACTTGAGCAGGAGTGATGTCCCTGGGGCTCAGGACTTGCTCTATCCAAAGCTGGGGAGGATCCCCCTACTTCCNTGTATAACCCTTTAGCTTGCTTGGTCACAGCCATGTCACTGTGGCCACTCAGGGGACAGACACCCCTCCATCCCCCATCACATTGTGCATACTGTTCCAGAAGTGATTTACCAGCTCATATAAAGTTAAATATTCTGGAAAGACAGTGGCTGATTGCCTTTTTTGGACCTATGTACATGTTAGAAAAGGGACTAGAGCCTGGGGCTCAGTTGGTAGAGTGTATGCCTTGCAGGCATGNAGCCCTAGGTTCCATCTCCAGAGCCATATAAACCCACACCATCATGAATGCCTGTAATCCCAGCACTGGGGAGGTAGAGACAAGAGGGTCAGAAATTCAAAGTCATCCATGGCTACACAGTGAGTTTGAGGCCAGCCTGGGCTACTTGAGACCTTGTTTGAGAAGAAAAAAAAAAAAAAAGAGGAAAGAAAAGGGCTTAGGATGTCCAGTCCTGTGACAGATCATGGTGATAATGGCCTCAGTGAGTCATACAACCTTGGCTCTACACCCTGGTTTTCTAGCTCCACCCATCAATGGAGAGATTCCGTTTCTACACCCTCTTGAGTCTGGCCTGCACCTGGGGCTCGACTTGGCCAGCAGAATGTAACAAAAGAATCAGCACAGGAATTGAAGAATGGAGAGTCTAGGAGCCATGTGGCCCCTGTCCATGTCCTCTGGGAACCCTGTGTTCTCGAAGTGTCTGCTGGACACCTGAGAGCCTTGTGAAGGAGAACCACGTGCTTCAGCCCAAACTGCCTGATAGAGCCTTNCAAGCCAGCAACCTCCCGTGGGATGCAGTNTGGTGAAGATGCCAGGGGAGACCCTGTGGAGGATCCCTCAGGCTGACCACTCAGAGTCATAAGAAGTCATTGTTGTAAGTCTCTAAGTTTTGGAGGGTGGTTTACTATGTATGCCCAGCAAGTTAGCGGAAACACACTCTTGTCATTAAGTAAATCCACTTTAAGAATGTATATGGGGGCTGAGCATAGTGGCACATGCCTTTAAACCCAGCACTTGGAAGATAGAGGCAGGNGGATCTATGTGAGTTCGAGGACAGCCTGGTCTACAAAGTGAGTTTTAGGACAGTCAGGGCTACACAGAGAAAAATGTCACACACACAAAAAGTTATTATGTCTGGGCACAGTGGCACACACCTTTAATCCCAGGACTTGGGAGGCAGAGGTAGGTGGATTTCTATAAGTTCAAGGCCAGCCTTGGTCTATCAAGTGAGTTAAAGGACAACAAGGGCTGCACAATAAGACCCTGTCTAAAAAGAAAACATAAAAACAAGCAAACAAACAAAAAAACCACTATTGTGGAACCTTCCCATGGCAATACCTTTGGAACTTATTAACTGGACAGCTGTTTTTTGTTTTTGTTTTTGTTTTTGTTTTTTTTT
>LZPO01087227.1:258158-278415 GCA_001675575.1 Neotoma lepida | reverse complement strand
AACTCACAGAGATCCGCCTGCCTCTGCCTCCCGAGTTCTGGGATTAAAGGTGTGCGCCCCCACCGCCCGGCCTGGACAGCTTTTAAAGTGTGTAAATGTGACTCCCAAAATATGAATATCTTAAATACTTTGTATGAGATGATAGGTCCATAGGTGTGCAACACTTCACTTTGTTACGTGAAATTAGTCTCTAAAACCAGTGTGACCACTCCTCTTCCCACCTGTAGTGAGGAGTCTTCCTGACTCACTGTATCTGCGAGCCTGCTCCCCTGGGGTTGGCCCCTCATCTGATGCTTTTAAAGAGGCCGATCCACTACCCATTGTCAGAACTGATCCTCAGCAAAGCAAACGTGGCTTCCAGCTTTATTTCTCTTCACAGATTTCCTGGTTTTCCACCCAGACCCACATTTTCCCCTGACCTATTTCTCACCCAACCAATAGTGTCTGGTTCGTTCCAGGGCACACTTGGGCAGGAGGCAAGTGGAAACTGCCGCAAGAAGCCAGGCCAGGAGGCTGCAAGGGATGGCAGCTGGGGCACTGCTTGTCACGAGGGAGCTTCCTGCCCAGTGATTAACTTTTCTTTAATCCTNGAATTACTGAACAGNTCAGCCTGCCTGCTGGCCCAGCAAGCTTCTGTGAGTCAGTGGATATCTTAGTGTGGCCCAAGCGTGCTTCATTCCTGGCAGGTTCGACNGCTTGTCCACATGTCCTTGAGAAAATGCATAATGCCTGTCAGCCCCATCCAATGCCATTTAAATATTGAATTAACAGTGCCTTATTTAAAACACGTCAATGTTGACTTAATAGCCTTGGGGGAGGGGTCTGGCACTGCGCCAAAGAGACAAAACCATTTTTTTTTTCTTGCTGTTGGATCAAGACTGAGGGTCCCCTGGACACAGACNATCTCCCTGGGTAATACGAAGGTTATGCACTTCTGGGCTAATTGAGAAAATCATTGACTAAGCCACATGTGAGGCACTGGGCCAGCAACCTTTGGAGTGTCATAAAAGTGGGGGGCNGGCCAGGGGCATTGGAGCCAGCTGTGGCCTGCTTGGCGCTGTTCTCCTAATGTGGGTCACGTCTTGAACTAGGACAGTCTGCAGGTGTTCTCTTTGTGCTCAGACAATACTCCTAACCCTCAGGAGAACAAAAGAGCTGCTCTGGGACTGGAGGAGGCGTGAATAGGAGGGTCTTTGCTGAGTCGCAGGGCCTTGGCCTCCTCTGGCTCTGTTAGACTCTGTTAAGTTGGGATCACGCAGCTTGGCATCCCACCTNCCTTCCTCACCACTTTCTGGCTGGGTGACTTTTGGCAAATTGCCAAACCTCTCTGATCCTCACAGAGCCACTGTGAGGATAATGAAGGGGACCTGGTGGCTGTCTCTTATACACATCTAGATGTGTATAAGAGACAGGGTTGTGCCAGGGGCAGGGGGAGGTGTGGTAGGAAGAATAATGGCTTCAAAGACACCTGTGTCCTGACTCCTGCCATCCATAGCTGTTGCCTTATATGACAAATAGCTTGAGTGCTCTCACTCTCCGCCCCCTCCCCTGACTCCGAGGCCAAAGGGCAACCTCAGATGCTGTTCCTCAGGCACCAACACCTTCTCTCATTTGTTTGAGACAGAATCTCACTGAACTTGTAACTCACACAGGAGGCTAGACAGGCTGGCTGTCAAGCACCAGGCCCATCTCCATCTCTACAGGGCTGAGATTACAAGTACACACCATCATGCCCAGTTTTTTTATATGGGTTCTGAGGAGCAAACACAGGTCCTTGTACCAGCAAGGCAAGTAAGTACTTTATGGCCTGAGTCATCTCCCAAGCTCCACACAGGGGTCTTTTGTTTGTTTGTTTGTTTTTGTTTGTTTTTTCGAGACAGGGTTTCTCTGTGTAGCTTTGGCGCCTTTCCTGGAACTCACTCAGTAGCCCAGGCTGGCCTTGAACTCACGAGATCCGCCTTCCTCTGCCTCCCGAGTGCTGGGATTAAAGGCGTGCGCCACCACCGCCCGGCCACACAGGGGTCTTTTTAAAAAAGATATTTTATTATTTGTGTGTACATGTGTATGTTTGTGAATGAGATCATGGGGTGTCACATTCCCTGGAGCTGGGGAAACAAGCAATTGTGAGCTGCCTGGTGTGGGTGCTGGGAACTGAACTCTGCTGTGGGTGCTGGGAACTGAACTCTGCTGTGGGTGCTGTAAGAATACTATGTCATTAACCACTGAGCCATCTATCCAGCCCTCATTCAAGGGGCTTTCTAAGAGGAAAGCAGGAGGACTGAGAGGCAGAGGGTAATAAGATAACAAAGGCAGAGATGCAGTAATGTGGCTTCAAGCCAGAGAGTGTGAGCACCACTGGGAATTTCAAGAAACAAGAAAGGATTCCTACCTAGGGCCCCAGAGGGGACCAGCCCAGACATCTTGACTTTGGCTCAGTGAAACTGATTTTGGGCTTCTAACCTCCAAAATTACAAAATAATTAATGTGTAGGGATTTTTTTTTGTTTTTTTGGTTTTTGTTTGTTTGTTTGTTTTTTGTTTTTTGAGACAAGGTTTCTCTGTATAAGAGTCCTGGCTGTCCTGGAACTCACTCTGTAGATCAGGTTGGCCTCAAACTCACAGAGATCCACCTGCCTCTGCCTCCCAAGTGCTGGGATTAAAGGCATGCGCCACCACCGCCTGGCTATGCGTAGGGTATTTTTTAAAAAATGTTTCTTTGGTAGTCTGTGTGTCACAGTGTATGTAGAGGTCAGGCATGTAGGAGTGGGTTCTCTTCCACAAAGAAGATCCCAGAAATCTAACTCAAGTCTTCAGGCTTGGTGGCAAGCTCCTTTCTGTGCTGAGCCATTTGGACAACCCAAGTATGTTGTTTTTTAAACTTCCAAGTTCGTGGTCATTTGTCACAGCAGCCACAGGTAACCAATGCAGGCTGGTGTATACAGCTATGGAAATAGAAGGAACTTCTCCTGTGTGGCTGAAGCAGGTGATAGACAGACGCCAAAGCTGTGGGTATCCACGAGCCACTGAAGTGTCAGCTTCTTCATGGCAGTTTGCTTAGGCTCCCTTTCAAGGAGGTTAGGAGGCTCCTAGGAAGGGCTGTGGCCTGCAGCTGATCTATGTTTGCTACCTAACCCTTCATGGCCACTAGATTGGATCCTGGGCTCAGGAGGAGTGGCNNCGAGTATTTCCAACGGACTCGACTATCTCATGGACACAAGCTGTACTGTTTGTGGGCTCTGGTAATATGATGGGACATAAAAGGACACGTGCCTACTCCCTCACACAGCACAGTGCACTAGACATNACCTGGTGTGTTCTGGCATCTTGAAGGCTACATCTCAAGATATCTAGCAGAACCCATTGTTGATCATTGTCCAGATGGCTGCAGAGAAATGCTTCCTTGCAGGCAGCCAGAGTCACCAAAAAAACATGAGCCAAAGACCAGAGTTCTCTTAAGCTCCCCCAAGAACTAATGGGATACGTCACTGCACAGTAACCAGGACTCCGGCTCTTGGCCTAACACATGTAGGTGCCCACCCATTGAAGAGGTTTTGGCACCCTCAGGCCTCCACAGGACCTACTGGTTGGTGGGCATTTCTTTCTAGGGCAGACACCTGTTTCTTAGCAGATCGGCTNCCCTCAGGTCACTGCACAGGTGGGGCCACGCCTCTTTCAAAGCATGGCTTAGTCACAGGCACTCATGTGTGAGTCTCGGGGAGGGATGTTTTCAGTTCTGAAGACTCTTCTGTCACATCACATGAATCTGCCTAAAGAGCTCTGAGGAGCTGCCTGCCATCAGGCTGCCAGTTCTGGCCTTATCGTCTTCCCCCTGCTTGCTGCTCTCCGATTGGGNCTTGCTCACTGCTGGCTTGTGCACTGCAGCTCTGTGAACAGGGGTCATGCCTACAGAGCACCTGCACTCAGAACCCAGCACAGTGCCCAACCAAGCACAAAGGTCGCCTAATTAATTAGCTGACTCCCCCAGCGTAATGACTGAGGATGGAGGACAGAGGTCTGGGATCTGAAAGCCACATGCAGCCTGTCTCTTAGTCCACGGCTCACTGAGCTGGAAAATCTCCCAAACCAGCCAAGTGGAAGAGGCACAGAAGGAGATAAAGGGATTTTTCCACTGTGGTGGCCTGAGGGGGTCAGTGGAAAGCTCTGGAAGAGTGCACGTGATGCTCCCACCAAAGGACAGCCCCCTCTTCCCTCAGGGTACCAAGGATCTCCTTTGGTATCTTCCTCTGTCCTCCCCTGGGTCTTGAGGCATTAACCCAGACTGCATCTCCTGTGCTGGCCCCTCCCTGCCTCTTGTTCCTCCTCATTGGGTTCCTCCAGGCACAGGTAAGATGTTTGGAAAGGCTGCCCAGTGCTTGGGTAAAGGTCCAAAATTCATCTTAGCACTGCTATAGGTTTTCCTTTGATGCCTTCCTCAGAAAGAAATGTTCTGCATCATTCTAGAATTTTAGAAGTTGTAGCATCAAAGGCAGGAGAGGATGGGGCCAGAGAAGGCAGAGAAAAAGACAGAGGTCCCTTTAGAGTTTACCTAAGTCAGGCTTCCAAGTCTCCACGTTTCTTGGTCTCTGAGCTCTCAGAGGGGAAGCCTGTGTGGGAAGATGGAGATCATTTACGATGACGATTCTGTGAAAGTAGCTGGAAGAACAAAGGCTTCCACAATCCGAGCTCACTGATCACACATTTGCAAACGGTGACATCCAAACACCATGACTGTTTCTAAACACTTACTGACTACAAATACCTCACAAAGGACGTATGAGAAATGCCTAGGCCCTGCCTGATACCAGTCCCCAGAGCATCCTTTGAGTGCATGGAATAGATCGGTGGGCAGACTACTTGCTGTTCAAGGGTAGAATTCTGAAAATGTTTGGTATTCTTCAGCGCCTGAAGCCAGAGCCCAAGTGTTTCTCAACAGACAAAAGAAAAGAAAGTAGCATGGCTCACCGCCCATTGATCTGGCTATAGGGCCACCAAAAGAGCCACCAAAGCCACCACCTTTGGCAGGAGGCAGAGGTGGCCTTGTTGGGTTGTTGAGGACTGCTGCAAAAGGGAGGAAGCCGCAGGAAAACCAGAGACAGGGTTGATCTGAGAACTATGGACAAAACTCTGTCCTTCACTTGTCCTTGCTGGGAAGAATTGTCACTGCCCCATGAGGCCCAGGACAAATATTTGTACCATGATTTCAGAGTTGTGACACTTCTAATTTGCAAAATGGTACTGGAACTTAGGCTGAGTGTTCACTGTGAGGTGGACTGCCTCTTGGGTTGTTTCCTTTTTATACCCCAGTACTTCTCAGGAGAAACATCAAGCCTCTCAGAGCCTGTGTGTTCTGACACAGGTACTGGTCCACAGAGCAACCGGCTGTAGCACTCAGTTATCTATGGCATCACGTCTTCTCCCCAGGCCACAAATTGGGCTATTTATGACTCTTCAGGAAAGCTTCCACAGTGCAGGGCTTCCCAGAGTCCATGGCATTGAACTATGAGAGCAGGAACTCACCCATATGGAGAACATCATCTATAGCTGTAGTCCTCAACCTTCCTAGTGCTGTNACCCTTTAACCCAGTTCCTCACGTTGTGGTGACCCCCCAACCATAAAATTATTTTCATTGCTACTTCATAACTGTAATTTTCCTACTGTTATGAATTGTAGTGTAAACATCTGAGTCTCCCAATAATCTTAGGCGATCCCTGTGAAAGAGTCATTCAACACCAAGGGGGTCGTAACNCACAGGTTGAGAACCACTGATCTAGGTCAACAGTTCTCAGGCTTGAGCAGCAGCTGCCACATTGAAATCAGCTGAGGGCTTGTTATAACACAGACTCGTGGGCTTCCAACCCCAGCAATTCCTGCTTGGTGGAGCTGGGAGACTCTTTGTTCAGCAAAGCTGCAGGTGATGTCATGCCTGCTGGTTTCTGGAGCATGCTTTGAGAACCTGGTATAAAGTAGATAGGATGTATGGGGATGCTGAGTGTGGGGTTGCTCTCTGAGGAGGCAGACTAGGCAGGAGGGATGCTTGATGGTGTGCTTTCTGTCCATTTAGGGGATTTCTCACTGGCCCCTTTTGCTGACAGTTTGTTCTAGAAGACCAGACTCCAAATCAACATAGTTACATGAGCTTTGGGGTTACAGTAGCTCATGATTAGGTACTTGATTGGGAACATGGCTTGGTGGTAGAGAACTCACCTAGCATGATTGAAGTTCAGGGTTCAAACCCCAGCACTGAAAGAAGGAAAAAAAAAGAGAGAGGGTACTAGAATTCTTCTTCTGGTCAGGCACCCAGTCCAGCCCCAGACAATGGAAGGCATCTGCTGTGTAGTTGTCCGAAAAGTCTTGGATTAACACATTTTATGCAATCTGGTCCATCTAGTGGGTGGAAAATTTTTCCTTCTTCCCTGGACACTCTACCTTCAGCAGTGAGATACGCCTAGCCGGAGACACAGGGAGAGAAAGGGAGGCATGGGAAGATGAGATTCCACAGGGAAACATGCAAGAAAACAAAGAAACCAACCCAGAACTTCCTTGGTGCAGGTAAACAGTTCTAAAGACATCAGAAGCCAATTCTGAGGGCTGGGATGCAGCTCAGTGGTAGGAGATAGGCTGAGGTCCTCAGCTCCTTCGTGAGCACTGAGAAGAAAAAGTTCTACACACAAAGGGCAGCACCACATTCTGCTGGGCAGTGGACTCTCACAGCTTGAAAAGTCCCCGTGTCTCCTGTGACACTGGGACATGAGACACAATGGGTGTCTTACCTTAGGACCATCTCTGACCTGACCCACTTTAGGGCTCTACTTAGGAAACAAAGGAAAGCCTGGTNCCTTCTGCATCTAATCTAACCTAGATTTGATAATTTGTTGTCAGTTTTGAAAGAATGTTTACAATTTTGTTTGGAAATCATTCTGCTGTAATGATATTTAGTGTGTAATCGATAATGCTTTCTTAGCCACTCAGTAGACTTGGAACAAAAGTTTCCAAAACTTCACCAAAAGTGAAGTGAAAGAAATTTGTTTTATTCATTTAAACGTCCCAAAACTCGTACCTCAATTCTAACAGCAAAAGGACTTATTATATGTTATATGTAGAGGTTTAAATTTTTATTAATTCTAGCATTAGCATTTTCTCACTTTGGAATTAACAAACTTGTTTTTCTAGTATTCGTTGTTTTCAAAATCTCCTAGGAGTAATCCTTGGCTTTTCCNTATCTGCCTTAGGTTTATTTCTGTTTCTGTGATAAAATCCCCTGTCAAAAGCAGCTCAGGGGGGAGAGAGAGTGTATTTTAGCTCACAGTTCTAGGTTCATTACTGTGGGAAAGATCAAAGTGGTAGCTAATTGCATCCACCATCAGAGGCAGAGAGGGCAGGGACGCAGGCATGCAGTGTGCAGATGGCTTTCTTCATTCCTACCTGCATATTGAATGCTACCCACAGTGGGAAGGTCTTTTCCACCTTAAGGAACACAGTCATGATAACCTTCCCACAGACATGCCCAGAGGCCAACCTAACCTAAACAATCCTCATTAACTCTTTCTCCAGATGATGCTAGAATTTGATTAAATGTTAATCAAATTAACAATTAAAGCCAGCCATCACGTCACCTAAAGGTTAAAACATTCCTGCCATGGACTTACTTTCTACAATCTTGAGCACAATCATGACCTTCTTGAAGCTCACTTGGACCACACCCTCCCCTCCTCAGCATCCATATCCTCTTTACTCAACTTGATTTTTTCATCTTCAAAGTGCCATATAATTTATTCAATTTACCTGCTCCTCCCACTCCAGTCCTATGTACCCTATACAGACAGAACATAAGTGGCAGAAGGACTCCAAGTTTTGTTTTTTCACCAAGTACCAAGTACCTGGGAACATGGCTGTCACTTACTCAGTAAGTATGTTGAGTAGATATGCACTGAATGTCCCTGATGATTTAGAGAAAAGTAGGCAATCTTTCCTTATCTTATCGTGAGCCAGGAAGAAGCCTGGCCTCATTTGCAGTATAACTGGTGCCTAGTTAAAACTTTGCCTATAAGAAGGGGAAGGTCTAAGGACTGTATGAGCATCCAACATTGGGTGTGGGGCTTTTGAGGGACCCTCCACATGAAATTCTTCACCTTAGAACTTGAGATGGAGTTCATCACAGCAGAGTGACCTGGGGGAGGACAGGAGGGAACAAAGATTCCTGATAGATTACAGAGCAATGAGTGGGGCAGGGTCAGAGAACACTGTGAAAGAGGAGGAAGCCTCTGCCAGCCAGGCTGCACTGATTTGGACTGAAGCAAGTCACTTTCCCCACAGTCCCCCAGGACAGAACTCATAAGAAGTCAGCTGGTCCTTCTGATCTCGTGGAACTTGTCATGGTGCTTGAAGTCAAAAGTGGATTGAACACCTGAGACTGTATGAGCTTGACTAGTAACTGTCAAGTAACTGTAACTGTTAAGTCAATGTGAAGTGTTATCAGTCATCTCTTTACCAAAGGGGTTTGGAGCTAGGACAGCCAGAATAGTTGACAAGAGTTAACTGTCAGCCACCGCCTCACAACAAAATAGCACTTTTGTGCCTGTCACTGGACACTGGCCATCTATGGTCAGAGCTGGAGTGGGAATTATAGAGAGATGGACCAACATTCTCATGGGAGGGGCAAGTGGAAGAATTCAATGTCGTGCTTTCCAGTCTCATGCTCTTCATCATTATGCCGGGTCTCACTTGACCTTAAATGNCCAAGAATATAAACAGTCTCTCATTCGCTCCTTAAAAGGTTGATAGAGTCACTAGTCCCTGTCACTCATGAAGACTCTCATATAGGGCAATGAATCATCCTATAGCTGGGACCTGCCAAAGCTTAAACTGCAGGCAAGATGGAATTTCCTTAGTTCAACCTCTCTTAATGAAACCTGGTGCCTCTGTGACCTAGAGTTGGCCCTGATGGCCAGATGGCAAGTACCAAGGAGAGCCAGGCTTCTGGAACTCCCGAAATAATGCCCAAGGCTTCATAGTGCAGCCTTTCTCTGCTCCACTCTGCGGCAGAGTTTGTATGTATGGTCTGAGCCACCTCCTACGTGTATGAGGCATCATAGAAATTATGGACATTGGGTCTTCAGAATTCATCCCCCACCTTGCTCTCCAGGTCATCACAGGCATATCATTTGAATATTATGGACTATGTTTGTCCCTCATCTTTCAAGTGTGACCAGTGATCTGGGAAGGCAGCCGCCCTAACTGGGTGTCCTTGATGTGTCTGGAACATCACTCACTGTTTATGGTGGTCAATGGCGTACTCAGCCCTTGGGCTGAGGATTCTGGACCAGAGGGTCTGCAGACTCTCTGAGCACCTTGGTCTCCCTGGGATAGTGGGAGCCTCTAGCATCCTCACTGGGATTCACTTGATTACCTTTTTGATCCATGAGACCATGGTCCATTTCTCCACGGCATCTTCTACCTCATTCAATAGGGCACGTTATTTTGTTCTTGTTCCTCCCATCCTACAAAACAACTCAACAACTGGACACGGGAAGGGGTTGACGTCATGACGAGAGGCCAGAGTATGAGGCTGTGTAACAACTGCAGCAATAGTGACATCACCTTTGTGTTAATAACAATAACAAAGATTAGTTATTTGAAATTACTGTGGCAGGCCCTGTGATGCCAGCCTTTAAATGTACATCATTGGGTTTAATGCTTAACCTTGTGAGGTTCTGTCTTTATCTTTGTCTTACACATGAGAGGGAGCCTAAATATCAGGGAGTAGTCCTGGATTGCACAGCTAAGTGGCAGCAGTGTTGGGACTGAGGCTGAGAAAATCACCTGACATCAACCTCTGGATTCCACACTCCTGTATACACACACACACACGCACACACGCACACACGCACGCACACACACACTACTCACACACAGAGATACACAGAGAGACATACATTCACATATTCATACAGACACACATATACACACACACAGACACACAGACAAATGCTCTCTCTCTCTCACACACATTAAATTAATGGTAAATTAATGAATACCTTTGCTGCTCTTCTAAGTCAATGAAGGTAAGTTTTTGTCCTAAGGACAATGAAAAAACGATAGGGCCACAACAAAATTGTGTGTGATTGAGTAGCTAAGAGCTGCCCCTAAGATTTAAAAAAAAGCTTTTGGCCACAGTTTCTGTCTCCTCCATGCCTACTCTATTCTACTGCCTGAATCCCACACTGTACCATTGGCTATCCATTCCTTTGGATTAAAAGACTATTGTTTTTGGAAACTTCAGTTTTCAGTTCTTCTTGCCCAAGAATTATCTTATTTGACTGTGCATCTTCAAACCACCCAAAGCTCTTTCCCTAGCATCTGTCCTTCAGTGGTAGATGTGTGTGTGNGNGAGAGAGAGAGACAGAGAGAGAGACAGAGAGAGACAGAAGGAGAGAGGGAGAGAGGGAGAGGAGATTGTAGAAATCTGAGTTTTCTCCTCTGTCACTCACATCCTAGTGGTTGAGATAAGAAATGGACCCTAAGGCCACAATCAAGATAAGAACTGTGCACACAGTGACATTGGACTCATAGCTGAGGAGTGATCCAGGCAAAAAATCAGGGACAATTTAAAAGCCATATGTTTGGGATGGCTGGAGGGCAAATGCTTGTGTGAAGGAGGAGGCAGGAACATGACATCATCCTCTACCTTTAGCTCACTCTCTTCTGAGTAACTGGCCCCAGCCTTCCCTTGCTACCCAGGCAGAAGTTTCACCCAGCAGCAACCCCTCTGGTTGCTGCCTGTCACCTTGCAGACAGAATAGCTGAAAGCTCAGGAGAGATGGGTGGCTTGAGGGCTTTGTCAGCTACCGCCTCGGTACACATGGGTACACATCGTAGGTGAGCAGTGAGGAGAAGCCCTCAGAGCCTGCACACACAGGATCCAAAGCTAGGGCAGATGTTTTATTAATGACTGACTGAGGAGGGAAAGTAGACCCCCTTCCTTAGCTTGTGGTGACAGCTTCTGAGTTGTGATGAGAGGTCAAGGGGATGAGGAGGTCCTGGAACAAGGACTGAAGGATGGACTAGAATTTCAAAGGGTCCCAGTAGCTTTGCTGTGAGATCAAAATCACACCAGAGGTCACCCAGCAGGGTCTTCCTGGGCCATGTGGCAGGTACACTTTCCCTAGGCCTCTCTATACCCACAGGGCTATGCTCTGGGTAAAGGACTCTGAGTCTTGCAGAGGAAATTAAATGNTTGGAATCTGAAATCTGTCATTCAAAGAGAAAGAAGGAGGGGCTTCTTGGTCATCCGAGTAAGGGGTGGGCTGTACCTGTCAACAGTNGTTGTCTTCAGCCTGTGATTTTTCCGTTTTGAGAATCAACCATTTCTACTCTGGAGACTCAGAAGGTTTTGCTGAGTTTAAGGAGCAGGGAGAGCACTTTTGAGTCAAAGGGAGGGACAAATTCTTTATCAAATATTTCCATCAGATAATGCTGATAAACACTGGACGGCATACCAAAGGAAGAATGTTTAAATAGCTATCTATAACTAACTTAGTTCTCTGGAGGTACAGGCAATTATACATTTTAAAGTACACTTTGCTNATTTTTTCTTAGTCCAGTCTTAATTATAACAATGTCTGAGACTAGCTAATATATTTTTAAAAAAAAAACAAAACAGTTTGATTTCTGTTCATGGTCTAGAGGCTGAGAAGCCATTGTTGTCTTCTGGCCTTCTGGCGAGGCTTCATGCTGCTCATCCACAGTGAAAAAGCAGAAGGGAAAGTGGGCACCTACAGGAAAGAGGGAAGGAGGCAGGGGAGCTGACACAGCTTCCTAATCATGAGCTCTGGCAACAACAAACCCATTTCCTCAAGAGCAGAATGAAGAGACTCATGAGGGCAGATTCCCTCACAAGCACAAATGCCCTGACCCCATCGCACTGGGAACCAAGCAAGCCGCACCATGATGTTAGTGACCCCCCCTACACTCGAGCCAATAAAGCTGTGCGTGCAGGGTAGACCTGCACTGTTGCTGAGGTGTAGCAGTAATCCAGTCCACACTCAAGCACGCACCCCACACACTGGGGTGTTATTGTGAGAGCAGGCCNTGTGGGAAGAGAAGACTTGCAGCAACAGGTTCCCTGTCCTCTCCACACAGAGTTGGGGTGGAGATAGTCCAGGAAGCCCAAACTACTGATACCCAGATGTTTTCCCCCTCTCCTTCCTAGCCAGGGTGGTGTCCAAAAAGGGCTAATGGAAACTTGGGANATTTCACTACTGATCAGTAGTAATGAGATTACCCCTAGACCTCAATGCCACTGGAGGCCACTTGGGGTGCAAAATGAGCACCCCCGCCCTTCAAAGCCAAGGTGGTATCAGCGGGAACCTAGTGGGAAGATCTGTATTTTCCCAGAAATAATGAGGCATTCCCCCACACCTCCTACCCACCTCCTGTGGCAGTGGTGGACAGGTAGAGAACTTTGAAGTCCATCACTAGCCCAGCTCAGGGTATTCAGCTCCCTGCCGGTATGATTTTTCAGAAGACTGCAGAAGGTCTGGGACACAGAGCCTCAGAGTATGTACCCAAATGTCTAAATTTCAACAAAACAAAATTTTACTCATTGTTTCAAGATCTTTCTTTGAACGAAGAAGGAGAAGAAGAAAAAAGAATCCAACATGAAATGATGCAGACTGGAATTGTCCGACAAAGACTTTAGAGTAGCCGTTCTATATGCCAATAAATCAACCGCCAAAGTGCTGTGAGGGAGCAGGCAAGCAAGCAGTCTAAAAATCCTCATCCGAGGGCTGGAGAGACAGCTCAGTAGGTAAGAGTACCAGCTATGCAAGCATGAGGATCTGAGTTCAGATCCCAGCACCCACCTAAGAAGCCAGAGGTGGTCTCACAGGTGTGTGTGACCTCGGCATTGTGGGGAGCAGAGACAGGAGGATTGCTGGGGCTTGCCTGGCTGCCAGCCTCGCTCAAGACTCAGTGAGAGACTCTGTTTCAATGACTAAGGCAGAGGGTGACATAGCAGGCCACCTGGCTTCATTGTTTGGCTCCCTCATGCTTACAGGAGTGCACACTCCCACACATGTGCACATATACAATGTACACATACACACTCATNTGTGAAATGGTCAATGCAGAAATAGGAATTTCAGTAAATAGATTGTTCAAAGAAGAGCCACAGAAACTCTGGAGCTGAGAAAGCACAATGTCACTTTTAGTGTCCCTGACCAAAACAGCTGAAGTAGACATAAGGGAGGACGGGTTTATCCCAGCTCATGGTTTCNGAGAGTCCAGCCCATGATTTCTTAACCCCGTGGGCACGGCATGCCTCACATGTGGCACAGGAAATTCACTACCCGATGCTGGGCAGGAAGCATTCTGCTGGCGTTTTCCTTTCCCTCTTTTACTCTGTCCGGGCTCCCAGCCCATGGGGTGGCACTGGCCATAGTCAATGTGAGTTCTCCTCATTGTTTAATCTCTCTAGAAATGCCCTCACAGATACTCCCCAGAGGTGTGCCTCACCAGTGTCCCAGGTGACTCTAAATCTACTCAAGCAGATGATGAAGACTAACTATACACATTCACAACAACAAAAACACAAAACAAAGCAGAAGCCAACAGAAGAGCCACCCCTCCATGGATGTANTATGAAATGAAAAGAAAGAAAAGAAGCATGATTTTGAAGGTAGGAACTACCAAATCCAAGCAAAGGAGAGAAAATAAACTGAATAAAATGAGTAGAGTCCAAGGGACACATGGGACTATATGAAAGAATTACAGAGAGCCCCCAGAAGGATGGGAAAAGAGGGTGGGGCCAAAAAGCATTGAAAAAGAAAGCAGTGGCTGTAAGTGTCTCTAGGTTGGTAAGGATATGAGGCTGATAGTCAAGATGGCAGTTGAATCATAACTGTGAAAAAAANCATTGTAATCCATGCTCAGAATCATTATAGCCAATTTCTAAAAGCTGAAAGCAAGTAAAATATCCTGGAATCACCAAATACATATTTTGAATAAAAAAAAACAAACAAAACTACATAACACTGATAACACATTTGGATAGCATCAGATTTTTCCATTAGAAACTTTGGAGGTCAGAAGGAATAGGCAGTTTTTTTTTTATATGTTCTAAAAGAACACTCTTGACTCATAATTCCATATCCAGTGAAAATATCAAGATTGAAGAGCAAACAAGACTTCTCAGTTAAAGGGAAGCTAGGGTCACTTGTTGCCTAGAGACAGACTCTAAGAAATAGCTAAAGGTAGTTCTTCAAACACAAAGAATGATAAAAGCCTATTAGCATANCTGATATAAAAGTGGTAAGACCAAATCTGACAAAGATGAGAAGGATGGGTCCATCACACATTGCTGATGCAAGTGTGAAATGGTACAGCTATTTTTTAATGAATTGAAATTGCTTTATTTTAATGAATTCACAAATAACATCATACAGCTAGATTATCAAAAGCACTCAAGCATTTGCCCATCCACACTCTGCATCTCAGTAAACTTCTCCATACAGACAGAATGGTCATTCTGACACAATGGAGTTTTGCTCAGAACAAAATATAGGGAAAAGGTACCCTTTATAATGATTTTTTAGTTNAAAAAAAACTAAACCTACACCTACATGACCCAGAATCNTTACTCTTGGGAACTTGCCACATAAAAATGAAGGCAATGCATGTGACTATTTAAAATCTACTTATGTGTAACAGCCCCAGATTGGAAGTAACCAAAATATAGCTCTTAAATCTCCCAATAAGTGAATAAATAAGCACACTGTAATATATTCAAACCATGGAAATCTAACTATCAATAAAAACAAATGAGCTGTTAACTCCAAGATTTGGATGNACCCCAAAGTCAATCTNGAACACAAGAGACATTGTGGTGACAGGTGGATCTGTATCTTGACTATCACAGTTACACACAGTGTAACAAATAGAATAAAGCTATCTGCACACATCGTAGCAATGCCAAGTTCCTGGTTTTGATATTATACTGTAACTGTGTACATGTAACTATTGGGGGAAATAGTGAAGAATGCTGGGTGCTTCTTTGTACCCTCTTTGTAACTTCCTGCATGTCTAGTTTCTTCAGAGTTTAAATTATTTGAAGAATATGATGTAGAATATCATATTTTGTGAAATCACATATCTTTAGCTAAATAGGTCTGTGTAGAGAGGTATCTGGAAAGATATTTGCCAGATTTGAGATGGCATCTGAGGATGATTTTCACTGTCTTCATATTCTGTGTATTATCTGTGTTATTTTCAACTTAAAGTCTAAAGTGGTTAAGATCTCTGATGCATGCTGGGAAAAGGAAGGGAATGGAATGAAAATCACTCTATTTGTCTTGAGCTTTCGTGCAAGAGTGGTGTGGACTATGGCTAGTTGTGGATTTGACACCTCAGGGGTTGTCCCTGGTAGGGATATTTACTTTTTCCTAATGGTTACAGCCTCTCCAGGAGTCCAGCAGCACCAGTTGCTTTCCTGACCCTTGTTCAGAAGCAGGTAGAGCTGCCTCCTCCTTCACCTTCTTCACCGTTTGCATGCCGGGGCCAAGGCTTCTGAACTCAGTTCATTTCACATTCTCACTCAGCCAGCATCTTTAAACTTCAGTTAAAGACCAAATAGAGAACACACCACAGAGATCCTCTCGAATTTTTTTTTTGAGCTGGTGGATATTAATTATCTTAATTAGTAACAGCAATAGCAATCAGTCATAATTGTTTGAGCCTTGATGTGCTAAGCAGTGACAGCACAACTCAATGCTTCCTAGAAGGGTCCTTCTTATGCAAGCAAATAAAAACATGCCAGTTCAGTTGTGCTATTCTTGGTTTTGGTGAGTGAAGAATGATTCTTATTTTTTAGTTGGGAATGTGGGAATGTATACATGTGTACATGTAGGATTATGACATTAAAGTGAACTGGGTTCTTCCTCTCCCTCTCTCTCTCTCTCTCTCTCTCTCTCTCTCTCTCTCTCTGTTTCTCTGGTGTATGGTGTTGTTGTGTTGGCTAGTTTTATGTCAACTTGACACACTCTATTGTCATCTTGGAAGAGGGACTCTAAATTGAGGAAGTGCTTCCCTACAATTGGCATGTAGGCAAGTCTGCTGTACGTTTTCTTAATTAGTGACTTATGTGAGAGGACCCAGCCACAGTGGGTGGGTCCACTCCTGTGCAGGTGGTCCTGGGTGCTGTAACAAAGCAAGCTAAGTAAGTTATGAACAAGCAAGCCAGTAAGCAGAGTTCCTACAGAGTTGCTTCAGTTCCTGCCTCCAGGTTCCTGCCCTGACTTCCTGCTTTGGCTTCCTCAGAAATGGACTTAAAAACTGTAAGGTGAAATAAACCCTTTCCTCCTCAGGTTGCTTTTGGTCATGATGTTTTGTCACAGCAATAGAAAGCCTAACTAAGCCGGGCAGTCGTGGCACATGCCTTTGATCCTGGCACTTGGGAGGCAGAGGCAGGAGGATCTCTGAGTTTGAGGCCAGCCTGGTTTGGTCTGCAAAGCAAGTTCCAGGACAGCCAGGGATACACAGAAAAACTCTGTTCTGAGAAAAACAAAGAAACCCTAAGATAGGTGTATTATGTGTGCATGTATGTGGGTGTGGGTGCACATGCATGTATGTACGTGTGTGTGGGTTCACATGCATGTTTGTGCATGTGGAAGCCAGAGATCAACATCATGTNTTTTCCTTGGTCCCTCTTCATCTTGTTTTNTGAGAATGGAACCCAGAGCGCATTCAGTTGGTTAGGCTGGCTGGTCAATGAGCTCCAAGGATCCACCTGTCTCCACTCCACCCTTTCTCCCGCTGTGGTTACAGACATGGCTGTGTGCCTGGCTTTCAGAGGGCTACTAGAGACCCAGACTCGGGTCCTCNTATTTGGACAGCAAACACTTCATCAACCAAGCCATCTCCTCAGCCCTAAACCTAGGGTTTTGCTTTTGCTCTGCTACCAATCTCAAGCCTTGGGAGAATCTTTTNCCATACAGGGCTGTCTTTGTTTTGTGGTACTATCGTAAAATACTCTAAACCAGCAATGGAAACAGAATAGGAGTTTATTTGACCCCCAGCTGAGGAGTCTGAGGAGTCTGAGAGCATGATGCCCAGCATCTGGGAGGTCTCCGTGCAGCAGCACAGCATGCAGAGGGTGACACATGGTTGGGTCTCCCCTGTGCTTCTTGTTGTTGTTGTCATCATTGTTTTGTTTTGTTTTTCTGAGACAGGGTTTTTCTGTGTAGCCNTGACTGTCCTGGAACTCACTCTGTAGACCAGGCTGGCCTCGAACTCACTGCCTCTGCCTCCTGAGTGCTGGGATTAAAGGCGTGCACCACCATGCCTGGTTTCCCTTTATTTCTTGTAAGACCACTGATCCCAACATGGAGACCCTAGCATGCTGCCTCAGCTAACCCCAATTACTTCCCAAAAACCCAGCCTCTAAATACCTGCACTAAATCTCTGCACTGGGGTATTAAGTTTTGATGTGAGTCTTGGAGGGGACATTCTTACTATGGCAAAGGGTCTGTTCAGAGGTATGAAGGGGGGTTGACACTGGCTGCCTCCCAGGGTGCCTTTTGAGAGAGACCAGTGTTTGTGAGCACGTTCTCAGTCAGGATGTCTTTACATATAGGTCTTTGTTCATTGCCATGAGAGTGACACAATGATTGACAGCCATTTCCTGACCTACGGGCTCACAATTGTGAACCATGCCCATTTCCAGNTTCCCACCTCCTGGGATTCTAATTTGATGTCGGGTGCACATCTTCTGCAATGAGGTGACGAGGTTTCCTCTTTCATAGGCTGTAGAGCATACCTGGGGCAGTAGGTAGAACCCCTCTCTCCACGGCAGCTCCGAGTGGGCTCTTTCTCTGCTTACGTGGTCCCAGGAGGCTGACCTCTGTGCCAACACAGGCTGGGATGCACCTTCAAAGATGCTATTTTCCAAAACTGTTTTTGCTTCTAGACAAGGTATCACTAAATATCCTAGGCAGGCTTCAAATTTACAATCCTCCTGCCTCAGCCTCCTGAGTTCTGGGATTACTGGCGTGTGCCATCATGCCTTGCTGCTTTAGGAACTTTAGTGCCTTGGGTACCCATCAGTGAGATCTGTCTACCCACAGGAAGGGCCTGTGTAGTAAAAAGCATGTTACTCATACTGCAAAGGACAGACAGAAGGAGACAGCCTCTGGGTCACAGGGGACAGCCATTTCTTGTCCAAGCTCCCTGTCATTCCTTTAGGGCTTTCCTCTTTCCATTCACTGGCCATTTATTTAGGTGTTTAATTTTCTCCTGGATTTCATTTAGCTATCAGTTTGGTTATCCAATTGCTGATTTATTATTTATCCAGTTAGATAGTCTTTTGTTCACAAACATACTCACTCATCCAATACCTATCCCTCCAACCCTTCAACCATCCCTCCTTCTCTCTATCCCCCAATCCATTCATCCCCTCTCCACTCATCCATCAACCTGCTTACTCACCTTTCATCTGTCATTTCATTTGGTCAGCCAGTAATGAAATCATCTAGGCAACCAACAGATACATATACACTCCAAAGTCCGAAGCTCTTTTAGCAGTGAGGAAGGAGAGGCACTAACATCTGTTGCCAGGTTACCACATGCCAGGTATGGTGCTGACCTCTTGACACACTAGACTGTCACTTTAGTTCCAGGGGCAGCTACTAAANCTTCCACCCACAAAGGAGGACAATAACCCCAGAGAGATTGGCTGACCTGTCTAAAGAGAGTCAAGAACAGGAGGCTGAGAAGGGTTTCACACCAGGCCTCCCTGGCACTTCAGCCATGTCGTCTCCAGCTTTTATTTGATCTGAGTGTTTACTAAGTACTTTAAAATTCCCCTGATACCATAACCCCTGGAGATGCCTGTGTTGGCCTATGGGCAAAGGAGAAAAGTGTGGCTCAGAGAAGCTGTGGAGATGCAGAAGACCATGAAGCTGCTACACAGACTCTGGACTTGAACTCAGGTCTTCCAACTGCAAAGGCTTTGTTCTTCAGACAGCACTGTGTGCTCCAAGAATTAATTGCCTAGGGCGGCACTTTTAAGTGGCTCTCTCCACTGGGTGTGTGTGGGAAAAAGCCATGGGTTTTGGTAGTGAAGGCTGACAGTCATGTGCTGAGGGCCTGGAGAGGGTTCCTGGAGTAGGTATAGCAAGCTAGACCTGAAGGACAGTGGGGGATGTTGCCAGTAGAGAGCACAGCAAATGAAGCCGGAGTGCAAAGTCCGCTTTAAAGCCGTAACTGAAACAGAGACAAGCGATGATGAGGTTAGGTGGGGGGGGGTGGAGCATTCGCTCCCTAAGTGCCTGCTCAGAGTCCCTAGGACTTACTCCTCTACATATTTATTGTGCATTTATGTATTACGTATTCCTCTACATTTCCCTAGGGTAAATCTCCCCTCTATTGTCAGGCTTGCCAGGCCCCTATCCCTGTCACTCTGCTCCCGGGGCATTCTGCCTCTGACGTGTCTGTGGGTGCTTAGATGTGCTGCTTTCTCTCAGCTATGACTCAGGGATCAACTTTTGTTTCAAGAAACCGTATGGGCAGGCCTGCCACTCCCTGGCTGGCCTCCTGCATCCAAAACAAACAGTCTGGCGGGCAGCATGTGGGCAGTGGAATGGAGTGCAAGAGGGCATCTCAGGATAAGCAGGAGGACTTCCAGAGAAACAGACTCAACTGTTGTTGGGAGGCAGATGATGAAGCCAGGAATCAGGCTGCGTAGAGGTCCCACGTGACTCCTGCAGCGGCCTAGTGGACATCATCATAAAAGCGCTTCCTGGCACTTACTATGTGCCAAGCGCCATCTCCACAGCCTTTCTGCAGCAGAGATTGGTTTTCCAAGGAGAAAACAAACTGGATTCCAGAACCAAATTTCAGTGAGTGGCTGAAAGCCACACAGCCAGCAAGCAGTGGCCTTGAACCTGGGGTCGTGGGTCAAAAACTTAGATCACAGACACATGATCATTTAGGGTTTTTTTATTTTTTATTTTTCGAGACAGGGTTTCTCTATGTATTCTTGGCTGTCCTGGAACTTGCTCCGTAGACCAGGCTGGACTTGAACTCACAGAGATCCGCCTGCCTCTGCCTCCCAAGTGCTGGGATTAAAGGCGTGCACCACTACTGCCCGACTCATTTAGGTTTTTGTAAAAGGCCAGTCACTGTCATAATGTTAAAGCAGTTTTCCTAAATAATACTTACTATCTACTTTGTGTGTGTGTGTGTGTGTGTGTGTGTGTGTGTGTGT
>LZPO01087227.1:245294-255500 GCA_001675575.1 Neotoma lepida | reverse complement strand
AAAAAAAAGTCATCCCTGACAATACTCAGTACTAACTGATTGTGGCCAGGAGGGGTAGGAAGGAACCAAAGGAGGTGACCAGACTTCTGTTTGTTGACCAAAAGGTGTTGGGACTGCAATGAGAACACATGAAGAGATTACTTCTGCTGGGCAAAGTTCGTGGTTCCAGCAGCTGCCTTCTTGGCTTCTCCAGGTACTAATACCTGAGAACTTTCTCTGCCCTCTGGCCATGGTGCTCAGAACAGTCCTGTGGGAGCCCCCAGAGCCAGCCCAGGAGTTTCACCACTTCTTCCTGCTCCCCTCACCCCTTCCCCTCTGATGCTGACACATCAAAATCATACCAGCTTTGCTCAGCCAGACCTGACCAGAAGGCTGACACACGTCCTAGGGAGAAAGCTATGCTCAGTACTAGGAAGCCCTGTGCTGGTCTTTGACACTTCTTTTTCTTATCTTCAGTTCTTTCGTTTTTTGTTTTTGTTTTTGTTTTTTTTGTTTTGTTTTCTTCATCTACAAACCAAGACTAGTCCTTGAGTCTCAGCCTAGGCTGTACATGACAATGTGGAGCTATTTTAAAATCGATGAGCCCATGATAAGAGTCTGTGATGTACCCACTAGAAGGGCTAAGAGAGGAAGGTCAATGATAGCAAGGGCTGGCTGGTCAGGTTGTGGAGCAACAGCAACTTTCCAGCTCCTGCACTGCCCTTGGGAAGGAAGTTGGGGAAGCTCTCTGAGAGCAGTATTGCTGTTTCTTAGTGCTGGGGGACTAAAGAATTTAATAGAAGAGTTACTAATTAGCTCTGTGGACACATAGAAGGGCAACCATGACAGGGGCTCTGAGGCCCTAGCACCCAGCACCTGGCACAAAACAGTGTGGTAAGGCCTCTCATGAGACTCAGAGCCCACAGGCAGAGGGTAAGCCTCACCCCTTTTGAGGATGGGGGGCGGGGTTTGTTCACAGCAGGAGACTGCAGCCAGGCTCTCAGATTCCCAGGCAGGAGGTGGGAAAGGGGTGGGGGACAGGATGTGGCACCCCTTTGATAAAGACTCACGTCCCAGGTGAAACAGTGATATCAGCAGACAAGTCTGATCTGGCTCACAGAGAATAGCCTAGCAGCGCACCTGCTGGTACCTGTGAGATGGCGAGAGCAGATGCAAGCAGGGGCTAGATTCTAACATCAGATTCTTACATTTCTCAAGATGATAAAGGTACTATTACTGGATGACCTACCAAAGCCACTTAACCTTCAAGGGTTACAAATGTCCACAAAAGAGGTGCACAACAAGGTTGGAGGCAGCTTTATTCACCATCGTCTCAAACTGGAACCTCAAATGTCCCACAGTAGAAGAACCAATTGTGTGCTATTCACAAAGTGCAATACAACACAGCAATGTGATACACAATGACATTTTTGTGTCATAGAAATAATGTTGAGCAGAAGATTTCAGACCATCAAAGATGACATAACATAATGTGCTAATACCATTCTGTGAGGTTCAAGTACAGGCAAAACCAAGCACTCTGGGATGACAGAAGCCACAAGAATGGATAGCTCCAGCTGTCGTAGAAGTCTTGTAGGATATTGGAAGTATATCTTGGGTGGTAGATACAGTTTATTGAGTTTTATATTTAATAATTTGAGACTTTAAGCTATACGTCAAACAAATTAAAGAGAAAGAAGGAAAGATAATATTGTTAAGAGGTGTGACTCAGTTTGCCCAGCATTCGTGAAGTCTTGGGTTCAATCTCCATCACTATGCAAGCCATGTGTGGTGCCACAGGCCTATCTCCCAGCACTTAGGAAGTAGAAACAGGAGGATCAGAAAGTCAAGATCATCCTTGGCTGCATTGGGAAATTGAGGTCAGCCTCAGCTACATGAAACCTCACCTACCCAAAACAAAAATGCGGCCAGGGATTCAGACCAAATTGTGTTAATGGGCTCCAGTGGCTCTATGGTGCAGTAGAGACCTTGACACTGGCTGGAGCAGTCTCAGTGACCTCTCTTCTCCAAGGTTGCAGGACCTGGATACAGCATCCAGCAGCTGGACATGTTCTGGAATGTGAGACCATAGCGTGCTCAGGAAATAGTCCTCTTTCATCTGGAGTAAGTCTTGCATGAAGTGCTGGTGCAGGGACGGCCACTCTAGCTGGGGGCCCTCTGGCTTTGTCCTATGACCACTGTACAGACTTCTCAGAGCCAGCTCCTGCGGGTACACCTGCTCTTGGCCCTGGCCCAGGCTTAGCATGCCATCTCAGACCCTTGAAAGCCCGGCTGAGGAGGCAGGAAAGCCATGATTCAAACAAGCCCCAGTGGGGCCGGGTGAATAATGGTGAATGGAATTCACGCTTGAACTTCTGGTTCTCACAGCGCGGATGGGAGAGATCACCAAGGGAATTGGAGGTTATTGTTCAGCACTGACTGCAGCTTCCATTGTTGGACTCTGATTGCAGCGTTTGTTTCACTATAAAGTATAGTTATTAAACGCCAGCTGGGAACAAAGATGTCTTTACATGCCGGAGTGGGGGGGTTGGTGAAGGAATGCTGGATTTAGAGTTGCCTGTGCTGTTGGCTGGGGTCGGGCCAGTTGTCAAGGAGGGAGCAACCTGGGAGTCTTTTAAGTTTAAAACGTTTCTCAGGGAGTCCCAGGGGATGCTAATAGTGAAACTATCAAAGTCAAGCCTTAGTCTCTCTTAGGTAGATGTGCTTATTTTTGTGGCCTTGATAGCAGGGTGCTGCTGAGAAGACAAGCCAGAATCCCCACATTAGACTGGTCTCTGGAGTCCTTCCACTTCCTCTAGCATGGGATCTACCTGGCCCTGCTCCTCAGACATGCTCAACTCCCCAAGGCCCAAGTTGTCAATCCTGTGCCAGTGTCCTTGGTAAGTGTAGAGTCCATAGCAGCTCAAGAAGCTGGGGTAAACTACTTAAGTTAATGGCTCACAGGGATGGGCCAGTCTGTGGGCCAGACTTTACATGTGTTATTTCATTTCCCTAGGAAACCATAAAAGAAGAACTATTATCCCCTCCATTTACAAAGAAGCAATATTAACACTCAGAGAAGTCAGGTAATGGACCAAGATCACCCAGCTGGTCAGCGGGATGGACTGTAGAACCCAGGTTCCTCGAGGCAGCCATGGGATCGTGATAAAAGCTGTAGTTTCCACGTTGTTCTCTTTATCGGGAAGCAGATCATAGCCTGCATTTAAACCTCTGGGATCCTCGAGGCTTTAGTTCTTGTTGGATGCTAGTGATCACTTGGGTAAATGGTGAGATGGATGGGAAAAGCCAACGACTTTGACTGCAGCTGGAGTCTGGCTGAAGTGGGACAGGTGTGGGGCAGTGGTCTGAGAGGGATTTCCTACAGGCTGAAGAGCTTGTGATGCCAAGATGCAACTGTTCCCAGTTCCCAGAGTCTCTCTCAGTTTTCTCTGAAAAGAGCCTTAACCTTCGAGAATGTTCCTTACTTTAACATAGCAATGAGCAACCTAATCATAGCTGTATGGTGAGCTTGAACTCAGAAAACCTTGCTTTTCAAGTCTGAATGACACACTGAAGCAAGAGGCCACATGCTTGGATAATACGGAACAATTTGAGTGGCTCAATTTTAGGGCTTATTGGGAACCCTAAAACTGCCATGTGTGCTCAGAAGAATTAGACTATTATATAATCAGATNTCTCATGTGGCTAGAAGCTCCTAGACCCCAGAGATCACAGAGGGGCCAGGGACTTTGGGCACTCTAGCGGCACTAGGCGATTTTATATCACACTGATCCAGATGTGGAGGGCTATGCTCTTTCCTGGTTGCCTGATGATCAGAAATCAGGAGACTTAATTCTGCTCTCTCCAGGTGTTAGAGCTAGTCACCTGCTCTCTGTCTCTGTCTCTCTGTCTGTCTCTCTGTCTGTGTCTCTGTCTCCTCCCTCCCCCCGACACACTCTCTCTCTCTTTTGTTTTTCTTTGTGGGCCTGGGATTCTGGCTGGTTGCTGACCCACTTGGAAATCTCACATTCTTGCACCTGGACAGGCACCAACCCAGGACAGTCCTTCACATTCATTCCTGGAGCAGAGTTGTACTGAGCAAGATGTGGCTCCTGAAGGAGACTCCAGCCACCTCATTTGTAGTCTAGGCAAGTCCCTTAACCCGACCAGCCCTGGGTAATTACCGGGAACCATCTCCCTATCACTAGCTTGTTGCCAGGTGTGTGGGTGTGGCAACGAGCCAGGAGCCAGCTTCTCCACTCTGCAGCTGCAGAGGCAAAGCCCTGCTTCTCTCCTGGCTCTGCTTCTACATTTACACTGAACATTAGGAAAGAGCTATATTTTTTGGCTTTTTGTTTTTTAACTCTCTGATTCCGAGTTTCCAGAGGGAACACAGAACAGAGCTGGGTCCAGAGAGTGCTCTGTTCATGTTTAATCCTTGCTCCACCTTGGCCCTGACTTCTGGCTAGACAGGGATTTACTTCAGGAATTGTTCCTGCGGTTTGACTTCTGATCCTGGCTCCAGCAGCAAAGGAGGCTTGTGACACTGTTTAGCACACGTTTCTGTTCAAGACACTCAGAGAACAGCAGTGAATTAAACATTAAATCAAACATTGTCAGGGTAGGGCTCCTATTCTAGCGGGAGAGGAGGCAAGTAAGAGTAGTGAGATATGTATGTGATGGTCTCCTTGGGTTTACATAAATAATATATGAGCACTGCAAAGGAGAGAAAGTAAAGTAGAGAAGTGAGGGATGAAGTGCTCCTGGGGAAAGGAAGTCAAAGACTGTGAAAGAGGGGAACGACATCCAGCAACACCATCTGCTTCGGGACAAGTGCCCTGACTTCTCTACTCCAATCTCCTTGGCTTTATCAGAGGGACCAATGTCTTGCTCTAAGTGCATGGGAAGAAACCAAGGAGTATTTAGAATAAAATACCCAAGTATGTTCTCCATTCGCAGCATAGTGATGATGGGACAGTGATGCTTTAGAGGTAAGTTACAGAGCCTTGGGTTGAGACTGGCTCTAGGAGGTACCTCAGCATGCCTTGGTTCTTTCACTGGGCCTACTTTCATTTGGTTTGCTGTCAGATTCTAATCTCAACAGAGGAATATTTCACATGCTTATGCTTTTTTTCTCTTTAAATAACACTGAAAGTACTGTTATGTAATGAACTAAAAAAGGGGGGGCAGTGGAAGAGCAGAGAACCTTCTATTACCTACACCTACCCCCCTTCAGTTTCTGCACTTAAAGGCAGATCAAGAGCTATCAAGTTTTGGCTGGATCCCAACCTCGAAGTAGCCCTGGGATTACTTTGCTGTGTGCCATTGGGCAAATTGAGTCACTTCTCTGGTTTCTGTCCTTGTATATATATTTAGATCTCAAAGCCAGTGAGCTTTAGGGTTCATTATGCAATTGCACACTACTTAGTCAAATGGTAATGGCAATCAGGAGAAGAATGGCTCTCTGGTTNACAAGAGAGGGACAGAGGGAGTCAGAGGTTCACTGCTTCGGCCATCTGGGTTTTCACAAAAAGACACTGAACTTGTATTTGACTTTCAGATTGTGTTGGTTGATCTTAATTGTAACTTGATGGGAGAGAGAGAGAGAGAGAGAGAGAGAGAGAGAGAGAGAGAGAGAGAGAGAGAGAGCGCACACCTTAGGGCATATCTGTGAGGGAATTTCCAGTGAAGCGTAACTGAGGAGAAAAGACCTACCCTGGATATGGGCCACATCATTCCATGGGCTGAGGTCCCAGAATGAATAAAAAGTAGAAAGTGAGCATTCCTCTCTTTGGGTGTCCTGATTGCAGATGCAGTGTGCCAAACCGTCTCATTCCTCTGCTGCCAAGCCTTCCCCACCACAATGGACCATACCTTCAAGCTGTGAACCCAAATAAGCCCTTCCTAACTTAGTTGCTGTTACAGGAATGCAAACAAGCATTCTGTTTACTGTGTCCTAATTACTCCCAATAGAATCTTCTCGGGCTCCAAGAGCTGGAAAGCCAGAGATTTCNTTCAGATCTTCAAGAAGCCGAGGAAGGTGGGCTCAAAAACCTGGAAAAATCAGACAGGAGACATCTAGATTTCTATGTGAGTACTTTTTTAAAATGCCATCTACACATTCAGTTAGATCGACAAGAGCGCAGTGCATGGACCAAATAAAAGCATCTACTCTGACTACTTTGTAGATTCTTTCAGCCTTTATGTAGATGAGGAAATAAGTCTGCTGCTCCCAGCCTAAGACAAGACAGATGGTCCTCAGCAAGGCTGTGCAGCTGAGACTTCTCAGAAGGTAACATGCTCATCATCTTGGATGTAAAGCAGCTGGCAACGAGGAGCCAGAGAGTCAGCACAGGGCAGTTTGCCAGTTATTTCTCACCTCCACCCTCTCATCCAGCTCTGAGACCAGCATATCCTACCGGTTGTCTCATGTACACGACAGAGGAAGGGTGTCATGAGAAGTGCTGATAACGATTTTCTAGTGAGAGGGCGTGATCCACAGCTGTGCAGAGAGAGGATACGAAAAACACAACCCTCAAACGTTTATTGAGAGTCTAGACTGTGCCACTCACTGTGAAAGGTGGGGCATCAAATTCTCCCCCAGTTCTTTGCATGTTTGAATATTTCTCCTTCTTCAGGTTTCAGATCAAATATCTCTTCCTCAGAGAACTTTGCTGGAGAGGATGTCCTCTCTGATGAAGCCTGACTCCCCTGTCTCTGAATCCCACTCTTCTCTCCCGTGTATTAATATCTATAAGGATTGTACTTTAAAAAAAACAATCTTTATTATGTCTTCTGCCTGCATGTATGCTTGGGCGCCAGAAGAGGGCATCAGATCTCACTATAGATGGTTGTGAGCCACCATGTGGATGCTGGGAACTGAACTCAGGACCTCTAGGAAAAGCAACTCTAGGAAAAGCAACCAGTGCTCTTAACNTCTGAGCCATCTCTCCAGCCCAGGATTGTACTTTTTAAAGGGCTAGCTCCTCTTATGAAACACAGGCTCCACGAGGGCAATAAATATGTTGAATATTTCTAAATATCTCTCTGAAANGGTTTTGACCAATCCTTTAAATTTCCTTTGGCTTCATACACTATTAACACCATTATAAGGATGAGGCGAAATTGCATTATGAGTGAAAAACTGGTGCGCAGCTGGTGAATTTTATGCTTCTTGAACCAACTGCGGAACAGCTTGAAAATTATCTGCAAAGGAACCAAGCCTCTTTTTAAAGATCCCTGCGCCTCGCAGCTCTAGGTGATGACATCAGGGAGCCCGGGTTTCCANGTCCCAAGCCAAGCCTCGTGGTCCTCGAAAACTGCAAGCCCCAGGATGCAGCGCGGCGCCGGGACCCAACGCCCCGCGCGCGGCCGCGAGCCACCGCCCTGGAACTAGGAAGACGCCCGATTCCTTTGCCCGCCACGCCGCCGGGCGCGCGCGGAGCCTGCCGGGACTTGTAGTGCCCGCGGCTGGGAGTGCCCGCTCCGGAATCTCAGTCGCCGTCTGGTGGGGTAGAGGCGGCGCGTGCACGCGTGCGCAGTGCGCGGGCGGGCCGTCGTGGGCGCCGCTCCCGGCAGCTGAGTGCCTGAAGGAGCCGGGTCCGCGGCGGCGCGGGTGCTCCGGGCGGAGGCCGCGGTAAAGTGGGGCGTGAGACGCGCAGCTCGGGTGTGGGTGTGTGGAAGGGGAAAGCGGGGCGAGCGACGCGAGGCGAGTGTGAGGCGGCCACCGGCTGCTGAGGGGGCGCGGGGCCGCGCCTCCTCGCGCGTCCGCGGGAGCGCGTGCACCTGGGCGAGGCCAGGCTCACCTGTGCACGGGCTCCTTTGCGCCCCGCGGCCCTCCCTGCGGGTCCCCGCCAAGGCCCACAGCCCCTCGTGTCCTCGCTCTCGCAGCCGCGGCTCGGCCCCTGTCCAGGATCCCGGTGGCGACGCCTGTCGGAGCCGCACGGCTCCTGGGCCGTGTCCGCCTCATCCCTGCCGCTCGCTCCCGCACAGCCCGGCTTCCCCGCGTGTGCGGACAGCGGGTGGCAAGATTGGGAGTGCCTCGGCCAAGGTCACGCGGGTGGGACCCGGGAGGCTCCCGAACCCGGGACACGGGACTTGGAGGAGGGCAGCCTCGGGGGGCGGCCCGGGCCGGCTTGGGGTTGCTTTCAGATGCTTTCTATGGACCCTCCCGGGAGAGCGTCCGGGAAGAAAGTGGTGTCAGGTTGAGAGCGCCCTGCTGGTCGTGGTGCTCCGCCTTTGCTAGAATCCCCGTTCTGCTGCGACACCCAAGCAAGAGCCTCGACCCAAGGGCCAAGTCAGTTCAGAAAGAGACTGGCTGTTGGGGGTCAGGTCCCGAGGACAGGTTTAAGGAACAGATACTCAGGTAGTTTATGGCATTTCGTTTTCGAGTTCGCCTTCCCATTCTTTCTAATACTTGCTTGGATAAGTTGGTCGTTATCTATTTTAATAAGATTTTCTGTACTCTAATGAAGTCGTTGCCCTTTGTAAATTAGTTTTCTAACTAGAAAAGCTTATTTCCTGTGTGCTTAATGCCCGGAACAAATAGCCTACTCCAAGGTTTATACCATTGTCTTTTATCTTAAAACTGTAGAGCGGTCTGTTTTATTTCCCTCCTAGTAGCTACAGTCCATGCTTTCTACGTTGACTGCCACTGGGAGTATCTACCGCAAAGTTTAGGAGAAAGTTAAGTGACTCAAGCTTTGGGGGTAAAAATGAAAACCCATTTTTAGTTTACAGCTGGAGTTGAGGAACTATTATTTCAAAAATAGTAACATGCGTTTTGAATACAGTGCGTGCGTCTTAGTTTTTCTTACCAACCAACACACTGTGGCAAAGCACTTTTTCCTCAAATCTAAATATTCCGTATTTTGTACTAACTCTCTTAGGGGAAAGTTAATTTTTTTTTTTTGATAAGAGCAGGGATACATTTAAACAAGAATATTAAGTCAGGCAGAATTCAAATTAATAGCTTATTTTATAGTGTTATAAACCCTACAGTGTGTCAAATGACAGGTTTCTCCTGAAAAACCCTGTCAAGGGACATACTGTGAATCTGTGCTTGTAGTAAAGGGTCAGTAGCTTGCAACAGCAGGGAANCGATATAGACATGTTGCTTTCTATCTCCCTTACCCTCTTCCCTAATAGTTTCACTGTTGCTGTTGTAGGAGAAAAGGAACAGGTTTGTATCTTTTCTTTCTGTCTGGGTTTAGCAGTGTAGCAAAATAGGAAAGAGGTGCTGTGTACATCTGTTTGGCNGAGACTGAGACAGTGGGACAGGATAAGTATACAATTGTGAGGAAACAGCCATGAGTTCATAAGCAGGAAGGACCTTTTTAGAAGTATTTAAGGATGTTAAGAATAGCATTGGATTCTTTTCTTTAAACAGTTATTGTGGGCAGTATTCAAAGATGGGATAAGATGCTGTGGGCAATGCCCAGGAAGATACTGGAGAAAGGTAGGAACTTACATCTTTATGTGGACTCTTCTACTGAAAAACTGACTTCTGGGCCTAAGGCTGAATGAAAGTTCTTTATTGTTATGCACCAAGTCAGATTGCAAATCCCACTTTTTCTCCCTTTGTGATTTGTAAACCAGAAGGAAATCTTAAGAAATAATTTATTAGTATGATTTAAATCAGACTTTGCCATNGACATATCATGTGGTGTGCGCTTGTCTTGTTCTTGTCTAAATAGCTGTCGTGTAAGAATGAGGAAGATGGCTTTTTGGTAGGCTGCAGTGACTGGACAGATGTGCTAGTAGCTGCTCTGCTTTGACTGAAAAGTTTCAAGAGCTGCGGTAGTGATGCTTTTAAGCGCCCAGTGGACATCCGTTGTGAGCTGAAAATACACAAATAATCACCTTGCATATGCCCAAGCAATGCATTTTTTAGCATATCAAGACATTTAAAATTTCAAAAATTATTTTAGATCTGCAGTAATAAAATAAGATTGATTCAGGAGGAGAGAAACATCAAATTTTAGTTTTATTAGTTAATTTACTCATTTATTTAGACTGAGCATGCAGCATTTGAGAACGGATTGATTTGTGTATGAAATTATTTCATGTGGCAGAAACATCCAGTAGCTTTAGATGTTTGCCTGTAATACTCAGTTGTTTTTAGAAATACTTGTATGGAAAGTTTTCATATAAGAAAAAGACATCCCATTGAGGCTGCCTTTAAACTCAGCACTTGGGAGGCAGAGGTAGGTGGATCTCTGTGCGTTC
>LZPO01087227.1:232842-245199 GCA_001675575.1 Neotoma lepida | reverse complement strand
CATCCTGCTGATAACTTGCTATATAACTAGGACTCTGTTACAATTAAAGAGTAACTGAACAGTATAAGGATTAGTAGTTTTCCTTGTAGGTTCTGTGTGATAAAGATAAATTTGTGATTCCTAGAATATATTGAAGTGAACATTTGTTTGATGAGCCATTGGACAAATTGAATAGCTTTGATTTTAAATGACAGTGTTTTGGCAATTTTTATACCACACTTTCTTTGAACTGGAATTTTTCTTGAATGTAAAAGAAAATTAGAGTCATTTAGGATTTGAATGTTTTTTAGAATAAAATACTGTTTCCAAATAAAACTCTTAATTTGACTTGTCAGTCCGATAGCTTTACACTCCAAAAGTGGTAATGCTGTTAGGCAACCTTGCTTCTTGTAGTTTAACCAGTGAGTTCTTGGTTCTGGATTCTGTTTATCCTCTTCTTGAAGAAAAGATAGTTGTTAGCGGTGTCAGAGTTAGGAGTGATCTCAGAGGGTTTCTGATGCAGCTTTTTAGTGGGTACAGTAAATCCTCCCTGAGGTGGAAGTTCCCTCCTGTTACTAAGGGTGATTATGCAAGTCCGTGTGCCATTGGATTGTTGAGAAGTCTGAGCTAGTGACAATAAATGTAAGACAGTTTTAATGTTCACTATTTTCAGTTGTGCTTGAAGGATCTTTCTCTTTTTCCCCTCATACCCCACGAGTAAGGATAGCTTTTTTTTTTTTTATCATTTACAGCTATTAAAAGCTCAAATCAGAGCCGGGTGTAGTGGTGTACTCCTTCAGTCCCAGCATTTGGGAGGCAGAGGCAGGCAGATCTCTGTGAGTTCCAGGCCAGCCTGGTCTACAGAGTTCAAGGACAGCCAGCTACACAGTGAGACCCTGTCTAGAACTCCCCCCAACCCCCCCAAAAAGCTCTAGTCTAATCTATTCCAATTTAAAGCATCAGTCTGATACTTAATTTAGAACTCCTTTCCTCTCTTACCCAGAGTCTGGCCACTTACTGCCTAAAGCTCCTGGGATACAGAGAGTTGCTGTTTGCTACTATGTAACCTTTTGCTCTTCCTCTTTGGATAGTTGCTTAGATAGTGACTGGTCAGAAGAATGGAAAAATGTTATCTGTTTCTCTTAGTTAACGGTGGCAGGTCTGACACACAAGCTGATATTTCTGGTGAGATTTTGCAAGGAGACTCCCTACGGGACAGTTCTGGTGTATGAAATTTCTGTGGCCAAGCCTTTTCCATTCCTTACTCCACCAGCTTGTTCCCTGTGTGAGGATGAAGAGGGTTAAGGATCTTTTTCTCTGTAGTCAGGTTTTTTGATTAATGCCAAGACCACTTGAGTACTGGTATGCCTACAATTGCCACACAGTCCACTGGAAACTCACTTCTTTGCTATCAGGCTACCTAAGACTGCCTTCTGTGCCCTGCTGCTTTTATTTTATTAAAAACATTTTTTTTTAATATTCTGTTCTCAACGTTCCCTTGCTCAGGGAGGCAGTCTGTTGCATAGTCTATTGTGTAGGCTGAAACTGCATTGGAAGATGCAATACCAGTCTCCCTGTCTCCTAGGCATTCCGAGTTTTAGTGAAGAGAATATCTTGGAGACCCCTACCACTATTTGGTGGTGAACACTTCATCTTGTCTTGTTTTCCCTGAAGACATGGAACACTTCTTTCCTCTCTCTCTGTCAGTTGCTTCTACTGAAGAAAGGGATGTAAAGGTGGTACTCTGAGTGCCAGAGCCCTGAGAGCTAATGTGTCAGGTAGGTGAAAGCCATGCTTAACTGTACAGATGTCTGTACAGTGTAGACTCTGTCCACAAATTGAACCACCCATAGATTGAAAAGATTTCATCTCTTCTAAGCATGTACAGGGTTTTTTTTCTGTCATATTGTTATATTAACAATCATATATATTTATACACACANATATATATTTGTATGGGTTCAGTGTTGTAAGTAATCTAGAGGTGCTGTACAGCAGAAGGAGAAGGCATGTGAATTATATGGAAATACTGGGCCACTTCACATAGGGCCTTGAGCAGCATAGACCTTGGTATCAGTGGGGTCCTGAAACCAGTCCCCATGGGTAAGGAAGAACAACTGAGTATTTCTGCTTCATCTCTGTGGGATTCTGGTCCATAGAGCATCTGATTAACAAATACTATGACATTCTGTGGCCTGAGGAGGTTTTTCAGTATAACATTTACATTTTCCTTCCTTTTTCTTCTTCCTCTGTCTGATTTTTATTTTGTGTCTTGCCTTGCTTTTTGGTTCTCAACTGATGAGATGGCAACTGTGGATGTTAACTTGTGACTGAGTTTGAAATCCAGCTATGCCTTAGTACATATATCAAGCTGAAAAATAGGTTTGAGAAGATGGGTTGATCATGTAATTTTATGTTTTTTTCCTGAGGCTTGCTTTACTGAGAATATAAATTCAAATATGAATATAGTACTAGGGCCTTTTTTCTTTCTGTCAACTAAACAAACCAGTTAAATCTGCTACATGACTTTTTATCTGATGAAGAAAAAGCAGCTTTGTATCTGGAAACCCTGAACATTTGATACAGTAATTATGAGTTACTTCACACTTCATTCAGAAGTTTGTGAACATCTTCCACCATGCTGTTGTAGATTTTGGAGAAACAGCAGTGAGTTAACAAAAACAAACAAAAACAAAAACAAAAATCCCTGCTCTCATGAAGGTTTGCATTCCAGAATGTGGAAATAGACAAGATTCGGGTAGAAAAAAATAAGTCCCCATCTGTTAGATGTTGATGTGTGCTAAAGAGAAGAATGAAGTAGGGAGGGGAGATGAGAAGTGGGTCTGGAGGCTCTGCAACTTCAGCTTAGGTCTTAGGGATGTCCTCACTGAAGGAAGTGAAGTGGAGCTAAGAGGCCCTTCCCTGCCCTGCACTGGGAGCCTGTTTGGTTAGTCTGGTGACAGATGAATGAGTGGATTGGGTGGGAGGTATACTGGATGGCAGGGAACAGGGAGGTGAAGCCTTATAGGTCTTTGTAAAGGCCCGGGTTCTTACTCTGAGTGGCTTGGGATCCTGTTGAAAGGACAATGTTTCAGCCTTGGATGAACAGGAATTCAGTCCCAGAATTTCCTCTATAGCTAGTCTTGAGGGGCTAGAGAGGGCATCATCAGGCCGTCCAAGGCATCAGGGTTTTCAGAGTCTCTGTTTTACTAAACAGCTGGGGTTGGCATTCACTTTACTGCAGCTTTTTGAGTAGTAAGAGGCACTATGTAGTATTAGGGAACATGGATGTCATTTGAATCCTGGCTCTGCCTCTTCCCAACCCTGTGGTCTTGGGCTTTGATTTTCTCATCTGTAATATTATTATAAGGATTAAACTAATATTTAGAACAGCACCTAAAAAGAGGTAAATATCTGTGTTTTTATTGCATAAACACTTAAATTGTGTTTTATTAAATTATGGGATTGCTTTGATTGCAGTTTTGAGAATTGGTTGCAGTGGGGCAAAGACTAAAAACGCAAGGCAGTCCGTGCAGTAATCCAGGTAGCAGCAAGAATGGAAAATGGAAGGAATCTGTATATATTTAAAAGATGGAACCAACAGGNTTTATTGATGTATTGGACATGGAGTGAGAAGGGAGAACTTTAATCAAGCATGACTCTGAGATGCTTTGCTGGAACTATTGGAAGAAGGGTGTGGTGGATTTCTTAGATGGACAAGACAAGAGGGTCAGGTTTATGAGGGGAGTGTCTAGGTTCAGTTCTGTGAGTTGGAGTTGTATGTTAAGGAAGTAAGTAGATTATATAGTGTGGGCAATGTATCCATGAGTCTAGAGTTCAAGGATGTTTAAAAATGAAGGTACCAGTCTGGAACCTTTACTATTTAGACATGTGAAAGTGAGCTCACCAATAGACCAGGTTTAAATAGAAATGAAGCCTTAGACCATACCCTTATTCACAGGTCTGGGAGAGGAAATGCCCCTGAGGATTTCTGATGCTCTCTAGGATGAAAGACAATTATAATTATTTTATTTTTAAAAGAGGCTTTATTTAGATATGGCTCAGTATAATTCATCTGCTTAACATTGCTGTTCATTGCTTTTTAGTGTATTTGCAGTTGTATAGCTGTCACCAAAATTTTGAATATTTGTATCACCCCCCCCCAAAAAAAACCCCACAAACCTTCCCATCCTCATTTCTTCATTTCCTGCCTACCCTCCTGTAAGTAGACAGCTGCTAATCTACTTGCTTTATGTGTTTATTCTGGATATTTCATACTAGCAGAATTGTACAGTGTGCTCTGCTGGGAGAGGAGTCGTATCCATTAAGACCAAGTTTCTGGATTCATTAGATTTTAAAACACGGTAAAGGTGGGGCTATAAGATCTCTCCATTGAAAAAATACGTTTTCCTCTTTGTGATTTGTAAGAAAACTGTGGGGTCATATTTTGAAGTTATATGATTAATTTTTCTCCCTGACATTTCATCTGGTGGTTTTAATGTTCTTTGGAGGTGTTGGATTACACACAGTGGTGATTTGCTGTTGCTCTCATGTTTTCAAAGATCTAGAGTTCATAGAATTTCAGATTCAGATACACTGTAGAGAGGTTTCTCTTTTCTGTTTGCCCATTTTTAGGCTCTCCGGCTATAGCGCTTTTCTGTGAGGAAGCACACAAAGTCTGCTTATATCTTTTCTGTGCAATATCTNTTCATGTCTGACTCATTTTTTTTGTTGAACTTTTGATATAATTTCCTTGATATTTCTTGGCAATGAAAAGTAGCCCTTTGTGGAATAAGTTGCAAGCATATTCTATTGACCTTGATTNTGCATATTAATTTTTGCCATCCAAATTCTTTAAAAATTACTTGTAGTTATTTGTTAGTGATTTCTTAAAATTGTTAGTTTTATTTACTTATTTATTTATTTATTTGAGACAGTATCTCTTTCATAGCCTTGGCTATCCTGCAACTCACTTTGTTGAGCTTAGTTTTGAACTCAGATCTGCTTGCCTCTGCCTCCCAAGTGCTGGGATTAAAGACGTGTACCACCACACCAGTCTCAAGATTGCTATTAACCTTTAAATTTGCTTTTTGATGTTAATCTTCCTCCTTTTGCCCAGTTCCAAGCAACTAGAATTGTGTTGTTTATTGTGCAGCTTTTTGTGCCTGACTTTTTTNTACTTAGTATAATAATGATTTTGAGATTCATCCAAATTGCTGCATGTCAGTAATTACTTTGTACTATAAGCTGGTATTCCATCATTTAGCTACACTGCATTTATTGTCTATTCACTTGCTGAGAGGCATCTTTGCCTCTAGTTTATAGCCTGTAAATAAAGCTGCTCTGAACATCGTCAATCTTTCTATGTTTACATGTTTCATTTCTCTTGGGCTAATATGTGGGATGAGATGGATGGGTCACAGGGTGGAACTATGTCTGAAGTGGCTTACCATTTCCCATCAACAGTATATAAATAAATTATGGATCTTTATGTTCTTGATGATATGTTGTATTGCCAGTCTGCTTCATTTTAGCTGTTCTGTTGAGTATGTATGCTGCTGTTTGTTTAAGCTCTGGATAACTGAAGTGTTATTTACGTGCAATCAGTTTTACCCATTTTAGTGTACAGTTCTGTGAATTTTGGTGTAAGTAAACAACTGTGTAACTACCACAATCAAAACATGCCCCTCAAAAAAATCTTTTAAGTCTTTTGCAGTTGGTCCTTTCCCTGACCAAGTACTGTGATCTTTGCTACCTTGGTGGGGTGGCTACTGTGCTCTTTTTACTTTGCATGAAGTTCATTCTTTTAATACATTTTTCTTTATCTTTTACATTTTCATACATATATACAAGGTGTTGTGATTATATTCACCCCCATTACCCTCTATGATCTACCTTCTTTTCTCTCGCAACTCCTTATTCTCCCCAACTAGTCCCCAGTGGCTGAAGGAAAGTGCGTCAGGAAAGGATGATGGAGTGTTGAAGGACCTAGTCTTGTGAAGGTATCCATAGCTGCTGTTCGTAATTGCAATGGCAGTGTCATGTCTGGATGGCAGTGTCATGTCTGGATGGCAGTATTTTGTGGCACTTCCTTCCTCCCTCCAGTCTTTAATTCTTTTCACTCCCACTTCTTCAGTGGGTCTTGAGAGGTGATGGCAATGTATATGTCCTGTTTAGGACTGAGCTCTCAGCATTCACTGTTTCTTGGCTTTTTGGCCAGATATGAGCCTCTGCATTAACTGTTGCCTTCTGCAGAAAGGAACTTTTTGGTCCTAGGCTTCCAGTGGCACTAGTCTGTAAGTTTATGGTAGTTTGACAACATGTCCATTTAGGGCAACAATTTGGATCTCTGGCCTCCCCATCAATAGGCTTTTGACCAGGTTATAGTAACAGATGTGTATTCCTTCCTGTGGAGCAGGCCTCCAATCCAATCACAAAGTGGTTGGTTATCCCTAAAATAGTTGGCTACTGTTGCTCCAGGAGGCATATCTTGCCTGGTGCTCAGTGTTGTAGCACACCGTCTACAGGTGGGTGAAATCACTGATTTTTTTTTTTCTTAGCAGCCTTTATAGCACCTTCTTCTAGCACTATGAACTCAAGCCAGTGGGGAAGGACTCTACAACTTAGTTCCAGCTTGATTTCTCTGTCCTGTAGCTTGTAGACCTTATAGCTTTGATAAGTGCATAGTTTGTATTTTACAAGTGAGGTACAGAACATTCCATTACACCCTAAATTTACCACTTGAAGTCAGCTGCTTCTTCACCTAGTGATCTGTTCTGTCTCCACAGCATGTTTAGTTTGACTTCTTTCATGTAGCACAGTACAGATGAGATTTCTGTTGCTCTGTGCATCAATAATTCACCCCTTTCCAAGTGTAAAGCTCCATTGTACTGGCTAGAGCACTGTGCTCACTCAACAGCAGGTCAGTTGGGTTGCTTCTGATTCTTGACACTTAGGAATGTTGCTGTAAACAGTAATGTTGCTGTAAACAGTTGTTTACAGAATTTTGAGTTAACAGACCTTCATTGGACTTGGATAAATTTCAAGAAGTAGAATTTCTGGTTTGTATTGTATGTATTTTTAACTTTATTAGAAACTGTTGCTAACTTGTTTTTCCGAGTTGGTAAACCATTTTGCTCCCTAGCAGTGTGTATGAAAGTTTGTCTGCCATCCCTGACAGTGGGTATTAGGTGCTTTGTTAGTTTGTTTGCGCGGTCCTAGGAGGCGTTAAGAGCATCCCAGGGTTGTTTTTAGAAATCAGTTATGTCTTCCTGAAGAATGATGAGCATCATTATTTGTGCATCTTTGCTAGCTGAGCTGAGCTGTTAAGCTTTTTGCTCCTTTTACTGTTGTTTGTTTTATTGAATTGTATAACTAACTGCTCTTAGATATCAGTTATCTGATAGAGGTGTGCTGTATTTGTTCTCCCATGTCTGTGGCTTTTTTTTCTTTATTTTTTTGCACTGGTGGGGCTAGAACCTAGGTCCTTGTACATGCCGAGGGAGTGCTGTAACACTTTTAAAGATTTATTTTTATTTTGTTTGTGTGGGTGTTTTGCCTGCATGTATGTGTGTGCACCATGGGCATGCAGAGCACAGCAGAGGCTGAAGAGGGCATCAGATCCTCTGGAACTGGAGTTACAAACAGTTCTGAGCTGTCATGTGGGTTCTGGGAATTGAACCGTGGTCCTCTGGAGGAGCAGTCAGTGCTGTTAACTGCTGGGCCATCTCTAACTCCTCTATCAGGTTAAATCCTTAGCTCCTCTTTACTTTATGAAGAAATTGGATTGTGTGTCCTTTTGTTTCCCAGTTTTTGGCTTTTGCTGATTGAATTCTTGTGGAGCAGGTTAGTATCTTTCTGTCTTCTATGTTTCTTGTAAATTGGTATTTGAATGTAGGAGAATCTAGTAACTCAATCAGATTTAGATAAAATCTTTTCTTATCATGTTGGTTTCACAGGTAATGTTTGAATGTCTTCCATTAGGAAGTGTGGATACCTGGTCCGTCTTTTTTTGTTGTTTAGCTGTTTATTCTGATTCATTTTATTTTGAACAGTTTAAAGAGTGCTTGATAGGAGTCTAGTACCTAGGAATATGTGTTTAAGCATTCGTTATTTTCCTGCTGTCTTTTGTTTGTTTGTTTTTGAGACAAGGTCTCTCCACATATATGGCTCAGGCTGGCCTGGAACTCTCTCTGTAGACCAGGCTGACCTCGAACTCACAGAGATCTGCCTGCCTCTGCCTCCCCAGTGCTGGGATTAAAGGCGTGCACCACTGCCTGCCACTTCCTGCTATCCTAATTGGAAAGCTCACTTCCCCTGTCAGTGTTGACTTCTGAGAAGTGGAAATGCTGATGCCTGCTCATAGAATTGCTTTGAAGATTAAGATTATGCTTAGAAGTGAACCTGCCACCTGCATATAGCAGTGGTCAGTAAATGTTAATTATTGTGTGAATTTAAAAATATTCTGAGGGATTGGAGAGATGGCTCAGAGGTTTAAGTGGGTACTGTTCTTGAAGAGCACCCAAGTTCGAATCCTAGCACCTGTACCAGGCAGCTCATAACCTCTTGTAAGTCTACCTCCACGGGATCTGACACTGTCTTCTGAGCTTGGCACCTGCACTTGCATGTGCACATCCCCATACGCAGACACACACACACACACACACACACACACTTAAAAATAAAATAAATCAGTCAGATGTGGTGGCACATGACTTTAGTCCTAGTACTCAGGAGGCAGAATCAGGAGGACCTTTGTTAGCTGGAGGCCAGCCTAGTCTACATATTTGAGTTTTAGGCCAGTCAGGAATATATAGTGAGACCTTGTCTTAAAACAAACAAAAAATAAATCTTTAAAAAAATATTAAAACCATGAATAATCTTAAAAGATCATCTTGATTTGTGAGGAAATTAAAATTTGAATGGCTAGTTTTTAGCATACTTGGTTTTATTTTAGAAGGAGATTAAGTGAGTTATTTAACTGAGTAGAATGGCTCTTCTTTGTTCACACCAGTTTGAAGTTGGATTTAGTGCACATTTGTGGCAAACTTAAGTCCTAAAGTGCTTTCTGCCAGTGTGTCTGATGTTGGTGTGAGCTCTTGTTAACTGGTCTCACATACATTGGAAAGTATGCTGCTTGTGGAGTAGACTGTACTGTAGTTTAATCTTGATGGTCACTTAGAAATTACTTCTTTCTAGGAGCTTACTGTTCCTGTTTTCATTTTACAGTGTAATGTTCAAGCCCAGAAATGCCTTATGTGGATCGACAGAACCGCATCTGTGGTTTTCTAGACATTGAAGAAAATGAAAACAGTGGGAAATTTCTTCGACGGTATTTCATCCTGGATACCAGAGAAGACAGCTTCGTGTGGTACATGGATAATCCACAGGTTTGTAAAAGCCAAAGATTACCGTAGAGCAGCATAAAGAAGTTATAGTTATTACAGCATTTGGTATATGTAGACGAAAGTTTGTCCGGTTTCCCCGCCCGGCTCCCACGGCCCGCTTAGACCCAAATAAACACACAGAGGCTTATATCATTTTTAAACTATGGCCCTGGCAGGCTTCTCGCTAGCTAGCTCTTATATCTTAAATTAACCCATTTTATAAATCTATGTCGCCACGTGTTCCACGTGGCTTTACCTGTGTGCCGTTACATGTTGCTTTTTAGGTGGCAGGCGTCTGCCCCTGCTCTGCTTTCGGCTTCTCTTCTCCTAGTTCTAATGTCCCGCCTAACCTTATTCTGCCTCACCATTGGCCAAACAGCTTTATTTATCAACCAATCAGAGCAACACATTTTTAGAAAGACATTCCCATCAGGTATAGATTGTGAATTTGGAATAGTACATATTTATATTTATTTCCACCTGTTTAACTTTCTCCCCCTGGTGGTACCTGTGACCTATACTCTTGTTTGAACTTCAGAGGGTGAAATTAAGTTTGATTGAAGTTAAAATTTAGTCATGAATATATTTTCTCCCTCTTGGAAGTACTCTGCTTGTAGAAAAATTCTGACTAATCACAGATTTAAGATACTGTGCCTAAGACTGTGAGTGTTACCATTTGGAAGAACTACTGAAACTATTTGATACTCTTGGGCACATGTAGTTCTTTCATCATGTGGTGGTCACTGGAGTGTCAGTCATTGTGATGAGTCTGTGACTAAAATTGACTTGAATTTTGTTGTTTTCTTGCAAATTTTTGGGATAGATGTAAGAAGATGAAAAATAGAATACTACTTTTAAGGGCTGAGAGATGGTTCAGTGAGTAAAGGCACTGTGGCCAAGTCTGAAGACCTGAGCTCTATTCATGAAATCCATATGGTAAAAGGAGAGAACAGACTCCCAAAATTGTTCTCTGACCTCCGCACATGAACCATGATGTGCACACCCTCCCTCCTACCCTCCTGCCCCAATAAATATAATACAAATTTTAAAAAAAATCCCAGTTTTAAGATCAGTGAGAGACCTGGAATTAAAAATTATCCGTTGAATAGTTGAAAACTTCCTGCCTGTGGAACTCTTTATTTCAAATCAAAATTATTCTAAAAGCTAAAAGTGGAGGTGTGTGTCACAGTAAAGTATGTGGAAAGTGAGGGATGAGTCTGGCCAGCTTCCTACCCAGTGTGTTGATCGTATGGACTGGGATGGAGCAGGAATTTTAGAAAGTTTACCATGATTCACATAACCAGATATAGGTCCCCTGTAACTAGTCTCTAGTCTTCATTACCTGTACTGATATGATAACATGTCAGTATTCATTTATATAGACTGGGGGTTGCAAATGACCTTAGTATTAATTCCGTCTCCTCAATGAAGGAAAGCATCTCCATATTCTTCAGTTTGGATATAGCTTGAGTGACACACAGCTAAAAAGTATATATCATATTTGAAATTGTCAAGTATTATTTTTGTCTGCTAAAATCCAGTTCTTTGGCTCTTTTCCTCAGTTTGATTTTACCCTCTGATTCTCTATCATGTAGGTTTAGCCCTTTATTTACAGGCATTCTTGGAAATTTAGGTGGATGGGATGGGTTATATTTTAATTTGGTTTATATTAGCTATGTCCTCACTTTATATGATGAGGCTTTTTAGTGGGCAATAGCATTCTTTGTCACTGTCGATGCAGAGCTTATTGACACTTGGTTTTATGCCTTTACCTCTAGGTCAAAGGACCTTTCTTGGGAGGCAGTTACCTGGCTGAATAGCTGCATGGTTATTATCTTCATTTACTTGGCCTGAGTCAGTGGGAGAAATAACAGGGCTGCAGAAATCAAACGTTCATGTTGATTTCTTTTCCTCAACATATGAATCAGATTCTTGTCTTTTATGGTCTTGTGTGTTTAACTGGGACATGAGTCCCTCAGAGGTAGCACTGAATCCTCTTTGCAAGATCTTAGCTATTGGCTCCTGCAGAGCCAGGGCNTATGTTGTCAGTGTTTCTCCTTGATTGGCCTCTCTTTGCAGAGGACCTTACATATGGTTCTCCTGAATTCTCCATAAAACCCTTTGTTGTTGTTTTTTTATTCTTTTGGAGATTCTTCTTAGAATTCTCCCTTTTACCAAAACTTTTTACTTAACAGATATACACAAAGATAGATACAAAATGAAGTGTATTTGTTACCGTGGATGAAACACAGACTTAGAATCAGAAAAAGGCATAGTTTAAAAAAAAAAAAAAAGCAGAGGGCTGTCTCTTATACACATCTAGATGTGTATAAGAGACAGTGTGTAGGGCAGGTGCAGGTGATTACCCCAGCTATACTAAGCTCAGGCTATCCCACTGAGAGCTATACTTCTAGCCTTTTTCTTTTTTCTTTTCTTCTTTTCTTTTCTTTTTTTTTGACAGGGGCACATAAAGACCAAGCTGGTCTTAAATTCTGTAGAGCCAAGGCTGGCTGTGAACTCTTGATCCTCCTTCCTCTACCTCCTGTGCATTGGAATTACAGGTGTGGAACACCACACCCAGCTAACATGAACTTTTTTGTGTGTGTGTGTGACAAGGTTTCTCTGTGTAACAGTCCTGGCTGTCCTGGAATTCTCACATGAACTTTTTAAAAGACATTTGTCCTTCTTGTAATTAGTGTATTGAATTTTCTGAACATTGTATATAAAGTCTTTTTTCAGTCCTTACAATTTTCTTTCTAGCTTAAGTGAACTTTTTAAAATCTTGTTTCTGTCAGCCAGTATAATAGTCATCAGTACCAAGTTTGTTTCACCTTTAAATATAAAGACTAAAACATACATCTTCCTGAAATCTTGCTGAAACTATTAGATAAAGCCATATGAAATTGCAAATTTAGAGCCATTTTGAATTACTGAGAAATAGCAACTTCAAATGGTTTCATCTCATTGCATATGTCCAAGTGCTTAAGAACTT
>LZPO01087227.1:203842-232642 GCA_001675575.1 Neotoma lepida | reverse complement strand
CTTTCTTTGCCACTAACCATCAGTTTAAAAATCCACTCTAGTCTATTATAAGAACTCATTTTATGGCTATGTTTTGCTGAGAAAGTTGGTAATGATGCAGAATTAATGAAGTATCTATGCTAGGAAGAGAACTTGAAGAGACTTGAAAAGTTTCGTATTTGGCAAAATGAGCTGAGGAACTTATAAGTATACACAGCACATTTCCATTTAAAAAGAGAATCAGTTAATATTTTTGAAAAAAGCATAGAGTAGATTATAGCATAGCACTTAAACCATTTAAATGATGTGTCCTCTGGCTCTTGTACTCTTTCTGCTTACTCTTCTGCTGGGTTCCCTGAGCCCTGAGAGGAAGGATTTGATGGAGAGATCCTGTTTATGGCTGATTGTTCCAAGGTCTCTCACTCTGCATAGTTTCTGGCTGTGGGTCTCTGTATTTGTTCCCATCTGCTACAGGAGGAAGCTTTTCTCAGGATGGCTGAGCAAGGCATGGATCTGCTCCCTGCCTGGAGTCAAAAGGCCAATATTTTTAAAGAGATGTATTTAATAAAGACGTTTTACTACATCATTGTAAAATGAATAGTTTTTTTAAAAAACTTCTTATAACTGTATTTATGTCTCTAAATATTCTCCCATTGCTTTCATAAACAAAATTTGATCTTATAAATCTTGAAGCTCACAGAAAAGATTAGTTTAGCTTCAATGAGAAAGACAGCTCTTTAGCTGTAGGATACATAGTGGAGCAGAGTGAGACTCAGCTCCTTATCCCAGGTGTCATCTTTTTGTTTTGTCTCACTTTTTTGCCTGCAGGAGTTAGAGCCTGTGGCCTCACAAATGCTAGGCTAGTGCTCTACCACAGAGCCATACCTACAGTCCTACATTGTTATCTTGATGTCAGATCTAATAAATATGTAAATTGAATAAAGTATATTTGTAAAATGTTATTTTAAAAATTTTCAAATGTTTTTAATACTATATATAAAATACATAAATAATGTTGGGTAATAATTGTATTTTAATACCTATTTTTAGAACCTGCCTTCAGGATCATCACGGGTTGGAGCCATTAAACTTACCTACATTTCAAAGGTAGACTATATATTATTTTTAAAAATTAATTTTTTTGTTGTTCTTTACTTGATGTTTCTAAGACAAAATCTGAACTATGTAGCTCAGGCTAGCCTTGAATTCTCAATTCTCCTGAGTGCTGGGATTACATGTGTGTGACATCTTGTGTAGTTCTCACTGTGTTACTCTTCTCAAATGTGAATTCTTGCCCCCAGGTGGGAATGTGGACAGAACAGAGCAGCTTCTCTCTGTCATTTAGCAGTGATGCTCAGGTTCCAGTAATGCTGAAGATTGTCCCCACTCACTGTGACCAGAAGTTCTTTAAGTTGATAAAACTAGAAGAAATATGAGATTAATATATGGAATGTGACAAATTACAGAAGTAATATTAACTTTTATGATCAGATACATGGATGTCAAAAAAGGGAGAAATTGCTAAGGACAGTGTCAAACCTGTAATCCTAGTCAGCAGGAAGTGAGGGCAGGATTGCTAGTTTAAGGCCAGCTTCTGTTACCTAGCAAGACACTGTCTGAAAATTAAATAATAAACAAAAAAAGTAGGAGAGAAGTCAGCTAACAGGTTCTGTCTTGAAGTACTAGGGAAGAGTTTTAGTAAGTTTATATTACTTTTAAAAGATATTTTCCCCAATTTAAAAAATTTCATTGCCTCTGTCTGACATTTTGTTTTTATATATTTTTAAGATTTGTTTTTTTTTATTTGTGTGCGTGTGCACATATACATAGTGGGTATGTGGGTGCCTGCAGAGGCCAGAAGAGGTCATCAGATCCCCTGGACCTGAAGTTAGAATGTTTCAAGTCACCTGACATGGGTGTTGGGAACTGAAATTGGGGCCTCTGAAAGAAGCAACAAGTGGTTTAACCTCTGAGCTCTCTCCAGCTCTTGTATGTTTTATTTTGAGAAAAATTGTGCACTGTCATCATGTTGAAGGAATGAGGGTTTCTCCGTTTTACTTTGCTGTTACTAATTTCTGTTTCTTACAATTGATTTTGTGCCATAGTACATGTACACTATGATGTAAACATCTGCCAAGTGCTTTTCACTGTTAACAGAGTGATATGAGAAGGACTAGTGGTAATAAACTGCTGAGAGAGGAGTACTACCCATCACCTGTGTCTCAGTTGTTGCCTTGTATCTTTTAAAATGGGAAACTGTTCCTGAAATGAAGTATTAGTTAGCTCAGTAAGGCAGGCAAGGAGTGGCCACTGTTTCCCCTGCTTCACTATTCCTAGTTAAAATGTAACCCTTTGTGTAATGCGTCTCCTTCCACTCTGTCCTGAAGCTTACTGTAGTGTGGATTGTACAGTTTTATTGCCCCACTTTAGGTATGCTATTTTCCCCTAGAATTTATTCTGAGAACAAACTTCATCATGTGTATTTGTATTTATCAGGAACTCCAGACTAGAATTCATTTTGAAATACAAAATATGAGTCCTGTCGCTGGGAACAGCCCAGCAGAGGTCATGAATAGGGTTTGAGAGTATCTTACTCAGAGGGATAGTACTGACGTAGTGTGGCTACATTTCACCTTATGAGGTGAGCTGTTCTGCATTTAATGAGTAGGAGATTGAGTGCCATGTTGACTTCTTAAAGAGATTAAGGCCTTCTGGAGTTTTGAACTCTAGGTAAACAAGCTTGCAGTCCACCATCTTTCCTTACAGTTGGCTGCCGACATAGAAATAAGTTTTGGATATCCGTAGTTTCTATATGCATTGAGGGCACATTGTATGTTATGTTATAGAAGTGTAGACATAATGCCTACAGATACACTTTCGACTTCTCCCCATTTCCTGGATTAAGAAGTTTATTCAAAGAAAACGTAGAAGTATCATTTGTCTTATATTACAATTGGGACCCAGATTTTGTATCTAATTTGCTATCTTTAGGTTGCTTTTAAATTTCAATTTCAAATTGGTATGCTAAGTGGGAAATTGTACATGTGGAAGATTGTATAGTACTTGAAACTGAGTATTGTAGCATGTGGAGGAGTAATTTAGACCTCTTTTTTTTTTAGGTTAGTGATGCAACTAAGTTAAGGCCAAAGGCTGAGTTCTGTTTTGGTAAGTAGTCGTATTTATATTATTTTGTCTTCTAAATGATATCATTCCACCAACCTCCTCTTAGTTCTTTATAAAATGTGTTTATTTATTTATTTATTTGTGTGTGTGTGTGTTACAGCATTCATGTGGAGATCAGAGAATAATTTACAGGAGTCAGTTTTCTNCTTCCACCATGTGGTTCAAGGGGTTGAACTCAGGCCGTCAGGCTTGGTGGCAAGTGCCTTTACCTGCTGAGCCATCTTTCCAGCCCTGTTTGTTATTTTAAATTAGGCAGATATATTATAAAGTAATAGTCACAAGAAACAAACCTATGGCTTAATGAATCTATAAGAAATTCCTTTACACCCATCATGCAGGTGAGAGAATAAAACTTGGACCCTGGCTACCAACCCCAAGTGCCTTTCCTCCTCTCATCCTAGTTATAGTTATAACCTCCCCACATTCATGTGCAACCGTTATGATCTCACCCATCAATATTTCAGGTAGTTTTTAGCTCTATACCTTATTTTCTTTATTGACTACATAAATAATGCAAAGGACTTTGTCTTTTGCAAGGGAATGAGATATTCGCAGCTTGGAGGCAGGAGGAATTGAGGATGTTAGATAAACTGAACAGGTGCTTAGTGAACGCCTAGGGCACATTGGGCTGTGGGAGAATGAGTATTGGTGCCTCAAGGATCTCAGACTAGCTGACAGACAGATATAATACCTGTCGTTATCATTCCAGCAGTCAGTAGATAGAGGAGATGTAGAGTCAAGGGTATCACCATGGATGAGGACACCCCATGCTGGGGGCCAAGTAAGTCACTGACCACTTTTTACCACCAGTAAGTAGAAATAAGACCTCATGGGCAAAGGTGTGCAGGGGGGGAGAATGTGATGTAGGAACTGGAGGCAGATGCTGGAGGCAGAAGTCAGGGTGTGGTATGTTGACAAGCAGTGCATTTCCTTATTTTGAAAAAGGGAAGAAAGTAGAGTGCCTGAAGCAGACCTGAGGTGACTGAGGCTCCATGCATGGGAGTTAAGCAGATAGGTAGTGATGTGACTTTTGAACTACTGTACTTAAGGCCTTAAACCTGAATGGAGTCGATATAGGTGAGAGAAGCCAGAGGAGCATTAGAAGAAAAGTACAGAGATTCGGAGATTTGACATCCACCCAGGCAGATCCTGACTATTGTGAATAGTGCTAANGTGGGTTTGCAGGTGTCTCTTTTGTATGCTGATTTCATTTCCTTTATTGTTTTTTTTTTCCCCTTATATGTGGAAATTAGAGGTAAAAATGGCCTGAAAGTAGAAAGGGTCAGGGAAGGAGAAGAGAGCCTTCTTTTCTGCAGAACAATGTGGAACAGGATGCTGGGGTGTGATGCCTAATCTTGATTGTCAGCCTATGGAATTTAGAATCGCCATGAAAACAACCCTCTAAACATGTCTGTGAGGGAGTTTCTAGATTAAGTTAACAGAGGTGGGAAGATCCACCCTAATGTGAGTAGTACCATTACATGGGCTTGAAGAGGAAGTGAGCAGAGCACAGAGATTCATCATGCTGTGCGTCCTGACTGTGGGTGCAATGTGACCTGCTACCTCCCGTTCCTGCTTGCACCCCTTCCCTGCCATGATGGGCTGTATCACCTGGAACTGTAAGCGAGAATAAACCCTTCTTTCCTTAACTTACTTCTGTCAGATATTTTGTTATAGCAGTGAGGCAAGTAACTAAAATATGGAGGAAGAGAGGATCCTGGGAGGGAGGACAGAGTGGCACAGTGAAATCTCTTGGCTTTTACATTAATGTGCATTAATGAGAAATTTAGAGTGTGTTAAGAGAATGAGTGGTAGATCAAACTGAGAACGTTGACGCCATCTCCATATGATAAAGTGTAAAGGGACAGAAATTAAGACTGACTAACTGGTATAAAAAGGGGGACTGTTTGATATTCAAGTTAAAAAAAGGGTACTTTTGGGGCAAATTTAATGTTAAAATTCTTTGCTTTCTTCTGTGTGTAGAGGGTGGCTTTCTCCTGCAGGTTGGTGTTCAGAGCAGTATCTGATAGCAGCCACATATATCCAGTAAGAAAAGTCATTATGTACAGACTGAAGTTAGCTGCTCAGAGAAGCCTAGTGTGTTTGATCACTACTAAGAAACTTTTGTAAAAGTTATTCATTACTGCAGATTGAAGACAGTGTTTCAGAGCCTTGGAATTGAAAGATGTTAGGGCTCATCACCTAACAGAGAATTCTGTTAGAATATATGATCACATGCTTATTTTGTAGTGCTGGATATCGAACCTAGGACTTGGGCATACTAGGCAAATGCTCTACCACTGAGCTAAATGCACCTCCAGTCCAAATGCACATACTTTTAACACTTAAAAAAATCTCCTCTTTGTTAGTTTGAGGGCATAGTATAAAGTTACAAACTCAACATTCATAGTTATTGGGCCTAGTTAGAGTAGGTGATTTTGGTTGGAATCAAAGAGTAAAATGAACCTCTTGTTCGTCTTTCTGTAGTCCTCTGCATCTGGCAGGAATAGAGAAGAGATTCATAAAACAGTTGCATTCAGAGAGAGATACTGGAACCCCGAGTTCATTCTAAGTGGCAAGATGTCTCTAATTCCCCTGAAACGAGGAAAAAGAAACACTCAAACCTTATCCTTGATAAAGGTGGGAGACATGAGCAGGTGGCCCTCAGTGTGCAAATGTGGAAGCAGGTGGAGGGATAGCAGCTCACTTTGCAGAGCAGAGAAAGGGGCCAATGAAGAGCTAACCNTTTCAGTGCCCTGCCCCATCCCTTCTAATAGGCTTAGGTAGTGGGGCCTGTTTGGGGGATGGGGGAAGCTACAGTGAAGGGGGCCTGAGAACAGGTTCTTTGTTTGGATGTCTTTTAAAACAAAACAAAACTCTAGTCTCTGTCTCCATCTGGCTCATGTGGGCAGCCACCCTTCCCCCAGCCCAGCAGGGAATGGGATGTGTGGCCTGTCCAGAAATAGAAACTAACACTAATCCTGGAGAAGGGAAGGAATGAGGCATGCAACTGAAAAGGAGGATTAAAGGAGAATCTGAATACTGAAGGAAGCCCTGTCCTGTGCAGCCCCAGGGAACCTGCAGCCAGCTGCAGCCAGCAGTAGGTGGGTAGAGCCTGATTACCCTCAAGAACTGAGGAACGGTACTGACATCTGGATATTTCCACTAGGACCTCACAACCCAAGAGGGTACAACCAGCCTTTTTAGTCCCTCTTTTAAAACAGTAATAGACAACNCAAATTACTTAGTATTTGAGAAGAATTATCAGACAGAAAAAGAAACAAGTAATGCAGAACTCAGGAGAAAACCTTTTTCTTTTTTTTTCCTCAGGACAGGGTTTTTCTTGTATCTCTGGCTGTCCTGGAACTCTCTGTAGACCAGGATGGCCTCAAGTTCAGAGATCTGCCTGCTTCTGCCTCTCTAGTGCTGGGATTAAAAGCATAAGCCACCACCACCCTGCTAACTTAAAAAAGGGGGGGAGGGCAAAAAAAATCAGCAAAAGTTAAAAAGCGGTAATAGAGAAATTGATGTGGCAATCTCACTTGTAAACTTGTAATCTCAGCATTTCAAGAGGATGGCAAGTCCCAGGCCACCAGCCTGGACTGCATACTGAGCCACTTTCTTTAAAAAAAATAAAATAAATAAAGAGTGGGAGAGAAAACCAAAAAAGTGAGAAAAGACCTGACACATGCCTCATCACCACCAGGTCTGTGGCCACACTTGAGCCACAGCCATTTAGTCCTGGATCATGAGATAGGGTTTTTGCTGTAGTTATACTAATGTCTGTGCAGTAGTTTTTATGCATTTGTTTTATTTGCTGTGTTGTAAAGATTTGAATAAAAATGTATTCAGGTGAAAAGGTAGGAAGTAGACAGGCCTCTGAGGACTAAGGTTCATATGATACTCTTGCTTAAAAAGCTTGGCAGCCCAGAGATGTCCTAGCTTTGTGTTTGTGGTATTCACAGCTTCTCCTTCCCCTGTTTACTCGCTCCCCTGCATTGCATACACACCACTTTCCAGAGCACGATGATAGAGAGGATTATTGGGTCCATTTCCTCACCTGCACTGGTACTTTTTCTCTGGGAAAGGACGTGTGACATTGCTGATGCGTAGATGAGGAGAGCAGGACTCAGATTAGACAGTGCTTGGGAGTCCTGCATGAGTTTATCAACCTTGCTGATTCCTGCTTCTTAATTTGTAGCAGATATCTTTGCCCCTCTTGCCATAAAATAAAAGCATGCCAGTTTTTTATTCAAACCACAAGGTATATCAAAGTTGCATTTGTTTGTTTGTTTGTTTTAGTTTTTGGTTTTGGGGGCTAGAGATGAAACCCAGTTTGCATGGTAGGCAAACACTGAGCTACATCTCAAACGGCAAGGAGTCTTTTTTTTTCCTTCAAAAGGCCCTTATATAAATATTACTCATTTAGAAGTATGTGTATTATACATTTGCTTTGTGCCAGCTGTTGTAGTATACTGTTAGATTCTATTTATTTTTAAACTTACTATTTCATTTTGTGTGTATGGGTGTTTTGCTTGCATGTATGTCTGGGCACCAGGTATGTGCCTGCTGCTGCCTGTCAGATTTCCCTGGGACTGGAATTACAGATAGTTGTAAATGACCACATAGATGCTGGAGTCAGACTTGTGTCCTCTGGAAGAGCTGAGCCATTTCTCCAGCCCCGAATACTTAGATTGTAAATCTCTTCAGTGTTCTAAGTTGATGATTCAAACAATATTTTGGGGAAGAAGTCACCATTGAGCCGACACTGGACAAGGTCTGAATGCATACTGTGCTGACTACTGGTCGTTAACAACAGAAGTTGTTTGTAGATAGATACAATGTCCTAGGGAGTTCCTAGTTATGCTGAAATACACTTAGGATACTTTTATATTTTTCCATTTTCTAGTGGTTCTCAACTTTCCTAATGATGTGGCTNTTTAATACAGTTCCTCTTGTTGTAGTGATCCCAACCATAAAAATTATTTTTGTTGCTACTTCATAACTGTAATTTTGCTACAGTTATGAATCATAATGTAAATATCTGTTTTCTGATGGTCTTAGGCAACCTCTGTGAAAGGACTGTTTAACCCCCAAGGGAGTTACTACCCATAGGTTGAGAACCACTGCTCTAGAAACATGCAAAAGTACAATTAATGGTGTGTTACAGTTTTTTATTTTTCAGATGAATTTTTCTGTGGCACTTCTTAAGATACACTTTGACTTCTGCGATCTTCAGCTTAATCTAGGGAGCTCTGTTTAGAGTAGCTTGTTCCCAGGCCCAATTTCAAAATTGTGTGTGTTTGAGAAATAACTTTTCTTTTCCCTTGAGGATTTTCATTTCCTTCTCTTAGTTATATTCAACCGAGTGCTAGTACATTAATTATTCATTGTTGTGGTGGAGACTTTTGGAAGTTTTGTATTTTGTTTTTCTGTCTTGTTTTTTGCTTGGTTTTGAGACAGGGTCTCACTCTGTTGCCTTGGATGTCCTAGAACTCACTATGTAGACTAGACTGACCTGGAACTCAGAGGTAGGCCTACCTCTGCCTCCCCAGAGTGCGAGTATAAAGGTGTGTGCCACCATGCCTGGCCTTGGAAGTTGATTTTATATTTGAACAATTTCAACAGTGTGGCTGTTCAGATGCCTTGGCTCCTACAGTAGTATTTGATTTTCTAAACAAATATATATGATATAAATAGGTATAATTAAAGAGTCCTTTATGGCTTGTAGACAGCTATCTGCAGATGTGCTTTATGAAGTGCATAGACCCAGTCCCTTAAGGGAGCATTTAAAATTTCATAGAAAATATCCCTTTAATCCCAGGACTTAGAAGGCAGAGGCTGGTGGATCTCTGAGTTTGAGGCCAGCCTGGTCTACACATAACAAGCTCCAGGCCAGCCAAGGCTATATAAGGAGACCCTGTCTCAAACATCTAGATGTGTATAAGAGACAGGCACCTCACTTGCCAGACTGGAACTAGATTTACCTCTTTGTTTTGTTTTGTATTCATTTTTGAAATATGAAATGAAGTTTTATATTTAAAATACAAAACTTAATGTCTATAAGATTAAAGGGGAAACTGATAGAATATTTCTTTAGTCAAAGATACCATGAGCAAAGTGAGAATTCACAGGGAACATGCTTATGATAAAGCAACTGGTTAATAGAAAAACTCCTGCAGATCAGTAAATTACAACTGCATAGGTCAAGAGAAATGAGCGAAAGAATATACAAAGTTCATGAAGCAAATGCAGGTGCCTAATACCATACAGAACTTATTTTCTCAATAATTAAATTCGTACAAGATCTAGTTATCTACTAATTAGCAACTCTATTTAGGTTGTTAATAAAGTGCTGTATCAGAGTCTGTTGAATGAAATACTATTTGAGGCATTTCTTGGTCCCAAAGTAATTGTTACAGGGGATTATTTTCACAAATGTCGGAAGACAGAAAGAGCACAGTAGAGATGTTGCAGTGACTTAGATATTGGAGACAGCATGAAGCAGCTTCAGTCTGGGGCTAGGAGAGAGAGAGAAGAGGGTAATACAGAACCATGGACTGTGGAGGACCAGCTACCAGGAGGCTATGAAATAACATTTCAGACTCTGAGCCCCCAAGCTTAAAGACTTTAAAGTGATGGATGTATATGTAGCACAGTTTCTAATAAAAGTACAGGTGAGTGGTATCAGAAGCCTTGTGTACACAATTGGGAGGAAGCTTTTGTATAGGGATTCAGTATTAGGGAAGACAATTTGTAATGCAAAAGTTGAGTTTCTTTTTCTTTTTTCTTTTTGTTGTTTGTTTGAGTCAGGGTCTCGCTATATGGCCCTAGCTGGCCTGGGATTCCTTTGTAGTCCAGGCTGATAGTGAACACAAAGAGATCCACCTGCCTCTGCCTCCTGAGTCCTGGGATTACAGACATGTGCCACCATACCTGACCCAAAACAAAATATTTTTAAAAATTAGAATTTTTTAAAATGCTTTTAAAAATTATTTTATTAGTATGGGTATTTTGCTGGCATGTATGTCTGTGTACCACTTGTATGCAGTGCTCTCAGAGGCCAGAAGAGGGTATTGAATCCCCTGGAACAGGAGTTACAGACAATTGTGAGCTGTCATGTGGGTGCTAGGAATTGAACACAAGTCTTCTGGAAGTGTAGCCAGTGCTCTTAACTGCTAAGCCATCTTTCCAGTCCCCCCAAAATGAAATTTTTAAATGTTAATTCTCTGTGACTCATTAAGCCTGTATCAAGAAAATTATTCCATAGAAATACTGGTCCAAGTGTGGAGGAAGATACTTAAGTGATGTTTCATTGTGATGTTCTTTTTGTTTGTTTGTTTGTTTGTTTTGAGATTGGGTTTCTCTGTGTAACAGCTCTGGCTGTCCTGGAATTCACTCTGTAGACCAGGCTAGCTTTGAACTCATAGAGATCCACCTGCCTCTGCCTCTCGAGTACTGGGATTAAAGTATGCATCATGGGAGTGAGTATACATCACTGACACACTATTTAGCGATTTATGCATTTAATGAAAACTGGCCATGAAAGAGTTTTGCCTGTGTAGCTCAGTGATGAGAGCAGTGTTTTGTATGGCCTAGTGAATTTTGTGAAATCCATGAGTTGCAGTGTTGAATATGATTAAGACTTTTGCAGCTGTTTTCTACATAATTTAGAGGTAACAACTATATTTCATATACTTTTTTTTGACAGTTATGAATGCAGGGATGAGAAAATACTTCCTACAAGCCAATGATCAGCAAGACTTAGTGGAGTGGGTAAATGTCTTGAACAAAGCTATAAAAATTACAGTAAGTATGTATTTAAAATTTTTCCTTTACAGAGGAAATCTTTACATTTTTAAAATGTGTCTAATATCCTCAACTTACCAGCAGGTTGCATATTCAAGCTTGGTTTAAAAGATGGGTTCTGAATGTGAGCCATTTTCTTGTGCAGGGGGATGGTCAGTCTGTGAATGCCTTTTACTGTGTCCCTTGTAAGGATTCACATCACTGTATAAGCTGATTGTGTTTTTGTTTTATATCTAGAGTAGGATAAGAGGCTTTGGACCATTTACTCTGGGGATGGACACAAACATTCCCCTTTTCTAAGCCATGTCAGGCAAAGGAGAAGATGGATGTGAACAAGGGAAGGCTCAGGTCTAGAGACTGAGTCTGAAGAGCTGTGGTAACCAGAGGGTCCTGTCTGGATGTCTGGATGTCTGAGGCTCTAAACTCCCTCTCTCACCTGCGCTTTTCCCTGGAGTTCCAGGACCTGCTACTCTTCCCTCCTGCTGATGCTACAATGCACTGCTGTTAAACTCTTTTAAAATGAACATCAGTACTTACTGATTACTTACACTGTGCCAGCAGGCAGGCTTTAGGTGGAAGGTTTTCCCTCAACTTTCCAGAAAGGTTGAGTGACTTGTACAGACTTCAGCACTGATAAGCTATGAAGCTGGAACCCAGGCAAGCTTGTTGGTCCCTGGACCCTGAACTCTGCAGGGTAATGAGCAAAGAGCCCCTNCCTAAAGTCAGCCAAGCTTTTCTGAGCAAGTTGCTGCTGCTGCTGCTGCTGCTGTGCCCGTGAACTGCCTTGCTGTACCTTTCTTTCATCCTTAGACAAAGTACGCTGCTGCCTAGAAGGGGCTGAGAAGGAGCTCCTCCTGTGTGGGGTTTTATCTGTTAAAGTTTGTTTTTAGTGAAGTATAGTTATTTACTGATCCTAATCTACTCTCGGTCAAAGAGCATGTTCTCGAGAAGTCTACATATAGATTTCATCTAAAGTGAACGATTATATGTCTGTATCACACAGCAGCAGAGTTAAGCTAGCTAACCAAGGCTTTTCTTAGTTGGATCAGATTTTTTGTCTTGCATCAGAACAGCTTGTTACCACATGACAGAAAACGCCCACATACCACATCAGAGCTGTACGTGAAGCAGAAGTTATTTTGGGGCTTATGCAGTTTCAGGATAGCAATATTTTGAGCAGATTCAGAAGTTTATGTTCTTACAAGGTTTTAGCTGATCATTTTGAGCTCCTAATAAATATTCCCTGCCTGGAAGATGTCTTTATGAAATCTGTATATAGTACTTTACTGAATTTGTTTTTCATAGTCTATAGTAATAAGCAGCACTGGCTTCTTTTTAGTGATTTAAAGAAAAGTGGGATAATGTTCTCAGCATTTTACCAAGTTGGAATGCCTTGAATTGCTCTCCCATTTATTTGTGGGACTAAATAGTTCTTCATGTCATTGCAAGCTTTTCAGCAGGAAGAGAAACTGGTAATATTTAATTAGCTTTAATTAGCTCTTGGGATCTTGCAGCTTTATTTTATATGACATTTTTACTGTTTTTAGATAAATCTGGGTAATGATTTTTATGATTTTATAATTCATATTTAGAAAATATAAATTAAGTAAGATACAGAAATCATCAGTGAAGTAATTGTAAATGCAGTGATGTAAATGTAGAACTGGTAATTGACTGGAGTCAATTTTAGGTAAACATGGGGAAATGAGAGAATTCCCAGGCTTTAATAAGATATATTTTGTTGGGGCTGGAGATATGGCCCAGTGGTTAAGAGCAGTGGCTGCTCTTGCAAAGGACCTGGGTTTGGTTCCCTATGTCCGCGTGACTGCTCATAACTGTCTATAGCTCCAGTGCAGAGGGATACAGTAACTTCTTCTGGCCTACACAGGCACTAGGCATGTAGGTGGTACACAGACATGCAGGCAAAACACCCATACACATAAAAATTAAATAAAATGTAAAAAAGAATATGTATGTTTATTGTTGCATAATGACAAAATTCTATAAATTTAAGTTATTTGAATCAACATTTAATTCCTGTCTCTTATACACATCTAGATGTGTATAAGAGACAGGTATTGGAGTGTGATATGTCTAATTTCATATCTAAATAGCTAATGATTTACATGTAGAATCTTTGAACGATTTATATTTCCATTTTAGTATATGTGTAGTTTTCCTTCCTCTGCAATCATTCTAAATGATATTTTAATCAACTATAGTTTAGTGATCTGCTGAGTACTGTATCATCTATACACTTAAAACATACAGAAATTTAAAAGTGGAGTTTTCCAGAGTGTGATTTTACCTTAGAAATTGTTAGAACATTATGGCTAAGAGCATGGTGATTAGTTACTGTTTCGATTGTAGTAGTATACCACATTAGTGCACTGCCCTTCACAGCTGTAGTCTGTCTTTCCCTACTTCTCCTGTCTGAAACATTGTAAATTCTTTCCTAAATATTTGAAGAAGAAAAGAAAAGATTTTTAAAAGGTCAGTATTAGAAAAAAAAGGCCAATATTAGAAGAAATATTCTTGAAAGGCATTTTCAGTGACTTGAGTTTGGAAAATCAAAATTGGAAGCATGCTTTCAAATGTATATTTGTCTGCCATCAATGTAGTGGTTCCTGGACCCTTACTGGTTTAAGGAGTGATGAAGATGCCCATAGTTTTTTGCCTAAGCAGAAGTCCACTATTTCCAAAATGTCTTTTTCCACCATAACTTCTAATTTAAAAGTCTACATTAGCCTTTAATCTAAAAACTAGTCTTTTGAAATTGTAACAGAAACTCTACAGGGATTTTTTTTTTTTAATGACAACTAGGACAAGTAAGCTGAATTTGATCTAAAGAATGAATGACCTTGCTGCCCTGCAGTGGCCTTTGTCAGCCAGCTGAGATGGAGAGACTTCAGGTCTTGCCACCAAGGAATTTATCAAACAAATTCTGTCTTCCAGCTCTGCCCTCATTCCTGGTTAGCTGAATTTCACTCTCCTGTAACTTTTGAGAGCCCTGTAGCCTTTTATTTATTTCAGTCATAAATGTCTGTTTTGCTCAAATCTTCCTTCTCTAGTCATTATTTTCTTTTCTAATATTGGAACATTGTNTTGGGGTCATAGTAAATGCCTGCTAAGAACACATTCAGACCCCTCCCAAGAAATAGTCAAATAAAAAGCAGTAAAGAAGCAGTAGAACAGAAGCGTATTTAATTTCTGGCATTTGTCCTATGCCCTGTGAGTTGGCTATTGGATGCTCATTAACAGTTGGCTGATTTGCAGATAGGGTGTGTGTGTTGGTGTGGGGTTCTTAATCTTAGTGTTTGGATTTGACTCACTTTTCATTAAGAGTTTTTTTGTAAATTCTAAGGGAGTTACTTTATATCTGGATAGTTTACTTGCACTTTTCTTTGAAAACAAGGTAATTGTAATTTTGTAATCTTCAGTTCCAGAGGGGCAATTGTGCTTACATAGACTTTATTATGAAGGTTGTCAGCAGTGGGCCAGTTGCACAGAAAAGGATTTTTGGTATGGTATGTTTCTGAAAGGAAAGTGGGGAAGGCAGCATATATTAGTGTATTTTAAAGTTTCTGTTCTTTAGATATCCTTGTGAGTAGCAGAACCCTTACCTGGAGGATAACCACTGCTCTTCTTGCAGGTCACCACAGAGCAGCAATCTCAGGTGATCTTAGTGGCTTCAGATTTTCTTACTGCTGTTTTCTATTTTCAGAAAATTTAACAGGACCACATTTTGCAAAATGACTGAAATAAATTATGTGATTCTAGAAAACATACTAGATTTCATCTACAAATTGTTCTAGGGTATGGTATCTTAATTTTAGCCAACAACTAACACTTTGTCCTCTATTATAATCACCTTTAAAAAGCACTCAAGAGTGTGGCCTCTTAGGATCACAGGCATTCAGGATTCACCTCCTTCCTTTCCCTTCCCCTTCCTTCCCTTTTGCCCTTTCTCTTTCTCCCCTNAACCCCATCTCTCTGTTTTGATTTTTCTAGGTAAGGTTTCTCTGTGTAGCCCTGGAACTCACTGTAGATCAGGCTGGCCTCTAACTCAGAGATCTACCTGCCTCTACCTCCCGAGTGCTGGGACTAAAGGCACACGCCACCAATGCTAGGCTCTCTTTCTCTCTTCCTCCTGTTTGTACCAGTGATTGATACTGTATTGGGAGTATGCATTTGAAGCTGGAGGGTGTTGCCAGGGCCCAAGAGAAAGCCTGACAAGGGAGACAGTGGGAGAAAATGACATTACCTAAGATATAAGCCATTTTTACCCATGAACAGTTATATCCATGAGTATGTATGGATTGAGATCTTCTCACGCACACAGCCCATGCTTTTCAGTACTTTGAAAAGAACATCTTTGTAGATAAACCCTTGTCTGCATTATACACCAGCTCTTCTCCAAATCTGGTGAGTGCATTGTATTGTGCAATGAGAGTACAGTGTGGAGCAGAGTTTCTTGATGTGTAGTTTGTGAAACACTGTCCCTCAAGAGCACCTGTTCCTTCCAAAACTGCAGTTTGAGGGGAGTGTTCTAGAGACTCATTCTTGGGATGGAGCCTGGGAATTACAGCTTTTAGTGATGTTCTTATGTATATTCCCTGCCTTGGATGGAATCACATTAGTACATGTAGGGCCTTTGACTACAGTGTTGGTAGTTTCTCTGTAGTTTACAGGTGATGGACAAATGATTTAATTTTAACTTAGACATTTTAATATATTACCGTTGTGTTTGTCATTCATATTGTTGAGAACGTTTCTGAATGACTGTGAGGATTCCTAAATAAAATGTCTTTTAAATCATATTCAGTATGTTATTGATGCTGAGTGTGATTATTTCATTTTATTGCACAAACTTGGCTAGAATGTAGTACAGCAGACATCTCAACTGCTGCCTCTAAGCCCTGCTTCCTTCTCAAACTGTGCTTAGAGATGGCCAGGGGAGATAGGAGGAAGTATATGAAGGAGTGACTGCACAAGCAGTATATGGTGATGCTGATTCCTAAAGTGTTATCAGACCAGAACAATCTGAGAGCTTCAATTACAATATTGTAAATAGATTATTATTTGTCATTTACCTACAGACAACTAGTTGAAAATTCTGTGATGATGGAGAGGGTTGCAAATACAATTCTGGTTGCATTATAATCCATCTCACTCTTCCAGGTACCAAAGCAGTCAGACTCACAGCCGGCTTCTGATAGCCTGAGTCGCCAAGGTGACTGTGGCAAGAAGCAAGTATCCTACAGAACTGATATTGTTGGTGGTGTTCCCATCATCACTCCAACTCAGGTAACAAATCAATGCTTCTGTTGAATGTAGGTCTCATGACAGCATATCAATATTTGCATTTTCATCAGAACTGAAACAGAATGTCTTTGCTGAATCAATTCAGTATTTATTAACTACAGAAGCTTTTAATTTAGTTTCCTATTCTGAAAGTGCTTTGCAAACTTTTTTAAGTTTGTTGTGAAAAAAGATCGGAAGTTACACAGATAAACACTGGATCCTTCTCTGAACTAAATTCTTTGTATTCTCCCTGCAGAAGGGGAAATGGGAGTTACATGTCAGACATTGTAGCAGCATCAGTCATCAGAAGTTATTCTCTGTCACTTGTAATGGCTGAAGAGTTCTGCCATGGATTTAACATAATGTATAAGCCTCTATTGATAGACAAATGAAGGGTTTTTCTTTATTTTAACAATGTTGTGATGAACATTGCTATATCTTAAACTTTAGAGATTAACACTAGGGACCTCCGCATGCTAGATTAGAGCCTTACCACTGAGCTATATCTTAGTTCTTTTTAGAGTTGCCCTAGTTGTCCTCAAATCTACTTTGTAGCTCAGACTAGCCTTGAACCATAGCTCCTCCTGCCTCTGCTTCCTGAGCAGCTGAGATTGCAGGTCTACACCAAGATAAATTAATGCTTAGAAGTAAAGTTGCTGGGTTAGAGTCTGCAAATATGTGTAACTTTTGTAACGTGTGTATGTGTGTGTGTGTTTTGTTTTTTTCCCTACACCCTGAGAACTGCAATCCTGGTTGGATTGTATCCTAAAAGTACTGATGTGCCTAGGTATTAGGAAAAATAAATTTATATAATTTAAAAAATAAACTTGAAACTTTTATATGAACTTAAGTTTCTTATATGGCTATTGAGGAAATACACTTTTAATTTTTAATTAAATTAGTAATAGTTAAGAAACAAGAATTTAAAGTGATGGCTATTTGCCAGTGTTGAATATTCTCATTACTTTTGTCTTTTGATCTTAAAAGACTTTGATGCTTTGTAGACATCTTGTGCCACCCCCCACCCCCCCGACAGGGTTTCTCTGTGTAGCCCTGACTGTCCTGGAACTCACTATATAGACCAGGCTGGCCTCAAACTCAGAGATCCCCGTGCCTCTGCCTCTGGAGTTCTGGGATTAAAGGTGTGCGCCACCATCACCTGGCATAGACTTTTAAAATTTTAACAGATACCGTATTTTTTGAAGCCTTGTGATTCAAGCCAGGTGATTGTGGTTAGTGGGAAGAAATCTTATAACATCGATAAATTAACTTGAATATCTTTTTCTATGCTTTTCAAAGGGTATATAATAGCACCAGTCTCGATAAACTAACTTGAGTATCTTTTTCTATGCTTTTCAAAGGGTATATAATAGCACCAGTCTCTGCTCTAGGGGGAATTTACATTTATTTATTTATTTATTTATTTATTTATTTATCTATTTATTTATTTATTTATTCATCCATTTATTTATTTATTTTGGTCAAAGTTAAATTTAAAAAGGGGGGGAGAAGGATGTGGGGGGATTGTTTTATCTAAAAGTAATGATTTTAGCCTGCTAAACTTGTGATTTATGAGTAGTGAGTAGCTGGACTGAACTTTCTCCCATACTATGACTTGTGTTGGCTATTGGTGATAAGTTTGTTAAGACACTATTGCAGTTTGTGTGGTTGTTGATAAATAGATGTGTTAAGACACTGTTGCAGTTTGTATGGCTTTATAGATCAGATTCTACAGAAGATGTCATTTTTAAAACATGCAAATAATGCTACTGTTTTATTGTAATGCAGAATTTAAAATTACAAAGTTAGCACCACCAGTGGTGGCACCTTTAATCCTAGCGCCCAGGAGGCAGAAGCAGGGGGATCTCTGTGAGTTCCAGGTCAGCCTGGTCTACAGAGTAAGTTCCAGGACAGCCGAGACTGTTACACAGAGAAACCTTGTCTTGAAAAACCAAAACGGAAAAAAACTTACAAAGTAACATTTAGACAGTATAGAATCAAGAAAATGTTAAATAACTCTCATTGGGACAGTTAATTTATTCAGAATCTATTGGGCAAATGTTAAGTGTTTAATTAGTGTTGTTGACCTGCTTAAATGTAGAACATGTTGAAAATACCTCATGATAGACCTGACAGTTGAGACTTAATTGTTCTTTTGAGTTTTAAAAATGTAACTGACTTATTTGTGGGATTGTAGTGTGTGGATGCTGTAAATAGCCAGGAAGTCTTGGGTATGGCTAAAGATTTGTCAACACTGAGTTTTAAAACATAAAAACTATAGCACTTTCAGGAGCGAGTGTGGAAAATAATCTGCAGGTCAAGGATTAGGCAAAGAGCCTTTAGAGTTGACATCAAACACATTATCCATCCAAGAAGACTGATAGCTGTGCATCATCAGTATTTCAAATGCTTGTTTTGTGAAAGACCCTGTTCAGAGGATGAATAGAAAAGATAGACTAGCCAGCTGTGATGGCACATACCTTTAATCCCAGCACTTGGGAGGCAGAGGCAGGTGGTTCTCTGAGTTTGAGGCCATCCTGGTCTACAGAGTGAGTTCCAGACAGCCAGGGCTACACAGAGAATCTCTGTCTTGAAAAACAACAAACAAACAAAGACTAGAAGAAAAGTTTAGAAGCTACTTATCCAACTTTTATCTACAGAAAGAACTCTCAAAACCCAGTTGTTAGCAAACCAAAAAAATCCTTAAAGGAGACAAAATTCATAAACAGACATTTCACCAGAAATGAAATATGTACTAATAGGCACTAGGAAAGATGCCATCTCTAGCCAGTCGAAAAAAAAATTAAGGACACAGTTAAATATCATACCTGAGTAGAGATGCTTGGACCTCTCATCCATTGCTGGTGGAGATGTAAATAAAACAGTTCAGCCACTCAAAAAAACCCCCAATTTTATGTGGTTGTTTTCTTGTTGTCATCTTTGAGTAAATTTGTAGTTATTCTCCAGCCTAGTATCTACTCTCCTCATCATTTATCCTAAAGAAGTGGGTAATTATGGTCACACAAAAACCTGTATGTGGATCCTTATAATAGCTTCATTCCTAGTTGCCAGAAGCTGGAAATAACACACACTGTTAATTGGGTAGGTGGTCAGCAGCATGATATGGTGNTACACCCACAGCACTGGATATAGCAGCACAGACGATGAACTGTTGACACCAAGAGCCACCAGAATGAGCCTTCAGAGAGTTACGTTGGTGAAATTAAAAAAAAAATAAAATCTCAAAAGATCCTTACTGTGTGCTTCCATTTGTATTCTCGCAATGTTAGAACAGATGAATGGCAGTGAAGGAGTGCTACAAGGGTAGCCTGAGCAGACCCTGTGGCAGTGAGCAGTTCTTTGTGTTGATTATGGAGATTGTTGTTGAGCTTGTAGTTGGATTTTCCTTTGGGCCACCAGCTCACAAATAATGACACAGAGACTGCCTATAGCTTAGGCTTGTTTCTAACCAGCTCTTATTACTTAAATTAACCCATTCATATTGACCTACATTCTATCACGTGTTGTTACCTCTCTTCCATCTTTTACCTCTTGTTTCCTCTCTGTGTCTCCTGGCATTTCCCTTATGCCTCGATTATCTCCTCCTACTTCCCCTCTGCCCTGAAGTCTCACCTATACCTCCTGCCTAGCTATTGACCATTCAGCTCATTAAACCAATCACAGCAATATATCTTCACATAGTGTACAGATATCCCACAACAGCAGCTGCGTGTGATAGTACCACATATGGACAAAAAGTGCATATATAACTATTGAAATCTGAATAAAGTTTATGGATGCTTGGTTTGGGTAATGTACCCTAGAAATATGCACTTCCCGTTTGGGAAGAATTTGGTTGAAGGGTGTACAGGACCTCTGTTATTTTTTATATTTATTGTAACTTTCTGTGAATCTGTTTAAATTATTTCTATATAAAAAGCCCCACCCCAAGAAAAAGCACTAAAGACGGTTTTGCAGAACTATAGAAGTGGATGTTTGTGGTTTGATCAGTGACAAGAAAGTTGTGATTGAGTGTTACAGATTTTAACATTTTTTAAGGTAACATTAAATGAAAGTATATTTTAAAGCAAGAAAATTTCTTCTGCTTCATTTTAGAAAGAAGAAGTAAACGAATGTGGTGAAATTGTTGACAGAAACAATTTGAAACGATCACAAAGCCATCTTCCTTACTTTGCTCCTAAGCCACCACCAGACAGTGCAGTTATCAAAGCTGGGTATTGTGTGAAACAAGGAGCAGTGGTGAGTAGCTTAACCAGACCTGTGAAGTTGGGAAGGGCATGTGCCAGCATGCTTGCAAGTCAGAATTCAAATTGTGTGCTTTATTTTTGAAAAACCCAGAGTGGAGAGCAGTCTGTTCCTGGGAAGGGTAGAGAGGGCTTTCTTCATGTTTCTCACACAGCACAGTTGTTTCCTTGGTCTTTGGGCAGCTGGGTTAGTTAATGTATGTTTCCACCAACATTTAGTCTAAGTGCACTTTCCTGAGTCTAGGTTTATGACAGAAAGGGTTTTTNTTTGTTTTTTTAATTAGAAGCTCTAGTTTGTGTATATGTGTGCATATCTGGGTGAGGGAAGGGAGCATGAATGCAGTGCCTTATGCTGTGAGATCAGAAGANAGCTTCATCAGTCCTCTCCTTCCCCCTTCACTTGGATTCCAAAGCTCGACTGTAGGCAATTGCCTTTCCCTGCTGAGCTACCTTAGCCCAGGAAGTTCTTGTGTTGGTTTCCCACACCCTCAGACATGGTCAGGTGCAGAGCCATAGGAGAAGTGGAAGTCCAGGAGGAGTGGCTGCTAGAGGCCAGCTCTGGAGGTTGGGCTACCGAATCTCTCAGGCTTCCAGTTTTATTTTATGCGAAACTTTTATAAAACCTATGATCTGTGGTTTTTGNAATAAATGAGAGGTATGGCTTTTGGCGCAGCTCCAGGTGCTAAGCAAGCACCACAGGTGAGTCCAAGTTGTCCCCATTATTAGCGTCATGGTAGGAGATTTCTACAAGAGAAATACATTTACCAGTATTTCTAAGACTCCAGATATTTTTCTGCCAGGTGCTGTGGTTCACACCTATAATCTGGTATTTGGGAGACTGAGGAGGGAAGGAAAGAAAGTTCTAGATTAGCCTGGGCTATATAGAGAAATCTTGGTTTGTTTTGGTTTTTTTTGAGACAGGGTTTCTCTGCGTAGCCCTGGCTATCCTGGAACTCTTCTGTAGACCAGACTGCTGGCCTTGAACTCAGAGATCCACTTCTCTCTGCCTCCGGAGTGCTGGGATTAAAGGTGTGCTATGCCACCACCACCCAGCTGATGTTTTTTTCATTTGTTTTTTATCAGCTTTTATAAAGTTTATTCTGTATGAAATAAATCTTGAGACTCTCAAGAGGAGATAAAGTTTAACATTTGAAAACAAAAGGAAAAATGTGAATAAAGAAATACTTCAAACACTCATGGTCATTCTGTCTGGTTGTTCTCCAGTTTCTGACAGCTCAGCTTGGGAGAATTCTTCCTGCCTGTTGGATCATTGGTCCCAGGGAAAGGAAGATGGGACCAGAGGTTTCTCAAGATAGGCTGTCTATAGGTAGAGGTAGAATTTCCCCCAGGCTATGAGGCTTAGTTGTAGGCTAATTAGGCTTTTAAGGAGGTAACCTTTACTCTTAAATCTAAAAAAAAAAATCATTTACAGATTTTTTTCCTTAATTTTTTTGAGATTTTATCTATTTTTATTTTATATGCATGTGTGTTTATTTGAATGTACATCTCTGTACCATGTGTGTGGACTGCTAGTGGAGGCCAGCAAGAGAGCGTAGGATCCCCTTGGAACTGGACTTAGAGACAATTACGAGCTGCTGTGTGGGTGCTAGGAATTGAACCTGGGTCTTTTGGAAGAGCATTTTTAACCACTGAGCCATCTCTCCAACACTATTTACAGATACTTTTGGGTGCTAAAAAATTGATAGAAATATTCATATGAAAGTGTATTAAATATTTTAGAAATATTCATATGAAAGTGTATTAAATATTTTCTGTATGGGTTTGTTCTATTTTGTATGTATTGCTGACCTGTAATATATGAAATACTTGAAATGCATGTTGTATATAGAGAAACATGATGGGTTAATGACATTTCCTGTGCTTATCTTTACCTTGTGGGCTGGGCTGGCAAGAAGGGAAGGGAATACCTTTTCTTTCTTTTCCACTGTTAGAGATCAAAATCTGAAATACTGGGCTGGAGAGATGGCTCAGCGGTTAAGAGNACTGGCTGTTCTTCCAGAGGTCCTTAGTTCAATTCCCAGCAACCACATGGTGCTCACAGCCATCTATAGTAGAATCTGATGCCTTCTTCTGACATAAAGTCATACATGCAGATAGAGCAGTCATACATATAAAATAAATAAATCTTAAAAAATCTGAGGGGCTGGAGAGATGGCTCAGTGGTTAAGAGTACTGACTGCTCTTCCAGAGGACCTGGGTTCGATTCCCAGCACCCACATGGCAGCTCACAACTGTTTGGAACTCCAATTCCAGGGGATCTGGCATCTTTACACATACATGCAAGCAAAACACCAATACACATAAAATAAAAATAAAGTTTTAAAAAAATCTGAAATACCAGAATCATTCATAAACTCTTGAGAATGAACTGCCCAAGGCTGAGACCATCATTCAAGGCCTGGTTATTAAAGAGAGATGCCATTTACCACTTCCCTCTGGGAGAGTGTATTGTTTCTGCATGCTTGGTGTTTCTGATTGTGGGTTTTTATTGGAACGACTAAAGGATGATTAACATTGGACGTTCTTTGAAACCTATGTCTGTGTCTTCTCTGGTAGATGAAAAACTGGAAGAGAAGATATTTTCAATTGGATGAAAACACAATAGGCTACTTCAAATCTGAACTGGTATGCAGTGACTTCATAAATATGCTTTCAAATGCTTCGCAGGTTACACTGTAGTGATTGTATGCTTGTATGCTGTTTGTTTTTCAAATGTTCCGGTTCTGGTTTTGAGGGCATCTATATTTCAGTCTACACCTCTGTCAGAGGGGCATTGGAAGAGGTAGCGAAAGGAATCCCATAATAGCATTAGCACTCTGCATGTCTGCCTTCTCTGCCCTGCTTTTTCATAGCCCTGTCTCTTCCTATTTCAGATCAACTCTTAAGTTGTTTCATTTGAGATATCTTTGTCATGTTCTGAAGGCATAATCAAAGATTGAGTGTTGTCCTCACCCCCAACCCCTGTTTGAGTAATGCTCTATTTAAGATGTCAGGTAGCCTGAATCTTACTGTAGACTATTGCATAAATTAATGAAATTCTCTGCCTCTTCTACAAAAGTGTGGACTTTTGTATGCTCCATGCTGTATTTGAGTGAAGGCATCAGAACAACATTGTCCAGTTGAACTTTCTGCCCTGGTAGATATGTTCCACCTGTGTTGTTCTGTGCAGGCTACATATGGCTTTTGAGTGCTGGTAATGTAACCAATGTGGTAAGGAGGTGAGTTTATTTCATTTTAAAATTAAAACCAATTTTATTTCATTTTAGTAATTTAAATTTATAGCTACTCATGGGCAATGGCTGCTCTATTACGAATATTTTAAGATTGTCTTAGGTGTNGGTTCTGTTAGTAAGCTGTTAAGGGGTGGAATAGCAGAAGCAACCTGTATAACTTGGTGTAGACAGAGCCCACATGTAATGAGGAAGCTGTCCTTCCCAGCCTGAAGAACAGAGAGGAAGGAATGCACAGGAAGTGGATAGTGACAGAGATGAGAATGGTCACACACATAGTTGTTGATAAAATGAAGGAATATATCAAGGATAATAGAAGCCAAGCTTCTTGGTATAAAAGCATGGGTTCTTGATATAACTCAACAAATATAGAACCAGACATAAATATTGTGTCCTCATGTGAATGCATGTGAGTATAAAATATGGTGTGCATGGGAAAATGATCATTTTCCTCCCTGAAAGAAACCTGGACTCCATGGAGAAGTAGTAGATTCCATAGCTGGGCAAGAGAAGTAAGTGCAAGATGAGCCTGGAATGTCTTATGTCAGAAGACAAGAAAATGCTGAGAAAATGGTAACCACCCAGAAGCCACTTTATAAACAGTCCCCTCACCAGATTATGGACAGTGAGAGTTTCAAAATACATAATGATTATAACATATCCATGTGCTCCTATAGATAGAACTCAATGATTGAGTGGTGACCGAGTTCATGTAACTACAGTGAGAGACAAGGTGCCTAAATAGGAATGAGAGGCCAATCTGTGAAACAAACACTGAGCACAGAGGGAACAGAGCAGCTGGACAGTGAAGAAGCCTAGCAGGCACCACTTCCATCAGGCAGTCAGATTCAGTGAACTTCACTGGTGATGTTGAAACCACTTACCAGCTGACAGGATAGCATGAAAAGAACACAGCATCAGTTCTATGCTGCTCCTGTTAAAGGTATGTAGTCTGAGTTTAGTCACCAGGTGACAGTAGCCATATCCAAGGGAAGGAACAATCTACAAAATAAAGTAACTGTTGTGATCTTCGGGATTCTACGTTCTTCATTCTAGAGGAGTAAGAACTCAAGGAAAAGAGAGATAGCAAGCGAATACTCTCACCCTGACTTTGATGACCATAACGTGAAGACTTTAGGGTAGCAGGCTAGAGCAGCAGCTCAGCTTGAAGTGATTGTGTTCTTAAGTCTTTTTGTAAATTTGTGATTGTCTCAAGGTTCAAAGAGAGACAGAAAATTGAGGGGAATACCTGGTAGGAAAATAAACAGAAAATACAAACAACTCTTTTAGAAAGAAACTGGGTTGAGTGTGGAGCTAAGTGGTAGCATGCATACCAGTGTATCCGAGGCCTTTGGGGCCTCAGCACTACTAAGCAATAAAAATAAACTAAAGTAGTCTTCAGAAATATGTAACAGTTCTTGGTGTCACTCAGGATTAGGGAAATACAGATGTGCACTGCACAGATAGTACTCATCAATCATGAGGCTATGGCTGAGTGAAAAGATCACAGATCCTCTGTTCCCCGAGAAAATAAGTGGAGAAGAAATTGTGTTTCTTCAAATTCCATGTTGATATGTATGTGAGTGATGTTAGAAAAATCACCATTTGGTAGGCAACTATGCCAATAATGATTTCAGGTAAGAATCCTCAATATTTGATGAAACTGGTGGGAAAATTATGTTGGAAAATCGAGCTCCAAGTGTCTCGGTGGTGACCAATATGAGTCATAGAGCAGTTGGTCAAGTCCACACCATGCACCTCCTGGTAGAGATAGCTGAGAAGTAGTCAGCTGTTGTGGCTTCCTTCTAGAAGCGTGTGGCCTACACATCAGGATCAATAAACATCAGACAGACCCAGACTGAGACACAATCTATGAAATAAGTGGACGTTTTACAACTCTGCAAAATGACAGAAGACCAAAGAAGTAACCACTCTAAAGTAAAGGAGACAAAGAGAAGGGACAGTGAAGCAAGAAGTCTGCCATAGACTGAATCTTGGGCAGAAAATATGTCAGCTTGTCTTCTGCTGTGAAGGATACCATGCAGTAACTTGTAAGATCAGAATGTGGCCTGTGGATTGTGGTCATACTGCAAGGATGTCGAGGTTTGGACTTTATAACTGTGCCATAATTATGGAAAATCTATTTTAGAAGTTAAATCCAAGTACTTAGTAGTGTAGATACATCATGTCTTTAACTTGCCTGCAGGCATTCCCAAAGTATGTATTTTGACACATGTGCACAGGCTTATAGCAAAGCTGGGCCTGCTACATGGTGCTGTCTATGCCAAAGTGATATTTCAAAAGAGGAAGTAGAGCACTTACTGGTCCTCGTGGTCCACCATGACAAAGTCTGCTGCTTAGCAACTGTCATTGAGACCAGAAACTGAAACAGCAGTGTGTATAAGGGCATAAAACAAGCTGTCCTGCTGCTGCAAGTTTCAGAAGGTGTTGTGTCTGAGATTGACTTGAGCTCCAAGTAAGATAGCTAGCCCTTGAGATGAAATGTCCTGTGTCTCTTTGCTTTATTGCCAGGAAAAGGAACCTCTTCGGGTGATACCACTTAAAGAAGTTCATAAAGTCCAAGAGTGTAAGCAAAGGTAAGGGACTGTCTGACCCTGGCATGCACCGTTTGAAGAACAGTGCCTCCCTTGATTCATGAGCTTACAGTGTGTGCTTCTCCACTCTTGTGTGGATTTTTAACTGTTTGAGATATGCTGCAGTTTAGTTTTGTTTTTTAATCTTAAAGTGTTGCAATATTTTATTTGAAAGCTAAAAATTAGGAAATGACTCATTTGTAAATGACATTTCAGAAGTAGCTCCTTAATGTAAAGGAAAAATATTACGAGAAACTTCTAAGATTTAACAAATAAGGGTATTTTTAGTATTTCAAGGTGCTACAGAACAGGTTTTCACAAGGAGTTGTACCAGCTGTGCCGTGCTGAATTGAATGAACCGTAAACACTTGAACTCTAAAGTTGCTTTATAAATCTTTTTTAAATGAGCTGTGTATGTGAATTGTAATGCACAACTGGGAAAAGATAGTGTGGTTTTGTTAGTGTTTTCTCTCTAACACTTATTGATTGACACTCATTTGGTACTGAGTAAACAGCTGAAAGAGAAACTATCAAACTGTGATTTACATACAACTGGATGATTGTTTTTCATAACAGTGACATAATGATGAGGGACAACCTGTTTGAAATTGTAACGACGTCTCGAACGTTTTATGTGCAGGTAAGACAGTTACTTGGAGATTATAGATTCTCTTACAAGAAATTAATAACATTTAGAAGTGAAATAAATATAAATAAAGCTTGTCGGTTCTGACAAATATAATTTACCAGCTTGTTGAAAGATGTCAGATAGTAGGTTGGCGGTGGGTATATGCTCATAAATGGGAGTGTTCTGTTATGAATTAGTAAGATGGATCAAAGTCACATTTGGAAATGGAAGTGCTGTTTTACTTATATTTTAGCAGTGTGCTTTCAAATGTATTATTTTTCTGTGTTTTTCTTTAATATTTTTAATATTTTTTCTTTAATATATTTTTCTTTAATATTATTTTTGTTAACTTTACAAAAAGGAAAGCCTCAAGTATATAAATGAAATTATTGGAAAGAGCATTTGTTTTTGTGTATGAGAGTTAACACATTTGCTTATTGTAGAAAAGTTAAAATGATAGTTTATAAAATACACATACTCTCTCATCCAAGCACTGATTCTTACAGCAAGCAAGTTCATACTAAATGTATAAAGTCTTGTTTGTTTTCATGTATTGTCATTTTTCCTGTGTTCTTTGGAAATAGCTGAGTCTAGTGGCTCAAGCCTTTAATTGGGATTACAGGCATTCAGGAGACAGAGGCAGGTGGATCCTGGGGAATCCGTGGCCAGCCAGGGCTGTGTAGTGTGAGGTCTTGTCTCAAAAAACCAAAAAAAGCCGTCTCTGTAAACATTTTAGAATTTCACCACACTCACTCCATGTATGGCTGCTCCACACATTCTGTTCTGTTGTGACTAAACATCCATTTGTGTAGTTTTCGTAATTTACTGTGAAAGTATGATGATGGGAGCATCTGTGTTTAAAATTTGGCCTGACTTTCTGGTTTCTTTAGGATGTTTCCAGGTCAGTTTAGCCATCAGAACAGTCATTCTGTTTTGTCATACTGGCTTTGATCACTGTGCTCCTACTAGCACTGACTGAAGGCCTGTTCTGCCCTGTGCCTGCTCCAACTCCTGCCTTCTGAAAAATGCTCCTTAAAGTTATTGGCATTTGAGGGAGGAGTTAGTTTTCTTCACTGATGTGACCCTTGGTAGGATGACCACAAACCAGAGCAGGCCCCACTCCCAAGATTAGCCACACACTACAAACTAGACTTGATGGAGAAGGGGCTGTAGATCTTGAGGATGAGTGGGAAGGAATGGGAGAAGAGAGAGGAAGGGTGAATATGTTCAAAATACATTGTATGAAATTCACAAAGAGTTGGTAAAAACCACAAAAGTCAATGTGCAGTATACAAAGTGCATAGAAAAAACATGGCCTAAAAAATTGAAACAAATAGGGAAAATTGTTTTGCCACCATAAAGCAAAGAATCACCGTTTCAGGGAAAAAAGACATTAGCTCAAAAACATTCTATATTTTACCTTTTTGGAAATTGTATATTCTAGATTCTAATTTTAGATCACTTGTCAAGGACTGAGGGGTTCTAAAATAGCAGGAGGTATGTGTTAGTACCTTCTCGGGCATGTGCTGTGGCTATTCCACCTTGAACATTCTGATCTTATATTGAAATTCACATTGGCAGTCTTTATCAAGAAAGAGGACTATAGCTGGGTGTTGGTGGTGCACGCCTTTAATCCTGGCACTTGGGAGGCAGAGATAGGTGGACCTTTAATCCTGGCACTTGGGAGGCAGAGATAGGTGGATCTCTATGAATTCGAGGCCAGCCTGGTCTACAGAGCTAGTTCCAGGACATCCAGAGCTGTTAACACGGAGAAACCTTGTCTTGAA
>LZPO01087227.1:165117-188021 GCA_001675575.1 Neotoma lepida | reverse complement strand
TGTACATGTTCCACACACATGAGGTCAAACTTTAGGTGTTGCTCCTCAGATGCCAGCCACCTTTGATTTTTTTTTGGAGTTATTTTTGTTTTGAGATAAGATCTCTTACTAGACTGGGGCTCTCCCACTTAAACTAGCCTGTCTGGCCAGTGAGCCTAGGTATTTACCTGTCACTGCCTCCCAGCGCTGGGATTGTATGTGCACTCCATCATGCTTGGCTTTTGTGTGTGTGTAAATTCTTGGGGTTTGAACTCAGATCCTCATGTTCATACCATGAGCAAAATTTCACCAACAGAGCTATCTACCCAGCCCCTGAAGAGTCTGTTTATAAGGATTAGATGGGCTGAGGTTATCAAAAGGAGTGTGAATCAAAACATGTCTCATTGGAAAATCTTGGCAAGAAGCTGCCCTCTCTTCAGGATTAGTCAGGAGAATACTGAAATTCGGAAGGAGCCTCAGCTGAGTGGCCAATTCAGAGAACAGAGGTAGGTGGAGGGAATGGATTGAGCAGAGGGAGAAGTCAGGTGCAGAGCTCAGAGTTGGGTAGGTGAGGTCTGAAGTGCCCGGGGAAGAAGCAGGAGGGCAAGTAGGAGCTGAGCCCTGTGCCAGGTGGGGCCTCCAAAGGGAGGCGCTGTGTAGGACCAGCTTGTGTGGACATGGAGGGGAAAGCTGGCTTTCTTTACTTTTCCTTCCTGGTAACCTCCTCCAGTGTTAATGGTTAGTGTAGAAAATTAAGAGCAGAAAACACCACCCATCGTCTCTCCCATTCAGGGGGCACACCCTTGCCCCCATAAAGCCTTCCAGATTTGGGTCTGAGAACAATTTCCTCAAACAATCAGAGCAGCAACACATACACTTGCTTCATCTCCTGCATCTTGCCTAGTGGATCAGCAAGTCTCACCCTAGGGAAGCGACTTCCTTTTGAACCTCAAACCAGGAAAGTTCAACCATTAGGGAGGGGTTCCTGAGTTTCCTCCGAGTGACTCAAGGGTCTGGGCTGGGTCTTCCTGAAGCTTAGGCTGTAGGTTTTCTCCCTCTTTCTTTCCAAGCTGTCAGTCTTCCTGAAAGGAAGGGGGTGTGACTTCCAGGGTCCTGGTTTCTCAAGCTGGTGACTATTCTTTTTAAAGGAATGGAGAGTGAGTTTCCTAACTGGTGCCAGGTGCAGGACCAGGCAAGAACATCTAGACATGGCAGCCAGGCAGGGAGGAACANAAATGCTATAAGACAAGGCCCTTAGGGCTCTCCGGGAGGATGGAGAAGGCAGGATGGCAGCTGGCCAAGTGGAAAAGTACCTCAGCTGTGAATCACTGGGGACAATGCTCTGCTGGTGCCATGCCATTACCCATCTGGCATGCATACAGCTTANAGCTGAGAGTCACAGCAAAAATGGAATTAAATTTGAGNAAAGAAACTAAGTGAAAGTCAAGATGAAAATGTGTTGAACCTGGTTGGGGCCACGAGCATCTGTTCATACAGCAAACTCAGACCAGAGCCTGCTGTATGACCAGCAGTGTGGACACATTGGGAAGTCAGACTTCCATGTTTGGGGAGGACAATGCAGTCANCATCTGGACACAGATTGGCTCAGTAAAGATGAGTGCTAACTAAAAATACCAAGCGTCCCAGAGTTTTAGACCTCTAAGGTCATTACCCTGGTTACAGAATAACTGGGTAAGGGGGATGGCTCAGTGGATAGGAGTGCCTGCTCCCTTAACATGAGGATCTGAGTTCAAACTCACAGCACCCATGTTCAAAAGAAAACCAAACAAACAAAAAAACAAACAAACAAAAAACCAAACCTGGGTGTGGCTGGGTGTTCCAATATCCCTAGCAATATGAAACAGAGATGGATAGTTTCTGAGAGCTTGCTGGCCAGCCAGCCTAGCCCAAATGAGAACTTCCAGTTCTACATGGTTGTCTTAAGGCAACAACGTAGATAGCACTAAAGTGATGACTTCCCACTCTGGCCCCTATATGCACTTGTACCCACATGAGCATGTGTACTCATACACACACATGTATATAACACATATGTACACATACAGAATAAGTGAGTGACTGAAATATATATGCATATGTTTCCACATGGTGTCATGGCCTGTCTGTGGCTCTCAGCATTGCTGCTTAGAGTTGGTTGAGTCTTCAGATCCGAGACCTGGGGTGCTCAGTCCCCACTCCAGTTCTTTCAAACAGCTTCACTGACAGGTCATTTAAACAGCATGCACTTTGCCCATTGACGTTGTCCAGTTTGGTGTGTTTAGTAGATTCAGACACATACAACCATCACAATGACTTTTTTAGTATTNCTTTTGAGTTTTTGAGGCAGAGTGGCCCCAGACTGGTCTCAAACTTGACAAGTATCAGAGGATGACCCTGCACTCTTGGTACTCCTGCATGCATCTCCCAAATGCTGAGATTGCAGTCCACCATGCCTGGCAACAATCATAATTTTAAAACTTTTTCAGCCAGTTGGTGGTGGCACACACCTTTAATCCTAGCACTCAGGAGGAGACAGGGGCAGGCAAATCTCTTGAGTTTGAGGCCAACCTAGTCTACAGAGTGAGTTCCAGGATAGCCAGGGCTACACAAAGAAACACTGTCTCAAAAAACAAAACAAACAAACCAAAAAAATAAGACCCCCAAAGACGCTTCCTTTTTTTTACCTTCAAGATGGTCTCATTATATAAATTTGGCTGGCTAAATATCACAGAGATCCACCTGCCTCTGCCTCCCCAGTGCTGGGATTAAAGGTGTTCGCCACCACACACAACTTTAAAACATTTTCTTTATCTGAAAAAGCAGCCCCAAACTGTGAGCTATTGAATCTCCTCATCCCTAAGTAACCACTAGCCCCCAGTCTCTAACCCCAGGCTCCAGTTTTCTCTGCTCTGTGTGTTTCTTAGGAAAGGAATCATACAATGTGTTCTTTTGTATCTTGCTTCTTCACTTCAGGACAGAGTTCAGTTTAGGGTTCATGTTGTAACCCGGTCAGACCTTCATTCTTTTTATGGATGAATGGTATTCCATTGTGGATATGCCATGTTTTGTTTACTTACTGATCAGTTGATAGATGGCTGGATTCTTCCCCTTTCTAACTGTTATGAATAATGCCACTATGGATGGTGACCACAAGCTTCTGTGTAGACATATTTTCATTTTTCTTGGCTATATGTATGCTTAGGTATAAAAATCTGGGTCATATGTGAGCTCTTCATTTAATTAAAGAAGGGCCATCTATCTTCTGGAGTCATGGCGCCATTTACATCTCTCCAAATCAAGACTCTGATTTTCCATACCCTTGCAATGTTGCTGTCTGACTTTCTCATCCTTTCATTCGAAGGTTCTGATATGTTGGCTGCTGCTGCTTAGTGTAGCATCTTCTTGTGCGTTATTGGTGCCCCTAGAGTTTTTCATTCATTGATTGGGGTCCTCCTCCCCCTGCCCCCGCCATACACACACACACGAACATGTACACCTTTTTTTTGAGACAGGGTTTCTCTGTGTAGCCCTAGCTGTCTTAGAACTTGCTTTTGTAGTCCAGGTTAGCCTCAAACCCAGAGATCCTCTTGCCTCTGCTTTCCAAGTGCTGAAATTAAAGGCATGTGCCACCACACCTGGCTCCTTTTTTCCCCCCTTAAAAGTTCATTAGTTTAAAATAGTTTCAGGTCTAAACAGACATTTCAAGAACATGACCCTAATCCGGACTCTCAAAACTGCCTTATGTCTTGTCTGTCCGTCTGTCTGAAACATTTGATACAGAATGAGTTGCTGGCTGTGATGGCACATGCCTGTATTCTACCACTTGGGCAAAGGCAAAGACAGGAGGGAGGATCAATTAAAGTTTGGGACTGGCCTGATTTACATAATGAATCTTGGGCTAACTGGGGCTACACAGCCTCACTATTCCATCTCAAGCAGACAGNCAGACAAACAAATACCCCGAANCAAAGTAAGTTATAGACATGTAGGCCCTTTATATCTAAATACTTCAGCAGGGTTTTCCTTAAAACCCAAAATGGGCATGAATATAATCAGATGATATTCTATACATTTATAAAAAGACCNCATAATGAGACTCAAAATTTTATACAATTAACATATGTTAATAATGTCTAAAAATACTAATTTTAAACCAAAACTTTCTCTTATGATATGATCAAAATGAGAAAACCAATCTTGATTAAGTACTATGATCTACCAAACTTAGTCAAGCTTGCCAAATTCCTGTCTATTAACTCTTTCTGGCACCAGGGACTTCCATCNTCTCCCGGGGCAGACAAGGACTATGAGAGCTGGAGAAGAGGATGTTCACCCCAAGGTCACCTAACAGTCCAGAACAGAGTTGTCAGGGTGTCCTGACCCCTTTGTCTGATGTAGGGAAAGACATATCGACTCAGGCTGACTGAGACAGTAAGCTGGCTTGNCAAGAGGACAGTGCCCTTGTCTCTGCCTCATGCCTCTGTACCCTAGCACAAGACGCCCTTCCCTTCTNGGACCAAGTGGGNTGTGAGAAAGTGGGAGACAGGTGAAGGAATCTCTTGGGGGCCTGGGATGTTGGGGAATGGCTAAACATGTACCCCCCATTTCTACTATGGGAGGGTCTGTGTTCATCACTGAGCAAGAAGACGGTACATGACGACAGGCAGGGGGCAGCTGTGCCTTTGTTGCATTCTTACCCCAGCTGCTGAAGTCTGCACCTCACCTTCTATATTAGNGACTGTTTCATTGTTGTGATCCGGCAAAGCCACTTGAGGCAGAGCNGCTTTGTCTCAGCTCCTGACTTGAGAGGATGCACGCCATCATAGCGGAGGAGGAGGAGCTAGTGACGCTGTCGTTGGAGGAAGCAGGCCACCGAGAATCTCATGTTCTTGCCATCATGCCGTCTCTGCCATGATGGATTCTAGCCCTTTGGAACTGAAGCCGAAGTCAACCTTTTCTTTCTTTGGTCAGAGTATTTTCTCATAGCAACAGAAGCAAAATCAGGAGAGGAATAAAGTAAAATGTTGTCTTCTGGACAATGCACTAGCAAACTCACAGCTGCTGTGGGTTCCCAGCTACCTGCACAAGACTGCCCTAGCAACATTCTAGCATGGATGCGGAGGGGTAGGGTATGGAGGAGTCATTATTCTTCAGGGTGTGGCTACTGATGGGGTGCCCATGCTCCTGTGGATAGCCCCACACCCATGAACATGTGGGCAACACTAACTGGGACTCGGTGGGTTGTTGTTTTTGTTTTGTTTTGTTTTACTTTGTTTTTTTTTAAGACAGGGTTTCTCTGTGTAGCCCTGGCTGTCCTGGAACTAGCTCTGTAGACCACTTTGGCCTTGAACTCAGGAGATCCACCTGTGTCTGCCTCNTGAGTGCTGGGATTAAAGGCATGTACCACCATCGTCGGGTTTCAGTGGGTTATTTAAAAGGAAGAAGAGAAAGAAAAGCATGGCTCATGCCTTTAGTCCCAGCACTCAGGAGGCAGAGGCAGGTGGATCTCTGAGTTTGAGGCCAGCCTGGACCACAGAGTGCATTCTGGGACAGCCAGAACTATACAGAGAAACNCTGTCTCAAAAAAAAAAAGTAATAAAATATAAAAGAAAACAAAGGAGAGATAAAGGTGGGAGGGGGGTATGATGGAGAGGACCCAAAGGGAGTGGAGGCTGATGGATGTGATTTAGATACATCCTACGTATACTTGTATGAAATTGTCAAATAATAAATAAAAAACTACTTAAAATTTCTTTAAAAACACTTAGATCTGATCAGACCAGGATGGTGGTAGCACACTCCTTTAATCCCAGCACTCACTCAAGAGGCAGAGGCAGGCAGATCTCTGTGAGTCCGAGGCCAGCCTGGTCTACAGAGCGAGTTCTGGGACAGTCAGGACTAGACAGACAAACCCTGTCTCAAACACCCCACTCCCCCCAGAAAAACCAAACAACTTAGGTCTGGGGTCTCTAACTTGACAACTTGTCATTCATCACACTTTGGCATCTGCCTGTGGTTCTGTGTGAACTCATCTTCATCCAAGCCTCTTCTCCTGGTGAAGAGCCTGGGCACAAGCCAGGCACACTGAACTTTTCTAAANCTCCCATGTTGGAAGGAGCCTGTCAGTGCATGGTGTGGACTCNTGCAATTGGTTTAATTTGAACCCATTTAAATTAGAGATCTTCAAATCACATCAAATGCATCATTTTGAAGAGCCACAGAGCAGCAACCGGCACTGGGGTTGGTGTTTAGGGGTCCAGCCCTCTGGAATGAATAGCCATTGATGTGTTTTGGTTTGCTAGGAGAAATGGCAGTACTTCTCAAGTGCATTAGAAGTCCGCAAAAAATATCCTAAACATTCTTGCCTTTGTACTGGCTCTGAAGAAGTGTTTTTGCACCGAAGGGTCACCCTGAAAATGAAGTGTTACAAAGCCCTTGAAGTCTCTTTGGCCCACTGGGTTCCAATAACCTAATGCAAAGTGCTCCTTAATAGAATAACATCTATATTTTAAAATGTTATTGAATCAATTTTCCCCCCAATCTACCATTTATTATACAGCAAAGTGATTCTATAAAACCACAACTTAACAGCTGGCTAGAACTTGTCCCCAGAACCTGTGTGAAGTACCATTTTTTTTTCTTTTTAGTTTTTCAAGACAGGGTTTCTCTGTGTATCTTTGGCTGTCCTGGAACTCACTCTATAGACCAGGCTGGCCTCGAACTCAGAGATCTGCCTGTCTCTGCCTCCTGAGTGCTGGGATAAACTACCACCTCCCAGTGAAGTCCCAATTCTTTAGGTGGCAGTGAGAGCCCTTCACATCCTTCACCTCTCAGCCTCCTGCCCTGCCCTTGGCTGCACTTACTGCTCAGCTTGGAGTCTCCTCACCTATGGGGACCCATAGCACTGCCCCCAGGTGCATGCTTCTACTTGTCAGAACCCTTCCTGTCCTTGGAGATACAGCCCATCTCTTTTCAAAAAGTTTTAAAGTAGTTTAATAGATATATATTTGTGCAGATTTATAGAGTACAAGGGGATCATCCAATATGTGTACATGATGCATTGTGCTAAAATCCAGTGTGAACAGCCTTTCTGTTGCCTCAAATGCTTATCATTTCTAAATGTTGGGAACTTTCAGATTAGTCTAGCTATCTTTTCTTTCTTTTTTCTTTCTTCCTCTCTTTTTTTAAATTTCTCACTCTTTAAAATTTTTTTAAAATAATTTTATGTGTATGGATTTTTTTCTGCATATGTGTATGTGTACCACACGTGTGCAGTGCCCACAGAGGCCAGAAGGAGGCATCAGAGTCCTTAGAATTTTGAGCCACCATGTGAGTTCTGGGAACAGAACTTCAGTCCTCTGGAAGAGCAGCCAGTGCTCTTAACTGCTGAGCCATCTCTCCAGCCCTCTTATACTTATCTTGAACTATATCATTATATTAGTCACTTTTCTTATTGTTGTGAGTTATTTGACAAAAGCAGTTTAAGGAAGGACAGGTTTATATATTGTCTCCCTGTTTGAGGGTGCAGTTAGTCTGTCACTGCAGGATTGTGGGTGGTGGGTCACCTTGCACCCCCAGTCAGGAAGCAGAGAGACGAATGCTGGTGCTCAGCTTATTCTCTCCTGTTTCTGTAGCTGGGACCTCAGACCATGGGATGGTATTCCAACTCCCACCCCTACCCCTCACCTCCACCCTACCCCACCACTGCATCAGCTCATGGTAGGTCTTCTTACTTCTGTTGAACCTCTTTGGAAATGACTTCATAGACACTCCCAGAAGTTTGTCTCCTGGGTGATCTGTGGAGTTGAAAATCAAAATTAACCATTAAGTCATGGAGTGTTACAGCCCATAGTCACCTGACTATGCTGTGAACACTCGACCTAATCCTCCTAGCTGACTATGCTTTGGCACCCATTTTCTCCCTCTTTTCTCTCCCTTTCCAGTCTCCAATGGCCACTATCATCCTGTGTTTCATGAGATAGATTTGTGGTTTGCACACATGAGTGAGAACAAATGCTGTTTGCCTTTTTTTCTATGCCTGGATCATTTCACTTAGTCAACCCCTTAGTGCTCTGATCTCCCCAACCCCCGGCCCATCTTCCTGCATAAGGGGCTTCTTTTGCTCCCTCTCTGCAGTGTGACAGGCCCTGGCTTCCTTTTGTTTGTTTGTTTGTTTGTTTGAGACAGGATTTCACTGTGTATCCCTGGCTGTCCTGGAGCTCAATCTGTAGACCAGGCTGACCTCAAACTCACAGAGATCTGCCTGCCTCTGCCTCCCGAGTGCTGGGATTAAAGGGGTGTGCCCCCACCACCAGGCTTGGGTGCTGGTTTCTTGAGGCTCACCGGGCCAACTCGTGTGGCAGCTTTCATTTAAGTTAATTTAAACTTGAATAAAAATAAAAACCTAGCTTCTCGTTTGCCCCAATCACTCTTCAGCTACTTGGCTGTCACACTGGGGCAGCACACACTGAGAACATTTCCATTGTTGCGGGGATTGCTAGACTTTCAGCTCCTGGGGGCTAAGCTCAGTCACTCAGTGCTACATACAGAATTTTGCTGAGGGCTTGCCTGCCACGGGGCACATGCTGAAGAAATTTCTCTCACAGTGAACCAAACCGAACAGATATGGGATTGCTGCAGGGAAGATGGCCAGAGTGCATCTGTGTAAACTTTTGATGCTAGAGTATTGAGGCAGGGTGTATGCTCAAGAGAATGGAAACCTAAACCAGCTCAGAAGTCATCTCATGTGGTGGCAAGCTTCTGTTACTACAAGGTGGGGTGGGGTGAGATGTCGTGGGGTGAGGTGGATGTGTCAAAAAGGTTGCCTNCTGCCCTGGGATTAGTGGGCAGCGAGGCTCAAGAGGCAGTTTGTGAGAGCCAGAAGGACACTGGGAAGCACNTGGCGAAGCTTGGACTTAATCCTGCTGGTACTGACAGAAGAGTGGAGTGCTCAGAGTACAGGAAGAGTCAAAATCAATACAATTCCTTCGATCCAGGGCCTTATGAAGTACAGGCATCCCAATCCCCCATCATTCTGGGTGTTTTGCAGACATGCGTGAACTCACACACCAAGTAGATCTTTCTGCACAGTAGCCCTAGCTGCTGGGGTCAACTATGGAGCCTCTTTTACTGAGGAAGGCTTTGGCAGCTATGGTGTCCCATCATTCATTATTCATGAATAGATCAGCTGTTCAGAATTGAAGCTTAAATGTGAGAAATTGGGGTTGAGAAAGAATGGCGGGGAACTTGCCTGTCTGGCATCAGAGCTGCCCTTTTCACTCTGGAAAAAACTCTAGGAAATGGTGCCAAGACCTGATGGATGAGAAATGAGTTTTCATGATGTATCAAAAAATGCACTAAAAGGAAAAGAAACAGTCTCTAAAGTGGCTGCAGAGGGCAAGACTCTAGAAGAGAGAAAACAAAGCACTACGGTTGGGGTCACCACAACATGAGGAACTGTATTAAAGGGTNGACGCATCAGGAAGGTTGAGAACCACTGCTTTAGTGAGACTTTTTGGAAGGACTTATTGGGACCTGCTCTGCGGTTTGGATATGATTTTGTTTTGTTTTATTTTTCGAGACAGGATTTCTCTGTGTAGCCCTTGCTGTCCTGGAACTCACTATGTAAACCAGGCAGGCCTTGAACTCAGAGATCTGCCTGCCTCTGCCTCCTGAGTGCTGGGATTACAGGCATGTGGCTTGGATGTGATTTGAGTGCAAGCTAGAAGTTTGGTCCAGTGTGGTAAAGATGGAATCCTTAAGAGGTGGGGCCTACTATGAGGTGACAAAGTCAGCTTTGGAGGAGATGATGGGTTAGTTACTGAGAGTGGCTGAGGCAGAGAGACAGAATGAAAGGCACTGATCATGAATACCAGGGTAAAGGATGAGTGTGCAGCTGAAGGAGAGAGGAACAAATGCAGATATTGATGGGCCTAAGGCTGGTCACTCAGGGAGACTTGTAGTCACTGCCATTTTCCTGGTGAAATTCCCCAGGCCCTTAGTGTGCTTAGAGCCACAGAATTAAGAGCCAGAAACGTGATTCAAACTGTGGATGCAAAAACACAACCCTCACCTCAAAGAGGATAAGAGACAGTTTATTCTGGAGGCAAATATGAGTGGTCACAGCCTGGGACACAGAAGTTGTCTACCTCAGATTCCATGTTCCAATATATTCTTAGTGCTTTGATTGGTGAAAAATCGGGTTTTGTCAAGTTAGTACATTCCAAAGAGTTTTTATCTGACATAGAGGTGGGCAAGGGACGGCTATTTAGGTGGTTAAAGCTAGCCCAAGATAAGCTGTAATTAGGCTCNGGACCTGCAACATTCCAACCTCTCCACATTAGTTAAGTTCTAATCAATCAGCCTTTGCAGGCACAGCTTCTTTCCAGAATTCTCTTTTACAGAACCCAAATCCCTCAAGCAATTCCTCAGGTCACATCAATCCACATGTAGGGGAAGAAGGGTGGGCACTGGGTCAGAGCAAAGAGCTGAGCAAAGGCAGACAGATTTCAAGTAGACAGGTAGGCTCTGGAAGCGTTGGGAATGGGTGGATGGGTAAAGCTTGCATATGGAATGGGGGGGCAGGGGGGGATGAGGTGATAGGGAAGGAGCTCAGAGGTTCTTCAGCTCAGCAAACAGAGGGGGAGCTGTAGCACACTGTGTGTGTTCTATTTATATTACATATTTCTTTACTCTGTGTGTGTATGNGCTCNAGCACGGGCCACAGCACAAATGTGGACAACTTTTTTNAAAACAGTTTTTTAATAGTTTGTGTAGCCCTGGCTGTCCTGGAACTCACTTTGTAGACCAGGCTGGCTTTAAACTCAGAGATCCTCTTGCTCCTGCCTCCTGAGTGCTGGGATTAAAGGTGTGCGGGCACCACTGCCGGGCTTCAGAGGACAACTTTACTTTAGTAATTATTTCTCACCTTCCACCACATGGGTCCCAAGGATTGATCATCAGGCTTGGTGGCAAGCACCTTTATGGAGAGCCATCTCACTGGCCCCACACTGTGTTTTGACTCAAAGGGGGAAGGTGGGACTGGCAGGAGCATATAACATCGGAAGGTTTCTTGCTTGGTTCCTTGCTCTGAACTCGTGGCATGATTGATCCCCTGGGGAAATCATTCAGCCTTTCAAGTCTTCAATCTTACCTGAAGANTAAGGGGCTTGGACAAAGAGGAGTTTCGCTATTTATCACCACATCTTTCCTTTCACGTCATCAGCCTACTGGGATGGAACAAAGTTTGCTAATCAGCTTTGCAAATGTATCCTCTCCCCTCCCCCCTTTTGTTAATTACAATAGAAGAAAGCACAAGGTCTCCAGCGTATCCTGGATCTTGGATCAAGGACTCCCTTCCCGGGGCCTGTCTTTATGTTGTTGTAGGGTCTGAGGATTCCAGCTGGGACACCAAAGCATTTTTCATGGGAAGAGCCTTTTTGCTGCCCCTTGGTGGGAGGGACCCTCTGGGACCTGGTCGCAGTTGAGACTTAACATGGGGAGGGGACATGCTTTGAGGGGAGTTGCATTCGGGTTTTGTTTTTTAAAAAGTATTCTTACTGGAAAAGGAATTGTGTACAAGGGAACAACCCCGATGTAGATTAGAGCTAGATCAGCCGAATCAGTGGCTCCTCCTTTCCCCAAGGTCAACAGCACTCCACCCACCAGTCTTGGGTGTGTTGGGGGGGGGCGAGGGAGTAACTCAGGTGGGATGTGCACAAATCGCTTAATTTTCTGGGCTTCCAATACAAGATTTATGTGTTCATTGTTGGCCAATGAGTGCGCCAGGCACAGAGACCCTCTTCCGGGGTCACAGTTGCATGCTCTTCCAAATGATTCTTAGACTCATCTTTGTCCCAGAGAAGTCACTGAAACCCTCACATGAAAGCTCAAAGACGAATATTTTGTTTGAGATAGGGACCCGGTTGATTTGCCCAAGTGTTGGGATTGCGGGGGGCTGGGGCGGGGGAGCTGGGCGCTTCTGTATGGTAAAGACACATTCCCTAACAACTCAGGATGAAAAAAACAAACAAACCATACAAAGCCAGGCTGCTGCTGCACGCTCCCGGCAAGCCTCCCAGGTACCAACCCAGATACCCACGCGTGCGCTGGCACGCACACTACCGAAAACAACTTTTAAAAAAGAAGCGTCAGGAAGGTTTATGCTGTCAATTGCCTCTGCTTTTTACTTTTCTCACTTGAAACTAGGTCTGGGAGCTGGGTTTCTGCCAGCCCCGCCGACACTGCCTTCCCACGGCGGGGTCAGATTCACGGCCGCAGTCACCCATGCTGGGCACTGGTCCATTCCAGCTGTGGCCAGGGTCTATGTAACNGCCTCCGCGCTGGACGACCTGCGGGAACTTTCCAGACGATCGCACGAGGCTGGGCAGGTTTCTTTCTGTTGAGTATTTATCACTTTGGTTTTAAGGTCCTCAATCTCTGAAGAAAAAGAAGCCTAGATTGGGAAACTGAGCCCGGTCGGAGGGCGGAGTCGCACGCTGCCCCGCCTCGTCCCCGCGGGCGGTCTCGGATCGGCCCCCCTTCCCGGGAGCCGTGCCCGTCCCCCTGGCGCCTCGTCACCGCTGCTAGGCCAATGGGCTGGGCCGCACGGCCGCGCGCACTCACACCCGCTGTCCCTAAGACCCCGACACGCCGTCCCCAGCGCGGTTCTTCGGCTCTCGTCCAGCCCGCAGCCGTCGGAGTCGCCATGCAGTCCCCACGCACCGCGCACTTCTCTCTATTGCTGCTGCTGCTGGCGGCGCCCTCCTTGGCGCTGCCGTCCGGGACCAGCCGCTCGGCCTCAGCTGCCAGCGTCTGCCCCGAGCGTTGCGATCCCACACGCTGCGCCCCACCGCCCACGGACTGTGAGGGCGGCCGCGTCCGGGACGCGTGCGGCTGCTGCGAGGTGTGCGGCGCGATTGAGGGTGCAGCATGCGGCCTGCAGGAGGGTCCCTGCGGCGAGGGGCTACAGTGCGTGGTGCCCTTCGGGGTGCCCGCCTCGGCCACGGTACGACGGCGCGCTCAGGCNGGCCTGTGCGTGTGTGCTAGCAGCGAGCCGGTGTGCGGCAGCGACGCCAAGACCTACACCAACTTGTGCCAGCTGCGCGCCGCCAGCCGCCGCTCTGAGAAGCTTCGCCAGCCGCCCGTCATCGTCCTGCAGCGCGGCGCCTGCGGCCAAGGTACCCGCCCCACCCTGAGCTGCACTCCTGGGTGGCTCCCCACCCTCGCCATCCCTACTCGACCTGTCCGGGCCAAGGGACGGCAAAGAACTGTGTGGTGTTCTGGGCATCCAGTCAGTGGGGGAGAGGGACGGGACTCGGGGTGGCTGTGTTTCATGGGCTACCTCGGACCCAATTTCTGCTCCCAGCATCGGGTCGTTCAGCGCAACGCCAAGCAGGTGCTTTGCGCGCTTTGGTCCTCTCCTGGGTGACCCATATGCCGTTAGGTAGAGCCACATAACACCTGGATCTTGGCATGTTGATACACATAGCTTTGGGACCACAAGAACTCCTGCTTGTCGCCTTCCCTTCCTTCTCCCTCTCTGCTGCTTCCTTTCTTCTTGGAATTAGCCAGGCAGTATTTTTCTCGTAGATCCTCTTAGTGAAAAACTTTCACTTTGGAGGATGGGAAGAGGGAACTGCGCTGCCCAAGTCAGCCCCTACTTCCCTCACCTGGTCTCCTAAGCAAAAACCGGCTTAGTACCCTGACCCTCTTGCTTCCGTTGATGTGAGTTAACTTTACAAAAAAACTTCACAACTCGTTCTTTGGTTCTTTTGAATGAGCGCAACCAGGTACTGGACCACAAAATTTGCCGAGGTAGAGGAGAGGCCCGCTAGGGATGATGAAAAATGTCCCCCCACCCCCTCCTTATGTGACCTTTCTGTACCAACAAAAGCTGGAGTGGCAGGGAGGTGGCGATGGGGTGAAGGAGGTTGGGAAAGTGCCCAGCTTCCTGCCGGACCTTCCAGAGAAATGCTTTGGTTAAATGCAGAGATACGCTGTGGAAAAACAGTAAGTTCAGACTCCAGCGGTGTGGGGACCAGCCAGCTGGGCTGGGTAGTGCACTTGGCTTCAGTTACAGTGCTCCTGCCCAAACCTAGCACCTCCCTCTGGGCATGTGGTGGAGAGGATAGGAAAGCACAGGACAGAGGGACTGATCTAGATTTTTCTTTATAGGAATATGGTCCTTATGGCCACTTTGGAGTTGGCAAAATTTAACTCACATGGACAGGAAGGTATTAGAGTGGTGTAGGAAGAGGTAGATGCTTGTTTATATTCTTACCACCAGAGCACAGGGCTGACCTTCAGCCCCAGGAAACTCAGCCTCATTAGAGAGAGGTAAGTTTTTCCAGAGAGGACTGATCCAGAGGGCTTCCTAACTGGCCGGTGAGGAGGCATACCCACTAAGCTCCAGCCCATGTGACAGGTGAATTACCCTTGGACTCTATTTGGTCTCACAGCCTCTGGAGGAAGAAGCTTCTGTCATCATTATTGTCTTACACAAAGTGGAACTGAGGTTGAATAATTTGACCAAGGTCACTCAGCTGGAACTTGAACCCAGGCAGCCTTATTCAGATCAGGCCAGAGCTTGACCCTCAAGGCTGTAGGCAAGGGGCTTCCCAGGGGCTGGAAGGGCCATCTCACCCTGGGGAGAAGTGGGGAATGATGTAGCTGTGGAGTGGACACTTCTTTGAAGTGGAGAATAGATTGGTGTTGCAGGAGACAATTGGAGATGTTCAGAAGTAACCCGGAGTAGCGGCTCAGAGTCCCCTGGGGAGGAAGGTGTGTCAGACAAGCTGATGTTCTTGTTCACAAGTAACCCAGAGTAGAGGCTCAGAGTCCCCTGGGGAGGAAGGTGTGTCAGACAAGCTGATGTTCTTGAATAGTTCTTGAGTAGGCGACCGTCAGAGGAGGGTTGCTGTAGTACTAACCTAGAGGAGGACTGCAGAAGGTAGGGAGTCCGGGCTACTTCTGCAAGTACCTGAGTGTGTGGCGGTGACGTTAAAAGAGCACATTTTGGTGAAAAACACATCAGCTGTTACTATTTGTAGCTTCACTTCGTGGGGCCCCTGACTTACTGACACCATGTGAAGCTCAGTCAGTTAAGGCCTGGAGTCAGCTACTTTCATTCAGCTGCATCCTGGCTCCAGCTTTCAGCAGCTGGTGCCCAGGGCAGCTAGCTCACTTGATGTCACAACTGAATAAGGAGAATTGGCTGCCCGCTCCAGTGTGAAGGGTAGATGGGAGTGCTGTTGTAGCTGGGTGGACACAGAGGCCTTTTGGAGAAGTACCACTGAGTAGAGGATGAGGGGAAGCACTGTGAGAACACGTTGAGGCCAGAGAGGTTCTGAGGCATGATCTAGGCAGAAAGCTCNGGAGACAGGTGGGGATGTGGTGGGAGATGTCCCAGGCATTGCTTTGGGAGTCATGGTAGCTCTTTGGATGGAGAAAATGCCATCACGCCGAATGANACTCTTGTTTTTAAGCTGGTTAATGAAAACATCAGAGAACATCTCTTGTTTTGGAAATAGAGACAAATTATCAGTGCTTCGGGGTTTGGCTGAGAAGTACACAAGTATACAGAGGACAAGGGTCTGTTATTATGGACCAGGAGAGTGCAAAAAGGAAGTGAGAATAAATGGGTGTGCTGGTTCACGCCTGTGATTCCAGCAAGAGTTCCAAGGGTTCGAGGCCAGTTTCGGGCAACAGACCCTGTGTCAAATAAAAAAAAAAAGGTTCGATCAGTATAGGGTAAGTAACAGCAACACGGGTGCTGTATAATTCATACTCCTGCACCAGGCGTCTATTTACCAAGCCTTTGGTCCTCCCCACACTGCCTCTGTTGTAATTCTCCTGGTACAGCTGACCTTCACACAGCAGCACCTTGAGCCCATGCCTGGATCTGGAGCTCATTCATAACCGCCGCTCTGTGCTGTTGACAGAGCAATGGAGATTATACACCAGATCCAGCTAAGTAGCAGCTCATAGCTGAAATAAACAATGCTCCAGATGGCCATGGCTTTGGGACGACGATGAGGGATGGGTCTCTCCTTCCATGGGCACAGGAGTCCGGGCAAGGTTGGCTTCAGTTACTGGCCAAGGAGGAGTACGGAGTAGGAGGGGTTGGTAGTAAAGATGTGTCTCCAAGCCAGAGTCCCAGACTGTAAACCATTCTTGGGCAAGAAAGGGACATTCCAAAAGACCAACCACGGTGTGAGGTGCTGCAGATGTCTGCTAAAGAGTCAGGAAAAAGACTCCCCAGATAGGAGAAACCTAGTTCATCCATTGCTCCTGCTGTACGCTCCAGGAAAGCTCACCCTATCCAAGACATCCCAAAGGGACAAGCCTAGAGGTTTTCAAGCCTCAGATGGGGGCAGAGAAGGGCTGGATGANGAGAGCTAGAGTTTTCCAGAAGCTCTCACTGCTGGTCTCACCCCAGAGCCTCTCTGAAGGCAGAGGCCACAGAACAGAACTCTTGGAGGCATGAACTATTTGTAAAACTGACTTTATTTAGGTAGCTCTTTTATGTGAGCCTTGAGCAGGTTGTCACTGTGAGCTTTAGTGCCTGGCCTTGCTGGACCACAGAGATACAAGAAATAGCCCCAAGTTCCTGCCTGAGGGAGCTCACAGTTAACACAGTGGGGGTAAAGACAGTCATTCACTACTGGAGGTGATTTCCTTTTGTCTAGTGCAAGTTCACTAGAATCATTTCTGCTATTGGCAGTTGGATGTACCTTTTGTCACTTAAAAATATGCATACAGAGTGGGGACTAGGCTTCATCTTAACGCAGGGTTGGTAAAAGGGTGAGTGGGATTCTGTCACCTGAAACTGTCTTCCTAGCTTTTATATAGCTTTTCTCCTGGGCTGGTGTCTTCCCTTATTGCCTGATGGTTTGCAAAGTGTTAAATAGTAAGGCTTGATNAAAGTAGTAAGTTAACAGGATCAAAAGCCAGGCATTTGGTTTATTTTATGCTATCCCAGGGAGCAATAAATAGATTGCCTTGGAACTTAAAACCACGACTGGTCCGGGATGGCGGGGCTGTGAGCTAGCTGGCCAGATGCCTCAGCATGGCGGGCCCAGTTCTGAGTTGGTTTGGAGCTGGGTGATGCTGGACAAACTTCGTGCCTTGGATTCAGACATCAGACTTTCCATGAGCTTACGTTTCTCATGGACAAATAGCTCTGGCCCCCGCATGCTGTGAGGGAGTGGTCACGCTCGGCCGTGCTTTGAGGAAGCCTTGAGTACGGATCCCTGGCTCTGGCCTGTGTGGGTCCATACCTGACCAGTACCAGCCCCTCTGGTTTTCAAGGCCGCAGCAATGGAGGGCCTGGATCTGTGGCTTCTGAGATCCCTTTTAGCTAGAATGGCCTACAGTCTTATAAGGAAACTGGTCTGTGAAGAGATTGTGGTCCTGTATCTATTTCAAAGGTTTGGATGTCCTAAGAGATGCTTTCTGCTTTCCCTTTAATTATGATGGGAAAAGCCAAGGTTGGCCCTGAATGGATGCTCCCATCTTGTGCTTAACTACCGTCATGTCTGCTTTCTGCCAGCTTATGAATATTTANGGGCGACAATGGGAGTTACATGCCCACTCCCAAGAACCAATGCCAGAGAGTCTGGTAATTCTTTGTTCCTTTTCTGTGACTTTGAGCCCTGCCTCTCGGTTCTCCAGGTTGAGAATCCCCACTGAGCTATTTCTTTTGCTTTCCCACTTTCTCTGCCATTAGAAAAGAAAAATACTTCCAACAGAGAAAGTGAGGAGGGTAGTAGACATTCTGAATGCTTTCCCTTAAAGGCTCTCAGAAACAGCTGGAAAGTTGGTGTGATTCAGTCCTGTTAAGTGACGGGTGTCTAGAACCACAGGGGAACATTAGTCAAGACAGCATGCTTCAGAAACAGATATAAGCAGTAATGAAGAGGGATGTGTATGGTGCTGGGGGTGTGCAGAATTCAGCTTTCAGAATCAGTGAAGTAAATTCTAAATTCATCCAATGCATTTACTGAACAACTGCTGTGTACACAGAAGTATACATAATAAAGGGAATGAGATCAGACTGCCTGGCCTTTCTCATCGAGGTGAGAAGCTTTTACGATGTCTGACTGTGGTCTAGGCTTCTTTCTGAGCTTCCCTTTCTGGATGTGTAACTGGCATCCTCACCAGTAAAACTATAGTGGAAATAAGATTGTTTGCTCACACCTCTTGGAGCTATTAGCATGGAAGGACATCATTTCATGAAGTGTTTAGCATCATCTGGTCCTCTTCTANATAGAACTCTGTCCTGTCAGCTGTAATGATAACCACTGACGTCATCATCAAAGCTCTAATGAGGTAGTCAGCTCAGAGGTAGTGTCTAGAATGTCTTTGTCCCATTGAACACTTTGGGTTGGTGAGTGGGTGGGGTAGGAAGGATGCACAGAGAAGGGGTGATGGGAGCATGTGTCCTGAGGCTGACATGGNGTTTACTAGATTGGAAAGGTTCTCTGGGCTGAGGGAGTCAAGTGCCACTTTCCCATACCCTCTGATGTCCTAGTCTATGCCTAATCATTGATCTTCTGAAAAGTATGCAGCTTCCTTTGAATTAAGAGCTGCATGTGTGGGACACTTGGGAGCGTGTGTGTGTGTGTGTGTGTGTGTGTGTGTGTGTGTGTGTGTGTGTGTGTGTGTAGAGACCAGTGGTCCATCCTCAATCACACTCCACCTTGTATTCAGGATAGAGTCTTTCACTGAACCTAGAGCTCATAGATTCAGCTAGACTGCATGGCCAGCGAGCCCCACAGACCCTCCCCAGTGCTGGGATGATAGAGGTGTGCCACTGTGCCTGGCTTTTTCACATGGGTGCAGGAGATGGANCTGAGACCTCATGCTTGTGCTTCAGTTTACTGACCTGGGCATTTCCCCAGCCCTTAAGACATTATCTTTACACACGTTGTCTCTTTGGCCTTCGTGGAGCTGNTGACAGGCAGGACATGACAGTTGATCAACACTCCAGGTCCTTCTTGGATCTGGCCTGGTTTTGTTTCTGTGTTCTGGAAATCCTCATAGGGAAAAATTTGTCATGTCTTAAGAAAAGAAGGGAAAAAAATAACCCAAACAGTTGGGAGTTTACAAATGTCCTATTATTTTGATTGCTAGGACAATTTGTTGACTTAGCATATTTCATAAATGATCCTGTAGAGCATTGCTTGACATTAACTCCTCCCTAACCACGGGACAGTCACATCTGTGCACCGAATTCTCTGAGGGCTGGTGTCGTGGTTGGAATTTCTGATAATTCCCAAATTTGAATAAAGCCATGTCTTCATGAGTCAGAGCGTTGTGCAATGTTTCAGACCTCAGGAACGTCTTCTTCCCCGGTTGTGCAATAAGCTCTCTATAAGGAGATGCTAGGCTGCCTGTGTGGTGAGCGTGTTTGTCTCAGTATGGATGAGAGGTAGAATTCCCTTCCACACAGTCTTGGGCAAGATGCTATCTGATCATCCAGCACGGTGGCATCTCACGCCCTGTGACTTAAGATGAGCTCTCTCCTTGGTGCCCATACTCAAAGTGGGAGTCATCACTCTGTGTGGACAGATGGACACAGAGTGCTGCCATGTGGGATTGCTTCAGTAGATGGCTGCCCACGGATGTGGGAGAGGAGGGGCTCATCCAGCAATTACAGCTGCTTCTTTCACACACACAGTGAACTACCTGGAAATGGAACATTATATTCTTGGGTNGGGATGGGGGAAATGTCACCAAACCACGGTGACCTAAAAAGTGACCGNTACTGTTCTAATTGTGTAACAGGCCTTGCCTTGTTGTTCCTTCATGGACACCCAGGAAGATAGTGGCATTGAACCCTACCACCTAGCTGAAGAAATAGAAGAGGCTCCAAGAGGTTTCATTCACCCGGGGCCACCCAGGAAGGAGGAGAGAGCCTGGATTTGAACTTGGCTCTGCTTCACTACCAAACCATTGGGGGACTTCCTTGACTCAAGTGTGTTGTTTAAAAGCATGCTGATTAATCTTCAAATATTTGGAGTCTTTTCCAGCCTCTTCCCTTTTATGACTCTAGTTTAGTTCCATTGTGGTCTGAGAACATGCTTTGTGATTTCTGTCCTCTTGAGTTCCTTAGAGTGTATTTTCTGGCCTTGAATGTGATCAGTCTTGGTGACTGCTCCACACGGGCTGGAGAAAAGCATGTATTCAGCCNTTGTTGGCTGGAATCTTCCAGATCTATCTTCCAGCTATCAGTTAGATGGAGCNTATTGGCAGTGCTGTTCAGGTCAACTAGACACTGATTTTGTGCCTCTGCTGGCAGGGTCTGAAAGAGGGATGGATGCTGAACCTCCCTCAGCTGCAGTCTCTATTCTGGGACTCCGTTCTAGAAAACTGGATCTCCCGAGGCCCCACCCCCACCCCTGGATGAGTTACTGACTCTGGGTTCTGTTTCCTGGTGTGTTGCACAAGGACAAAGATACTGCCTTGGGGACATCAGTGGGATATTGTGAGGTCAGATAAACTAATGAGATAGTGAAAGGGCTTGTCAGCCAGGCGTACAAATGATTGATAGATATCTGCGCTGCTAGACAGATATCTTCCAGACTCTTCCAGATCTCCTGCTAGGAAGAAACAACCAAGACCGAGGCAGAAAGAGGGAAAAGTAAGGTGCCTGCTTACTGGGTCTCTTCCGGCCATGGTCGTTGTCAGGAAATACCTGAGACTGGGTACTTTACAGAGAAAATAGGTTTAGTTTGCTCACTTTTCTGGAGGTTCAGGCGTTTGCTTGGCTCTGGAAGAGGTGCCATGGTGGGGGTACCATAATGATGTGGGAGTGTGAACTGGAGAGATCATGAGACAACGTGGAAGTCATAGAGAGACTAACAGAGGCCAAGTGTGTTCTATCATAACAACCCTCTTGTAAGACTAACCAGAACTGCCTTAACTTCCCCTAAGGGCCAGACCCCCAGGCATGCAGTTGCCCTGCCTCTTAAAGGTCCCACACTCCCTCCTAANAGCACCACACAGGGGACATGTTCAAGCCACAGCAGCTCATCATTGCCACCATGGGGATCTTCTGTGCTTTCCTCTACCCATCTCTAGCCACACCAGCATTTTCTTGGCTCTTGTGGACCAAGACACTGCCTTGTGGAGATACCAGAGGCTGGCCAAAGCCACCAGCTGATTGTAGGGAAGACAGTCTTCCAGAGCATGCAGCCTGGAGCTGAAAGGTGCTGCAGACCCTATAGTCCAGTTCTTCACTTTATAAATGGGGAAACTGAGGCACCTAAAGGGAACTAGATTCTCACAAGCTGTGCTAGTAGACTTGCTAGGGTCAGAGCCTGGGCCAGGGCAGCCCTAACGACCTAGGTTCTGCTGCATATCCTCAATAGGTCAATTATAGTCACAATTAATAGTGAAAAGCAGAAATAAGATATTCACTGTGGCCACATTGGGAAGAGAGACAAAATAGTCCAGTGACCCTTCCTAAGTTTATNTCTGCGAGTTCTGACATGAGGTCAGAGTTAAATAGAGGGCAAGAGGTAGACAGCTGAAGTAGTCCAGGTCATGGTGTGGTCCCACCCATCACTGACCCATCATTGTCTTAGCTCCAGTCTCTCTTGCAAGATGCTCTGACATGGCAGAATTGTGGGAAATTTCTTTGCTAAAGACAAGGTCCTCCTCTGTCTGGCACTAGGCTTCCCCCTCCTCCACCTTCCAGCAAGATACTCCTGGGGAAATTCCAACTCCTTGGGGACCATCGTTTCAATAGTCTGGTAGCCAAAGATAGGGACACAAGAGTTTTTTTAGAATATCGTCATTTCTGGGGCTGGAGAGATGGCTCAGTAGTGTGAACTGCTCTTGCTGAGGACCCAAGTTGGGTTCTCATGCTGGGTGACTCACACCAATGGCCTGTAACTCCAGTCTGGGTAATCCAACACTGTCTTCTGGCCCTTACACACACAAACTCACACATACACACATAAGTAAAAATAAAAATAAAATCTTTATAAAAGAATGTCTTCATCCCTGTCAGAACGGTTATGGTTACAATTGTGTATCTATGAGCTTGTTGGTGGGGGCTGATGCTGGTAACCTGTCTTAGTGCTATCTTTCCTGTGGAGAATTTAAGTGTTTAGAAGAGGCTGGGGTCCACATGAGGCATTTCCCCTGAGGCTTGAGAAATAGTGGGTGTTTTCACTTAGTCTCACTTTTCAAAATGTCACTGAAGAGATTTTTTTTTCTCTCTCTCCTTAAAAAGACAACTACAAAGCAACCCATATGGTAACTGGTTTCTCCCCTGAAGCATTTTGAGGCCCTTGAATGCTAATTACAGTGCACTTGCCTCAAGGAAAAGCTGCATAAATATCATAGTGAATGAATCAGGGCTAAACTGCCTCAGTGTCTTAACCTGTGGCTCGAGCTTCTTCAGGATGAGCCTGCTTTCCCCTGGTTGAACAGGCTCGTGTCTTTGCTCCATATTGTTTAGCCACCGTGGCATCATGGGAATCCATCTATACATCTGATGTGATCCATTGTAGTTTATCAGTTTTTGAAAATCAGAANCATATACACATCAAAATACACAAGGAAAGAGATTCATGTTCCTGCTGTCACCAGGGAACACAAGCTTGACTCCCCTCCTCCTCTGAGGGGTCCACAGTTGTTTTCACTTCCAGGATGGGCACTTTATGTTCTTGGGTGTTTTCCTGCATTGAATTCNTTTAGGACACACAGTAACAAATACGGTGCTGGAGAGGAGGGGATGGGTGTGCTGTAGCCCATGGTGTTTACTGTCAAACTCTTTCCCAAAAGGTTGCTACAGTATTTTGTCACCAATGATGGAATTTTTCTTCTTCTTCTTCTTCTTCTTCTTCTTCTTCTTCTTCTTCTTCTTCTTCTTCTTCTTCTTCTTCTTCTTCTTCTTCTTCTTCTTCTTCTTC
>LZPO01087227.1:153553-164947 GCA_001675575.1 Neotoma lepida | reverse complement strand
CTTCTTCTTCTTCTTCTTCTTCTTCTCCTTCTCCTTCTCCTTCTCCTTCTCCTTCTCCTTCTCCTTCTCCTTCTCCTTCTCCTTCTTCTCCTTCTTCTCTTTCTTCTTCTTCTTTTAATGTGTATTGGGAGAGAGTATGAATGTATGTGTCTGGGGTGCATGTTTGCATGCCTATTTGTGATAGTCCAGAATCCAGGGGTCAGCCTCTGGTGTCCTTCCTAGGTGCTGTCTACCTTGTTTTTTGGGGGGGCCTGGGTCTCATTGGCCTGGAACTTGCCATGTAGGCTTGACTAGCTGGTCAGTGAGCCCCAGGGGTCCACTTGGTGGATCTTCCCAGGGCTGGGATTACAAGCATCTACCACCACACCAGAATTCTTGTGAATTCTGGAGTTTGAACTCAGGTCCTCAGTGCTTGTGTAGCAAGCACTTTACTGACTGAGATACCTTCCCAGCCCAGCTATGGAATGTCAACCTCTCAAGTCACCAAAAGTCAACAAGAAATTCCCTCAAAGGAAGCCTTTCATGATAATGGGAGATGTTGGTTCAAAGCCAGCTATACTGCTCAGTCGGCAGGTTTCCTGTTGCCTGTCGGGTACGGTCAAGCTCATCTCCTGTAAGGGGAAGCACTGTTGGGGGTGGAATGAATGAGCACTGGAGAAATTCGGATTGACCTGGGATAGGTGAGTTGTGATCATAGACTATCTAGGCTGGAAGGGCTTGGGACTGTTACATCAGTCATTTGGCTCATCACTTGTGTTTTTGGGTGAGGAGCCTGCAACAAGTGAGGAGTACCAAGGGCCAAGGGCATTAGCCGAGTATATAACAGAGAATGCAAGTTCCTGGATGCCCAGCTCCGNGCTCACTACATGGAACCTTCCAGATGCCAGCTCTTTCCAGGATGTGGGTTAAGGCTAGACTGTTTGTGTCTTGAAAATCGAAGAATGTGTTTATTCAAATGTTTTGGACATATGTAGGAGTGTAATGTGAGCCACATAAATTCAGTTTTCAAGTTTGAGAGTTCTATTCAAAAAGAAAAATAGGACATTATTAATTTTCATTTTAATGGCAACATTTTCAAAACATAATTCACACACAGGGTTTTTATATGTTCTTAGAGCTGTGGACTTACCACCCCTAATTTCAGAACTGTCGGGGTGTTCTATGTAGCAAGGGTCGGTTGAAGAAAGAAGTCACTCCAAGATGAAGTTTTAAGGCCTATGTGACAGCAAGAAGGTCCAGCCTCTTCTGATGGACTGAACCCTGAGCAGCCATACAAAGGCATATTTATTGACTGTTATACGAGTTGTTTTTTGGGTAAAGTATTTCCTCATACCACGGTCCCTAATCTAATCTATATGTCTCTCTAATCTAATCTATATGTCTCACTAATCTAATCTATATGTCTCACTAAAGGAGAGCATCACTTGCCCTCATGACTTTAGTCCTTTATTGTGTATTGTTTGCAGTACACAATAATCCAAGAGTTTCAGATGTGCCAGGGGCGTCTTGTGACCAAAGTCATGGGATGGCTGCAACGCCCCTTCAGTAAAACAATTCTACAAATCACAGGAAACAATCACTGTTTTCCACAAAGATTCTTTACTGTTTCCCACAATGATTCTTTAAGGTCAAAGTACTTCTAGAGAACAGCTGTTCATCCTAATGTCTNTCACAGATACAACGACCCTGCTAAATTCCTACTGCACAGNGCATTCTCATCACCTCTAAATAAGCACAGCAGTCTTTANCAGTCAGCCATACTTCCCTTTGCCTGGCTCTAGCAGCTACCAGCCTACTTCCTGTCTCTGGGAATTCCCGTTTTCGAGATGTTTTCTATAAGTGGGGTCCTATAACATGGTCCTCTGAGACGGGCCTGTCAGTTGAAAAAAAATCTTCCCATTGTGTGGTTATGGGAAGCCATCTCTCCCTGCCCTGAAAGTCTAAACTGCTCAGGCAGTATTAATGTATTAGTGGTTATTTGGGAGGAGACTGGTACTCGAACCACAGGAAGCGAGAATTATAAGGTTGAGAATCGAACATTGAAAAGATCAGGAAATGTACCTTTCAGATTTATTAGGTCATAAAACTTTCTTTGTAGCTATAGAAAGGATGTCAGAAATGATCTAGCCTCTTCCCTCATCTGACAGACAAGGTAACTGAGGCCTAGAAAGAGGAAGTGCCTTGTTTCTGGACCCAGGCCCCCCTTTCCACTTCTTGCTTGAGACATCATTTCCTTCTGGTGTATGGTTCAGGTTTATAAGCCCCCCTTGCTGTTCGGCTTGTCCACCGGAACGGCAAGCNGGCATTGGTGCTTCTCGGGCCTCTTCTGAGAGGCAGGACTTTCCCCATCTTTTGGCTCCAGCCCCAGCTCTCTGGCCTCTAGATGAGTAGCCCCTTGGGCCCCACCTCCCAGCCCTGCCCTGGAGGTTGGAGTTTCAGGAACTGAACAGCCAGGCAGCCCCAGACAAAACAACTAGAGGAATCGAAGCAGGAAGACGGCTCAGTCAAGAAAAGTGTGAAGGTCAGGACTGGAGCCAGATGCTTATCAGGGGAAAGTAGCTGGNGGTGGTGTGGACTGAGCTGTCAGCTGTCTCTCTGCAGATAATAATAGACACAGGGCATTCAGAGACATCTAAAAGAGACAATCAACCCCAAGCATTCACTACGGGCATGCGAACAAGGTTTACCATCATTTTCTTTTTTCTTGCCCTTGAGACTGAAAAGTAATTTTTCAATGAAAGTGTCATGCAACGTCTATACACGCTTCTGTAAAAGGCACCTTTTCCCAGGAAAGCCAAAGGCACAGAATTAGGTCGAGCTTGTGAGTCACAGCACAATTAGGGGCTGCAGGCCAGCTGGCTGGGTGCCTCCAGTTGGGTCCTGATGTGGTCAGTTGAGGGAGACAGCCTTAGACTTGTTTGGGTGACCCAGCCCCCTTTACTTCACCTGCTGTGAGTGTCTGGACACCTGGCACTGCAGCCTTCTCCCGGTCCCTGCAAGCAGTCTCCTGCACCACCCCCAGCCATCACAGCCTGAGGTCTGGCATAGGGCAAGCTTTTCCCACGTGGAGCCGTCTGGGAGANTGTACCGGAAAGAGGGGCTGCCAATGCTCGCAAGTGCCAGTGTGGGCTGGAAATCAAGGCCAGGCTCCCTGGCTCCACCTTCTCTTCCTTTTTTGTTCATTAGGAGGAAAGAAAGAGGTCACAGGAAACTCTCAGGAATTTTATGCAAAAGACGGGCAGAGTCCACCTTTTTTGGGGGGAGGGATAAGGTGTCGTATATCCAGGTTGTCCTTNAATTCACTATCCATTCGAGAATGACCTTGAATTTTTGATCCTCCTGCATCTACCTCCTGAGTGTTAGGATTACAGTTCCTCCCCTATTGGGGATTGAACCCAGGGCTTTGTGTATACTAGATATTCTGCCAACTGAGCCACATCCCTAGTGCCCTCACCTCCAGATTTTAATCATAAGAAATAACTGAACCAAGCATGGTTGCACACATATGTCACCCTAGTATTCGGAAAGCAGAGGCAAGAGTGTTGTCACAGATTCAGCCTGAACTACATAGTGAGACCTTGAGTGACCCCCACCCCCCCAAAGAAGGGAGAAAGAAGATGGCTTAGTGGACAAAATACTCATTGCATAAGCTTCACACCCGGGACACCAAGGACCGTGTTTTTTCTGTTTGCTTCTTACATCTGTCTGCAGGATACCGGATGATGGCACAGGGTTTTGTTTTCAGGTTAATCTTAGACCTCGGCTGGTTGTCTCTGCTGCTGCTCAGCCTCTGCCCTTCGTGCGTCCGTTTTCTGCCCAGTCCTGCCTCCTTTTGCCTGTATCCCGTGTTCAACACCCTGGACTTTACAGTCACAGCACCCCTCAGAAAAGGGGTTCTGGTTTCCTGAAATGTGTTTCCTCTGCCTTCTCACCTCAGTCCCAGCACTGGAGCCATGCTGACTGATGCTGCTGCCATTGGAATTTAGCGGAGTGGGACACTGAGAACACGGCCATCCAGACTGAGGATGGGGCTTCTGAGCCTGGTGGGACATCTTTGCTGTGATTGCTGGAGAGTGGGACACTGAGAACACGGCCATCCAGACTGAGGATGGGGCTTCTGAGCCTGGTGGGACATCTTTGCTCTGATTGCTGGGTTATACTTTCTCTTGTTTTTCTTACCTCCAGGCACATCTGCTTACAACAGGAAGCCCCATCTCCTACTCACTTTATACCTCAGCAAGCTTACAGATTTCCCTGACCCTCAGAGAAAGCAGTCCAAGTTCACGGTCAGAGGAGGAGCCCTGCAAGTTTCCCTCAGCAAGCTTAGAGATTTCCCTGACCCTCAGAGAAAGCAGTCCAAGTTCACGGTCAGAGGAGGAGCCCTGCAAGTTTCCCTCAGGCCCACGCCTCTTTCCTTGGAGCTTTCCAGCTCTCCTCCCCACTCGGCTCCGCTGGACTCTTGCCCTTGGCCTCTCAGGCCATTCTCAAATTCAGCAAGAATTCTCACAAAGGGAGCTTTTCTTGGGGACAAATCGCCTGTTCCCCTCCGTGATTGTACTGCACGCTCCTCCCTATCCGTTCCCCTTCCTGATTTTGCAGCACACCCCCCCTCCCCAGCTGTGGGTTCTAGTCCTGTCTCAACATGCCTCCCACACCTGCCTTGGGTCTCAGTTGCCTGTATTTCCACCCTCACGAGGAAAGTCCCAAGGTGTGGACTCAGTGTGCTGTGTAAGGATGTTCTGGCACTTTCTTCTTCTTTCCAGTGATTGGCTGGTTCCGTCAGCTGGTGCTGCTGATTTCATCCTGCAGGGTGCTCCTTCTCGCTGCCCTGTTGTGTCTCATTTAGTGCATGTCCACCCTGAACAGAGAAGTGTGTCGAGCAGTAAAGTGCTTGCCAGGCAAGCCTAAGACCTGAGCTGACTCTCAGCCCCTATGTAAAATGCCAGGCACAGTGTCATATGCTTGTAATCCCAGCACTGGGGAGGTGGAGACAGGATAGGTCAGTCAACCTAGCAAAATCGGCAAGCCCCAGGTCGTGAGAGACCCCATCTCAAAACAAACAAACAAACAAGGTGATGGCTGTTCTGAAGGGTAACATCCGTGGCTTACCTCAAGCCCACCTGCACATGTATGCATGTGCAGACAGACTAACAGAGAGAGTGGGGAGCGAGAGTGAGCAGGCAGTGCATGTATGAGGACTGTGGCTTGAGCTGAGAGTGCTGGGGGCTTGGCTGAAGTTGCACTCCAGTTCCCAGCTGCCTTGTTCTGCCCTGGACTCCAGCACAGATGCTACCCTGTGATTGGGGCAGATGGGAACACTTTCAGATGGGCCCCCAAAGTGGGGCGAGTTTTTCTCCTGGGTCTATGTTGACTTAGTAGCTAGCTCTTTGTAGTTACTTGTCATTAGGTCATGCTTCATGACTCAAATATCAAATACAACACACGACTGGGACAGCCTAATGATGAAGAAGAGGACATGCCCAGTTTGTACCCACTTGGCTGTGGATTCTTAGCAGGGGGATCGTCTGTATTTAAGATCTGCTGGCATTTGAAGGCTGCAGCACTAGAAGCTGGACCTCCCATGGTGACTATTGAATGTAGGAAGGTGATNGTGACAGCTGAGGAGTGTGTCCTACCCCTTCACACACTGGACCTTCCCCAAAGATCACTCTGGTTTCCTCCACACCCTCAGGGTGCTTGCTGTGTTTGCTTGCGTTATTTTTAATTGCTTTGCCAGTGGGAGAATGCTTTCTTGTGTCTGTGGGAGCCTGGGGAAGATTTTTTTTCAGACTCCTGGGCAGGACTTCAGGCTCACAGCAGCCAGGGTTCCAGGAGGCAGTCTCCTAGGTAATAGCTTCTGGACTTCAGGTGGTCAAACGATCAAGATAGTCAAGGCCCTTCCAGTGTGAATGGACACACACATTTCTCACTGGCCTTCCTCTCCAACTTCTGTCCAAGGCATTCTAATGCCTTGAAATGATTTGTATTACTTGGCCAGGCCTACATGGCAGAAGGAAGCCAGTGTGAACTTGAAATGCCAGGGAGGAAGACATGTTGTCCCTTCATGGGCCTGTCCAGCCCCNTTGGTCCCCTTGGTCTCCTGCTGAGTAGGCCCTGGCATGACCCTTGTGTGTTTCTGTCTTTCTTCACACCTCTCCTTTCCTTGAGTCTTGGTTTCTGTCACAAATAACCCACACTTTTTATTTGTAGTCTTTCAGATAGGAATTCAGGTATGACTGCCTGTGCTGGTATTTGGAGTTGAAGAAATTAGGGGGAAATTGATTTGAGATCTAGGAGGTTCCATAGAGGCCACCCAGCAGAACTCTTTCACTGTGAAAGAGAGGAGCCCCAGCCTGAGGGGTCTGCCTGTGGTTATATAGCTTGCCTCTGCCTGTGCGCACTTCCTGACATTGCAGATCACCAAGGGCAAGGAAGGCTCACATCTCCCANCAGATGTGAGCCCCTGTAGATGGTTAGTGGGCTCCTTGGCTCCACAGAGTAGGCCTAGATCTCTAGAAACTCTAGCATGGCTTTAAAAGTCAGATGAACTTGAAATGTTGGCAGACTGACGTCTTCGGGCATGAACCCATCTAGTCACACAGGGTCCTGTAGCTACAGTCGAAACAGTCCCACCTGTTGTAATGCTCTGCAGTCACTGCCTTGAGATTCTCAGTCTTTTGAACAAAAGCTTCATTTTCATTTTGCCCTGGGCCCTGCAGATGATGTAGCCAGTGTTGAATGTAGGACAGGGCATTAAAATGCCAAGGATTTGATCAATCTGTACTCACAACTGATTTGAATTTGGGGAACAGGCTGTTCCCTGGGAATAAAGGAGGATTCATTTCTTTTCCCTCGAATACACTGTGTTCTGTTTTCCAAATTAGCTATATGCATCAACTCTGCAGAGAAATTAGATGGCGGGATTGTTCTTGCTGGAAGTGAAGGTTGGGCTGTTGGATTTGCACCCTGGCCCGGATCTTCCAGTTCAGAAGTGTGAATTGGCTTCCCACAGTGGTGTGGGCTGTAGGGGTTGAAAGAATTGGAGCTGANGATGGAGGCTACAAATGCAGAATGCAGAGATCAATCGGGGAGCCTCTGTGCATGGCGCAGTTTCCTGCTCTGAGGCTTTTTTTGGAAGAGGTGGGGAGCAGGTACCCGGTTTCCTGTAGCACAGGCTGGCCTGGAACTTGATAGGCAGTCAAGGATGACCTTGGATTTCTGAGCCTCCTGTCCTCATCTTCTGAGTACCAGGATTGCAGGTGTGGTTCCACCATGCCTGGGTTATGTGTGGTACCAGGGACTGAAGCCATGGCTTCCTTCACACTAGGCAAATACTCAATTGAACTACATCCTTAATCCAGTTCTGGGGCTTCGAGCAACACACTTTCTTTCTGTATAGATTCAAGCATAAGAGCTACCCTGAAGGCTTTGAGGAAAAACTAGAGGAAACATCTGTGTCTAGCATTGTACTTAAGCACATAGTCTTATTGGCTAGTATTGCCTGGTATTTTACTGTCAATATTGAAGGCTGGGTGGGATTTGACTAGCTGTAGGGAAGAATAAAGTATTCCAGGCAGGAAGCAAAATGGGTGTGAGTACAGAGGGCTGGAGTGGAGCACTGTGTTTTGGGGACTGAGAGGGAGGAGACTAAAATTCTTAGAAGATTCCGAAACACAGTAAGAGCCCCTTGGAGTTGTTGCAAGGCCCTGGCCCCAGTGTTGGCCAAGCAAGAGCTAGCAGATGATAGCAGAGACCTTGGCTTTGGGTAGTAGTGCTTCTCTGTGTAGTATGTCACTTGGGATAGCTTCTGTGTGACAGAAGGACAGAGCCTGTGACATCTTTGTTAGTTCTTTGTCATTGTGACAAAATACTTGGTACAAACAACTTGGGAGAGAGTGGTTTTTGTTCTGTTTCATTTTTTTAGACAAGACCTTAGGAATCTCAAGCTGGNGTTGAACTTAGTATTGTAGCCAAGGATGACTTTGAGTTTCCTGTCCTCTGGCCTTCCTGGAATGCTACCAGCAACTGCACCCGGTAACCTAGGGCTTCCTTCATGGTAGGCAAGTAGTCTGCCGACTGAGTGACATCCCCAATGCCAAAGGAGGAAAGATTTATGGTTAACTGGCTCTGTTTCAGTGGGCTTGTGAGACACTTGCAGGAACTGGTGGCAAAAGAGTCGGCTCATCTCATGCCAACTGAGAGGGGGGTGACAAGGGAAGATCTGGAGACCTAAAGATGCACCCCAGTGGTCTCCTTTCAACCAGGTCCCATCTCTTGCTATCTCCCAATGATGTCACCACATGATTACTTCATCAGTGGGTTAAACCATTGGTGAAGTCAAAGTCTTTCAGTGATTGGATCCATCACCAGTTGGAGACCAAGCCTTCGTTCAACATATGAGCCTTGAGGGGGACACTTCATGCCCAACCCATAATACTCAAGCAACTGCAGCAGATGAACGGTTTTACCTCTACACATTTTCCACATGTTAATGCTTTGCTCTAGCCCTCGCACTGGGGACTCGCCAAGGCCCCTTGTCCATGGGGCCTTGTTGGGGAGATTTCATTGTGCCATCTGCTCTACGTCTTTTACACCAAGTGTAGGGATTCAGTGGTATTGGAGGTTCCCAAACTTTCCTAGCTTACGACAGTCTCAGCGTATCTGAAATGTGTGTTCCTCTCCTTCTTCCAAGAAGACAATGTGTCACAGTAGACTTTTCATGGCATTCCCAGGCCAAAAGAATACCAGAGAGTTCCATTTGTCAAACAGTGATATCCCAACAACTTATTTGTGTCCTAATAGTATAGTAGTCCTCAGGGAAAACAATTACCTTTCATTTCACAATTACCACAGTTTCCTATGAATGGGATATATGTATCTCTTGGTGACTCTTCAGGCATCCACTTACATGAACCAGAGTTAGCTGAGGGAGTCTCACTTGGGGGATTGCTAATCACATTGCTCTGTGGGGCATTTTCTTGATTGCTAACTGATAGAGGAGGGCCCAGCCCACTACGGGCAGTACCATTCCTAGGCAAGTGGTCCTGGACTGTGTAAGGAAGCTAGCTAGGGAAGCTGAGTGGAAGCCAGGGAGAGCGTGCCAGTAAGCAGTAGTCCTCCATGGTTTCTGCGTGAGTTCCTGCCCTGACTTCCCTGAATGATGGATTTGTAACTGTAAGATGAAAGAACCCATTTTCTCCTCAAGTTGCTTTTGGATGTGGTATTTATCTCAACAACAGGAAAGCAAATGAGACTAGTGCCCCTTGACCTTTCCGGTATTATAGTTAGTACTGCTTCAGCTATTTCCAATGCTGAGTAATTTTTCTGTGGTCTGTTCCTTTTACCAAAGCAGCTGCCAGTGGCCTTACCTTGTGGGGATAGGGAATCACCCAAGGAATGTGGTGGGTGACACACAGTTTTGAAATTGAACAACCTGGAACTCATTTACAAGATGTCCACTAGATACCGCTGTCACCAGGAATGGGAAGTATCCCGTGGATTTGCTGCATGCTCTGGGGCACCTTGTAACAGATATTGAGACTCATGGTGTTGAGCTCATCACGACCTTGTTCTCTTTGACTCCATTCTCCTCTCTGCATGGTGTTTCTGCCTTAGAGGTGAAGGAAACACACATTTTCATGTATCTAAAACACATACCCACTGTGTGTGTGTTGTTTTGAGAGATACTCAAAAGAAACAAAACCAAAAACGTCAGTCTGGGATTTTTTTTTTTTTCATTTTTACTGCAACCCATTTTCTTAAACATGATCGTGTATGATGTCAGATAGTCAGCTTGTTTGTGTGTCTTCAGGCTTCTCATCCATGGATTCAGCTGGCAACACACGGCTTGCTCTGGCTGTCAATCATCTATCGTCAATTTATTTACCTTTTTTTATTTAGAGAAGTAGCCAAGTGGGCCATGGGCTGCTGAGGCTGACTATGAGCTTAAAGTCCTTAACGTCCAACGTCCACCTCTAGANTGGTAGGACTACAGACTATGTGATTCTGCCGTCCCTTTTTAGGCAGTGCTGAGGATGGAACCCAAAGCCTCTGGTGGCTAGTCCTGCCTTCTACCCACTGAGCTACATTACCACTGTGATGTCATCATCATCTGTCACTTATCTATCATGTATATGTCCCCTCCACTGTGTGTATATATGTAGTTTTCTTATATGCATGTACTATATATACTTATATGCAAATTTATGTATATATATATATAGTTTTCTTATATGTACAGAAGAAACTTTGATTTGTACTGACCATGTGTAGGCTTTCACCCTGTGAAAATTCCTTAAACAGTAGTATAGTGACCATTTATATGACATTTATACCATATTGGCTATGGTTAGACATCTAACCGTGGAAAACCATGCATGGGAGGATGTGTAAATTGCATGAAAAACACCATGCCCTTTAAGGAACATAAGCATCTGCTGAGGATCTTGGAACCCATCCCCCATCATGCTGAGGGTCAGGTTCTGAACTTGGGGTCCTGTTCTTTTCAGTAAGCATTCTGTAATGGGTATGGAAGCTTCTCCAAACTGTGTGTTTCTCTCCTTCCTCATAGAAAGAAATTGTTGAAAGTAGTTCATACTCCACCCTCCCCACAAAGGAAACTAAAAGAAAGACAAGAATGAAAAGGGCTAAGTGTGGTAGCACACACCTTTAAATCCCAGCACTCCAGAGGTAGAGGCAGGGGGATCTCTGTGAGTCAGAGGCCAGCCTAGTCTACACTGAGTTCCAGGACAATCAGGGCTATGCTATGTACCTTGTGTCAAAAACATAAAGAAATAAGTGAAAGTGGTTAATACATACTGTCCATAAACCTCCAGAGATAATGGATTTGACATTTGTGAAGTGGTGTGCCTAATAGTTTATAAAGGAGAGAGACAGGTCATTTGCTTTCTTGGGATTGAATCCTGGCAGCCATGAGCTCATAAAGCTATAAGAAATTGTTGGCTTTACTTAATGGGCCATTTGCTGTGTTAAAATCAGCAATACTAAATATTTATTAGCTAAGTAGAAAGATTTATCTCAGTAAATTGCTGTGACTCATCTCTCTGCTTGCTAATCCTGTTTATTTAGAGTTTTCTGTTTAAAAATGAAGTCCTATTGTAAGTCATTCAATTTTTCTTCCCGAGGCTCACTATGTACATTAGAGGCCTTTAACTGTCAACATACATTTTAGAAGTAGGTTATCAGTTTCTACCAAGACTCCTGAGATTTTTCCATGGAAAGTGTGTTTTAATCTGTACATCCACCTGGGGAGAATTGAAAATATAGCAACATTGAGTCTCCAAACTGCAAGTCTGGTATTTCTCTGCATTTATTTAGGTCTTATTTGTTTTCACACTCTTTTGGAGCGTTCAACGGACAGTTCTTGGACAACCT
>LZPO01087227.1:131003-150330 GCA_001675575.1 Neotoma lepida | reverse complement strand
GTGTATGATCATGCAAATGTGTGCATGTATGCATATGCTCATATATGTTCTATAGGTGTTCGTGTAGGCATATGCGTGGAAGGGCATGTATGTGCGTGAGTTTGTGTGCCTGAGTGAGTATGCCTGTATGTGTGTGTGTGTTGATACTTTAGTGCATTTTGGCTCCCTCTAACTGATATCTTGTTCCAGGCCCCAGCACAGGCCCAGCATCACTAAACTGTCTCCCCTTTTCTTTTGTTCTCAGGGCAGGAAGATCCCAACAGTTTGCGCCATAAATACAACTTTATTGCCGACGTGGTGGAGAAGATCGCTCCTGCTGTGGTTCACATTGAACTATATCGCAAGTAAAGAGCGCCTTCCTTTTCCCGTAATGTCTGAAGCTCTCACTAATAAATGACAGAGCTATTTTTGAAGCACATTAAAGTGTCAGGAATGTCACTGGGTAGATTCCTATATTATGATAAAGCTCTCTGCCGTAGGAAATTTTCCCTACTTAAATCTATAATCTTGGCCCTTCTTTTAATAACTTCTAGCTCTGAAGAGATTCCCAGGGAATATTTTCTAAGTGGAATTTTTGATTCATTCCAAAGAGTAGCTTCATGTTATTTTTAAAACATTAAACACTTGCTAGATGTGNGTGGGTTGCTCTTGCAGAGTCATTTCCTTGTGTGTGTGAGGGTTTTGAGGTGTTCAAGCTCAACTAATGTCTGTTTCAGGCTTCCCTTTTCAAAGAGGGAGGTGCCAGTGGCTAGTGGGTCTGGATTTATCGTGTCTGAGGATGGACTGATTGTGACAAATGCCCACGTGGTGACCAACAAAAACCGCGTCAAGGTTGAGCTGAAGAATGGAGCTACCTATGAAGCCAAAATCAAGGATGTGGATGAAAAGGCAGACATCGCACTCATCAAAATCGACCATCAGGTGAGAAGCTCCTCCTGAGGCCGGAGCCTCTCCAGCCTGCACAGCCCAGCTCTCAGATGCCAGGCCTGGAGAGGGTGAGGACACCAGGGCTCTCTGGTACCCTGGAGCATGCAGCAACGACACAGAAGCTGCAGGGCCAGACAGCTCTCACCAAAAGGGCCTAGGTAGGAGAGGAGGGGTGCGGGAAGCCCCTGGTAGAAGCTGGCTCTCAGATCAGAGGTTTTAAATTTAATTAATTAATTTAATTATTGGTAGCATTTTATCTTTATAAAACAACAGGCTGTAAAGAAGTTGATGGGTACCTGGGGAGAGTAGAAAGTCCTATCCTTGATGGTGAAGCATCTGTTACCAAGTTACTTGTCTCCATGTACATAACTGGAGGTGTCCTGGATTCTCAGTGTGTGTGTAATGGATTTAAAAAGGTTTTTAAGAATGATTTTTAATCATGTGTTGTGTTTGTATGTGAGTATGTACTTAGAGATGTTGGATACCCTGGAGCTGGAGTTACAGGGTTGTAAACCACCTGACACTGGGTCTCCGTGACACTGGATCTTTGGGACACTGGGTCTCTGCAAAAGCAGTGTGCTCTTTCAGCCACTGAGTCACCTCTCTAGCTCCTGGCTAAGCTTTCTATACTCAAGGTTTTGGGAACCTGAAGACAAAATTCACATCTCCTCCTCAAGCCCCTTAGATCTTCCATGTGCTAATGCACACATAGCCCACTGCAAAAGGGCTAGAATGCAGTATTTGCCCAAATTATGATTTTCTATGAGCANGTAACTTTGAGGCAGGGCCAGGGTATACAGCTAAGACATAGTGAGAGTGAGCTCAATTTGAGAAATGGTTATATGAAATTGCTTTGGGGGTTGGGGTGTTTGCAGCTCAGATTCTACTTCTAGTCTTACCTGCATTAATTAATTAATTTTTTAATTAATTAGGTTTTTTTTGTGTGTGTGTGTGTCATTTTGAGACAGGGTTTCTCTGTGTAGCCTTGGCTGTCCTGAACTCACTTTGTAGACCAGGTTNGCCTCAAACTCACAGAGATTCACCTGTCTCAGCCTCCCAAGTGCTGGAATTAAAGGTGTGTGCCACCACACTTGCAATTTTTTTTAATAAAAGGAAAAGAACATTTTTTAAAAATTTGATATTCTGTTTGCAGTTATTTTTGCTCAGCAAAGTTTCATGTAGCACAGGTTGACTTCAAACNTTTTATAACTTGTAGGTGGCTTTGAACCTTTGACTCCCCTGTCTCTACCTCCATATGTGAGGATTATGGGCATGCAGGACCAAGCCAGGTTTAGACAGTATTGTGAATCAAACCGGAGCTTTGAGAGCTAGGCAAGCACTCTACCAACTGGGCCACATCTTCCACCATTGTTTAGCAAAGTCTTCATATCTGAAACTAAATCCAGTTCTTACTGGATCACCAGCAGAACTTCCGACTCCACCTCATGTAGATCACATGGTGGTGTGATCTCTGTCTGCACAGTGGTAAGACTGCAGTTTCTGCTTTCTTCCTGTCCTCAGAAATTCCTTTAGATGGAAGGTCGGAGGGTTAGTGGGAATTGTGTGGTTGGTGCAGTAAAAGACACCCGCCCAGTAGCTAATGAAGTATAGCATCTTCTTGTGAAGCTCTTGCTTGCTTCTCATCTGACTGTTACNTATGAAGTCAGTTAGGTGTGAAGTCCTACTATNTGCACTGGCTGTTGGATAGAGACAGCTCAGTGNACTGTTGAGGCAATAGGATGCTGGGTTCTTTTATCCTTTTAAAAATGGTATCAGGCATTCTTTGAGAAAAACCACAGGACCAAGCATTCACCCCCACACCTGGCCCATTCCCTTACCTTCTTAGAGGTTGAGTGGTGAGGCCAGGACTGAAGGCTNTAGTATAGTAGTTAGAGGCTCTGTGCCCATGTGGGTGACTGACTTTAGTGAGGTCACAGTTGTGTGTTATTTCTGTTAGGTTGCTGTGGAATTTCTATATCAACAGTTCATCTTTCTAAATGTGTTTATTGGTACCGAGATAATGGGGCCAGGCTCTGCCTCCACATCTAACCATTCTCTAACATACAGGGTAGCTGTGTTATTCCCATTTTATAAAGGAAGATAGAATGCTCAGAGAATATACCTGCTCCTTATCACCNCTAGCCTCCCTAGAGCCAGGCTGCAGATTCCAGGTACCCAACTCNGTAGCCATTACCACAGTGACAGAGCCTGGCCTTTATACCATTTAGGAATGGAATGGCACACCCCCATTTAGGAATGCTGCTAGCAAGGTGTCTAGAATGTGGTGNTACACCGGAAGGAGGTTGGCCAGAATAGCCTAGCCAGTGGCCACATGTAGATCCACCGAGTTCCTGGAAGACAGCCAGCATTGGGGGGCCTCCTGGCCATTTGCAGGCAGGGCTCTGGCCTGCGTGGTGTGTGAGCTGTCTCCTCACGTAATTTCATGTTTGGAATGCGTGGGTGCATACCATGTGACTGCTTCCAGCCCAGGGATATTCTTTTCTGATTTTGAGCCAATATGGAGACAGGAGCCTCGTGTCACCTCTGGCATGTCCAGGCAAAATGTGAANGCTTTCAACAGAGGAGCTGTGTGAAGGGTTGCTGGCAGTCCCCCGGAGCCTAGCTCTTTAGCCAGAAGCCTGATGTTTGACATGTGCTGCAACCCCCACCCCCACCCCCCCACAAGGATGTTTGGAAATATAAAATTGAACTGACGTAGCTTTTGAAAGTGGAATTTGAAATGAAAGGCTATTACATTGCNGATGCCCACATCAAAGCCCGATTTCTGCCGACTAGCCCCTCCCCCTTTTTCTGTTTGTCCCTGTTCTGATGAGGATTATCTGTGGGGAGAGTCTGGCCTGGCTTGTAACAAAGCTTCATGTGGAAGGAGCTGGCCACCCAGGTGAACTGAGTTCCTGCAGAATTTACCCCTTAGTGTGTGGTGTGATCAACGTGTGGTGGGCAGGAGANGGGAGGGGCACTTGCTTGGTATTGTGTCCTCTTAGGCAACAACAAAGAAACAGGTCGGGGAAGGTCAGAGGAGACAGTGTAGGATTGTGGGTGTGGTGGTGCTTACCTACAGTCCCAGCATTTGAGGAAGGGGGGATGTGAAGGCAAGATCAGGAGCTTAAGGACAGCTAAACATCAAGTTTGCAGTCAGCCGGGGCTTCAGGCAGGAAAATCACCCCCAAGGGTGCTTTGTCCTGTGAGAACATGATTGAGCCTCCCCAGAGCCATTTAAGAACAGCCCAGTGAAGCTGGTGTTGGACCATGTACCACGTACACAAGCCTAGTGACTAATTCAAGGGCTGGTCATCTGGGCCCAGTTTCTCATCAGCATCATGAGTTTGCTTGAAGGGTTCTCTGTGACTCATACTGAAATTGTCCTTTTGGAACATGTGTTTCATGAAATGGAAGGTGCAGTCAACACCTGGTGTCATTGTCCTCTTGATACGCATCTCCCTTTTTTGTCTGAGAGCTCAAGCCATCCTTTCTCTTGTGGGATCTGCTCCTCTACCATTGGAGAGCCTGGGAGGGGCTGTGAGCCACAGTGCCTCAACCCCCATGGCCCAAGTAGGGTGAGCACATGCTGCCCCCTAAAACTGCAAACTGTTGTTGCACGCTGCTCTCAGAAAGGACACAGTGTGTAAGGCCACTGTCGCCACCGCGACAGCACAGGCCCTGCCCAAGCTCCTTCACTTCCTCCCGCTCAGAGTGTGCCTCACATCTCTAAGGGCTTGAAGCTGCTGGGCTGGCAGTTGCCAGAGAGGTTTCTGGGCTTGTGACCAAAGGACTCTTTTGTTTCTCTCTGCTGAGCTGACGCATGTGCGTTCACTCTGCTTGCTGCCTTTTGAGACCCTAAAGGACTTAGTGGGAAGGGTTCACATGGGGAAGCTCTTTGTGGGCCAGACTACTAGTCCACCCCTTGGAAGAGAGAGGGTGAGCCCTGTGGGTCTTCCTTCAGCCTCATGGGATGCTCCTGTCCCAGAGCTGAAACTAAGGAGCCTCAGTAGGGTCAATGTTGGTCTGAAAGTGGGGGATGGGATCACACATGTAAACATGTTAATGGAAAGCAGCTTTGAGGGCAAACTAGTTCAGTTCGGGCTACAAACGACTTCCAAATGTGTTTAACACGAGCCACTGGCCATGTGGACAGAATATTTTTAACTTTTATCCAAAGACTTTTTTTTTTTTTTGTCCTTTTTTCTGAGCAGTTTAAGAGGATAGAGAGATGGAGGGAAACATAAAAGTGAACTGATTGGGTGTCTTCCTTCAGTCTGGAGCAGGAGCATGGGCAGAAATACGGGGAAGGTAGAAGGAAAGTGCCTTTTGTCACACAGCTGTTTTTCCAGCTGTACTCATTCCTTTGGACGCTGTCCCGCCCATCCCATGCAAACCCTCTGTACGTTGCTTTCTTTCAAAGTGTCCTGAACTCCTTCTTGGGATCCCCTGACTTGATCTGGAGTCCCTTCTCTCATCCTTCGGGTACCCCTCATCATCTCCTCACAGATCCCCTGGGNCTTAGAGCATTCTCTCTTTCTGGCCTTCCCTTGTCCTTCAGGTATTTGATCACATCCTGCTTTAGACCCCAGGGACTTCCCTTGTCTGACTCACTGCATAAAGTAGTTCCCCACATCCGAGTCCTCTCAACATCCTCCATCATGGGAGGGACAAGACTCAAGAGTCCATACATTCTGTATTTGCTGTCCTTCCTCATTTAGGAATTTGACTCTATTTATAATTTAATTTTCCATCTTTTTTGGTGTGTGTGGGCTTAATATATTGCTCAGAATAGCCTCAAACTGCTGGGCTCAAGTGATCTTCCCGTTTCAGCTTCTTAAATACCTATGATTCAGGCATGTGACCCTGTGCCTAGCTTCCCTTCATTTTGATTTCTCTGTCTCTCTCTCTCTCTCTCTCTCTCTCTCTCTCTCTCTCTCTGTATGTGTGTGTGTGTTTAGGCTAGAGGTTGATGTCAGGTGTTCTCGCAACTGCTTTCTTGCCAAACCTGAGCTTATTGATTTGGTCAGACTGGCTGGCGAGCAAGTTCTAAGGATCTCTTACCTCTGTCTCCCCAGTGCTGGGATCACAGATGTGCATCTCGTTGCCCAGCTTTTTTGTAGGTTCAGAGGATTGAACTCAGGTCCTCTTGCTTGCACGGCAGGCACTTTACTGACTGAGCCATCTCCTCAGCTCTTCATTTGTTTTCAGACTCAACTTTCTTCTGCTTGAGCATGAGGAACACATTTCATTTGGCCTTCAGGTCAGGTCGTGGGTGTTGGACAGCTGTGCTGGCTAGTCTTATGTTAACTCAGCACACAAGCTAGTGTTATCTGGAAGGAGGGAACCTTAATTGAGAAAATGCCTCCAGAAGATCCAGCTGTAAGGCATTTTCTTAGTTGGTGACTGATGGGGGAGGGTCTAGCCCATTGTGAGTGGNGCCATCCCTGAGCTGGTGGTCCTGGGTTCTATAAGAAAGCAGGCTGAGCAAGCANGGAGAGCAAACCAGTAAGCAGCACTCCTCCGTGGCCTCTGCACCAGCTCCTGCCTCCAGGTTCCTACCTTGTTTGAGTTCCTATCCNGAGTTCCTTTGATGATGAACAGCGATATGGAAGTGTGAGCNNANTAAACCCTTTCCTCCCCAACTTGCTCTTTGTCATGGTGTTTCATCACAGCAATAGNNACCGTAACTNAGACTCCAGCATCTGCTCAGAGAAAAGCCAGGCCCACAACTCCCAAGTGTGATGGATTAAGAGAGACACCATGGGCTGGTACCTAGCTCTTCTGAACCACTTGCAGATGAGGAAGATTGTGCAGCAGGCTGACTGCACACTCTTGCCTCCATCTCCTGCTTTTGGAGTTTGGCCGGATATAGCCTGTGCCAGGGCTACACTGAGCCTGTGGTCTTGGTACCTCAGAGTACTGATGAGGCCGTGAAGCTTCCTGTGGGTTCTTTCCCTGACGCCAACCACCAGGTAAATATTTGGACACAGCATTTATCCAGACTTGAGGTGGTTTTCTTCCTCCCTCCCTCCACCACAAGGCCTACAAGGGTGCCCGGCCACTGGCCCATCAGTCTCACAGACCTGTTTGAAGTGGCTGAGGCTTAGCCTCTAGGTACTGGTTTACTTTGTTTACTGCTGAGAGTCCTCTTACTGCTGAGCCTGCTGACAGGGCCTGAAGGCTGATGCTTGATCATGGAGTTCAGAGCAGGGTCACTTGGGGGTGTGTATGGGGACTGGGACTTTCATATCTAAACCTCTCATAATTTGGTCCTGTGTGTGGAGAGTTGGCCACTGGTGATCTGAGTGAGGAAGACCCAGGCAGCCTCTGGGGATGAGGCAGGAGCCAGGGAGGCGGGGTAGCTTGGAGCTGGGTGTGACTCACACGGGTTCTCCTCAGGCAACCTGACTGTCAGAGGATGCTGACTAAGCCCCTGGACTCTTCTAAAAGCAAATCAGATAACCAAAGCCTGAACATCCTCTGGATGCTGTCACTCTTCCCATAAAGTAAACTGGAGCCTAGAGAAGGCACGCACCACCTCGGAACCTTCCTATCTGGCTTTTGTGTTTTTTTCCATTTTGGAGGCTTTTCTGTGCCCTCTCTTCCTGCTCTTTTCTGTGGTCTTCTCTCCCCAAACTAGCAGGGCTTCTGCTGCTGTTGCCAAAGATGCCACAGAGCCTGTTGAGATGACAAGGCTCCTATTACTGGATTGATATTTACCTTTTTTTTAGGGAGGTGAGCATCAATATTTCATGAGGAAAGAAGTGCAGACAGGGACATGGAGGGTGGCTTTTATTCTGCAGTGCCAGCCCTGTGTCCAGAAGTGAATGGCGGCATGGCTCCTTTTTGTTCTGACTGTAGTTCATTTTGGCATGTGAAAATATTTCACTTCCCCAAAGTCAGAAAGAAGCGGAGCCCTTTTGTGTTCTCTGGCCCCGATTCAAGAACTTCGTTGATGGTTGAGAAAATTCTTTGGCTCCATTTNTCTCTTAATATGGCANTGCCTTTTTTCTGCTTTGGCACTCTTTGCAGGGAATTAGAGGGAAAATATTGTGGCCCAGGCAAAGCAAGTCTCAGATCATTGGGAATGTCTCCTGCCCTTCTCACCTAGGGGAGACATTATGGGGTCTATCTGATTGTTGTGAGCATGACCATGCGTTAGAGTCCAGATTGGCCCATCTGTAGCCTCTAGTCCGTATCTGACCCTCCATCTGTTTTTTAAATAAAGTTTTATCAGAACACAGCCATGTCTGTTCATTTACATAGAGTTTATGGCTGCTTTCATTCTGTACCAAAGGGGTTGTATATTTGGCCTGGAGACCATAGGACAAGGGAAGCCAGAATTATTTGCTTTCCAGTGCTTCACAGTGAGACTTTGTCAATGCTAGTGGCAGNTAGAATCCTCATTCTGAGGGAACAGGAAGTGTCTGGGAAGAATGTGTTTATAAGCACCAAGCTAGGTGAGACACCAAGGGACCAAAAGAAGTGGAGACAGCGAAGCTGACTTCTGTTGTCTTTCTTTTTATTTTTTATTTTGATTTTTTGAGACAGGGTTTCTCTGTGTAGCTCTGGCTGTCCTGGAACTCAATCTGTAGACCANGCTGGCCTCGAACTCANAGAGATCCACCTGCCCCTGCCTCTTTATTGCTGGGATTAAAGGTGTGAGCCAGCACCCCTTGTCTTTCTTTTGGGAGGAGTTTACCTTTGTGGAAATGAAGCTTTGGTTTTGCCAGACCGAGCAGAGAGGAGTGTTGGGTCTGTCCATTTCTCTGTGGTATTGATAAAAAGGAATTTACTAAAATTACAAGATGTTNTACAAATTACTATCCAACTCTAAGTTCCTCTGGGTCCCTTTTCATTTGCTGGTGTTGTATGTGCATATTGAACACCTGTCTTGGCCAAACACTGTTAGGTTTGTGCATGGAGCTATGGTGGGCACAAGCCATGGAGCTGAAGATTGGTGTGGGAGATAGGAGTGGGGTGGTTGGCAGTGAAGGAGACAAGGGGAAGAAGGGCAAGAATCTTTCCTAGGCTGGAAGGCTTCCATAGGTGGTGTTGGTGGGGGCGCTTATGTGCAGAAGGAACAGTCCATCAGAGATGGGATGCCTTGAGCCAGCTACGGGGACAGGTGGGAGATGATGGGTGAAGCTGCTTCATTCTCCTTTTCTGTGCAGCCTGGAGGTCCTGGGTCTTGGNCTATGAGTAAACAGGTTATTTTTTAGTGAGTTCATGATAACTTCTAGAACANGGCAGTTTCTAGTTAGCTGTTATCTCTTTGTATTGTCTATGCTCCTGACTGGTCTTGGCTGGTGGCTTGCCTGCTCCTCTTCTGGGAACCTCCAAGGCCTTCTATGCAGTCAGCTATGCAGTCAATTTCCTGAGAGGCTCAAAATGAAAAGAGTTCTTAATTATCTGGTCACAGGACACAATTTCCTCTAACTGGTTTCTGAACCCTCCAGACCTCTTCCTATGGCAAGGGGGAAGTAAGACCTTGTGATGGATTGAGTACTGATTGTTCTAATAAACACACTAATTGAAAAGACACTTGTTAAATATGGCACTGGAATCTCATAGCAAGAACATTATAGATAATTGCAAACCAAGACATTTCAAGTCAGTTACCATGGCCAAAATACTAAGCCTTAGCTAATATAAGTACCTCTCCCCACTCCAAGACCCTAATGGATCTTTTAAGGTCCTTCATTGATTTTTTTTTTCTAGATATTTGTTGCGCATCTGCCAGGACCCAACACTGCAGCAGCAGTCATGCTGAGGTCAAAGGGGCTGATGTATGGAGAAGGAGTTGACCAACATCTTGTTTCTTCTCCTGTGGGTGCCACAGAATGTAAAGCCTCTGGCTGCTGGCTCCCATATAGAGCTGTTGACATTTTGTGGTCCAAAATAGAGCAAGAGGATATTTGAAGTGGCAAACATTTCTTGATATATCTTACAGGAGACTAAATATTATGGTGGTGTTCATAAACAGTGAGGAGGAAGGAGTTTGCACTTTTCTTGTTTACATTCTTTCTCCTCCTATCTCCCTCCATCACTCTCACTGCTTCCGTCTCCTCTCCAACAAATTTCTCATGTGTCCTACATCCCCAGACACCAATAACATGTCAGATGGGGAAATGGATGCTGATGACACAATGACACCAATCTCCTGAGCCTGGACACATTGGTGGTCTCAGGACCCATGTAGCAGGACCTTTTTTGTCCTGGCCTCTCAACTCCTTAGTCTCATCCCTCCATTCACCACAGCCATCCTTGATTCTTGATGTCATTCATAGCCTTTTTTAATATAAATTCTAAGCATCTCACTCTTGGTTCACTTGACAGTTGACTATGGACATGTGATTTATGCACTTATAAGCCCTGGGCTCAGAAAGGTCCTAGTCTCTGAGACCATTGTCCTAATTTGATCCTTGAATATGTGTCTTGTCTTAGATACCTAGTGCAACAATGATGTATGCTGAGTGGGCTTGGAGCCTTGGCTCAGGTGGTTCTTCCTCCTCAGGATAGTCCTGGGCTTCCCACTATCCTGCTACAGGGACCTCTGACACTGCCTCTCCCCCTTTTCTTTGTGCAGTCATCCTAACTATATCTCATGCCTGGAAGAGACATGAGACACTTCACAGATCTTAGGGCATCAAGCTATATAGGGCTTGGAGTGACAGACTAATGCTGTGGGTCACTGGGCAAGGAAANCTTTTATTCTGATCTAGATACCCAACACATAAGCGTAGTAGTGGTAATGCCGAAGCCCATGAGTCATTCATCATCTATGGGTTGGGCCTTGGAAAGGAGAGATGCCAGGGTTTAATTCTCTACCCCAGTTAGTACGGTGTGCAGGTTACACAGCTGTGTGGCAAAGTGCTGGGTTGTGAGGCCAACTGGGTGTCTGCACTTGCCAATCTGGGAGTTTCTTTGTTCTTCAAGGACCAAAGCAAATACAAACCATTAAGCTTTGGGGNGAGAATATAGAAAAAAGGAAAGAGCCTCCGAGCAAGCGATTGTGTTTGATTTCACGTTGCTNTGCAGATGCTATACCTGGTCCTCAGCAAAGCTTTGGCTCACCTGGTCCACAGCCCATGGTTCTACCACCCTTGCTGGTCGTGTGCTGTGTCTCTCCTCATTTAGTCTGGAATATTCTCCCCTCACCTTTAGGCAAGTTCTTAGATGGTAATCCTCCTCCCCACAACTTCCTAGCCCCCTCTGCTTTCCCCTTTCTGGGTGTAGGGGAATGCACAGTTCCCCCTACTGCATAGTTTTAAAGAAAATGAAAGATTGACATAACTGTTTCCAGAAGGCATGGTGAATCACTCAGTTGAGTTGCAGCCAGTGGCTGCAACATTAGCCTTTGAAGAAAACTTCAGCCAACAAGAGGCCCAGCCTGAAAGCCCCAGCCCGAAAGCCCCAGCCCTAAACAGGAGTGTGTCGGGCAGCTGGCAAACACAGTAAAGCTGCAGACTCAGCAACAAAAATATTCTTTTGTGACAGAGGAACCTGTTGTGCTTCTCAAAGGAGAGATAAGAAGTGATTGACTTGGCTTATTAAGCTTAAAAAAAAAAGTTGGCACCTTTCCCTTCATTTTGGCTTCATTGGTTCACATTATTGCTCTTCACTTCGCGCTTCAGGGAGTGAGGTGAGTGCCTGAGCTGGTAGCAGCTGCTGAACTAGTGAAAGGGCCTGGTTTTTTTGCTGTCCTTGCGGGAGGATGGCTGGTCATACCACCACCTCATGATTTCCAGTCATCTCTCCTCCTGATGCTTCAGAAGTCAGCAAGAGTCTTGAGACCTCATCGGGAGTAGTTTGCCATTCAAGGTCCTCATTACCTTTCGGATTTTACCATTTAACTACCTCTAATGGAATTTTCAGCAACAGCCACATCTGGAAAGATCCCTAATCATCATAACTGACTAGTCTCAACTCCTTTATTTGTGGAGGAGGTAAAAGTATAAGGTCCAGAGAAATCAATCAAGTAACAGACTGAGTTAATATAGGACCCAGAGCCAGAGAGATGGCTTTGTGGTAAAGTTGCTTGCTGCTAAGCCTGATGATCTGAGTGTGATTCCAGAGCCCATGTAAAGGAGGATTGAGAGAACTGACTCCACAAAGTTGTCCTCTGACCAACGTCCATACAACGTACACATACACACTAGAAACAGTACAGTAAAATTTGAATATACAGGACTCAGCCCAAACCCAGGTGTCTGCTTCCCCCGTGAACATGGAACACACTGGGAAGTGTGTGTGCATGTGCGCATGTCTGCCTAATTTTCTCTCCGGCAGCNGCTTGTTTGATGTTGGACCACGAGCCCTGGAAGAGCAGCCATCACCATGGAGTGTCACTTAGCACAGGCTCGGCTCCTGCTCTGAGGAGCTCTGGCAGTTAAGGTTCTTCCTCTGCTCACTAATGAAACTACAGTACATGGTGCCTTGAATCCAAGATCAAGCTTACTAGGGCTTGGCTGAGGATCAGAGAGACACCCCAAAAGATACCGTGGGATAACAAGCAGGGACAACCCTTTACTTGCGAACCACTAGCTCAGTGCATGTTGTCTGGTCCATCTGATTGTTTTTTTTTAAATTTCTTTGTGCTGAGGATAGCTCACAAGGTCTTGCCCGTGCTAAGCTCCACCTCCTATATTCTCTTAGGTNGTTCTTACTTTTTTTTTGGTTTTTCAAGACAAGGTTTCTTTTCTCTATGTAGCCCTAGGTGTCCTGAATCTCCCTCTGTAGACCAGGCTGGCCTTGAACTCAGATCCTCCTGCTTCTGCCTCCTGAGTGCTGGGATTAAAGGCATGTGCCACCATCTCCTGGCTTATGTCATGGTTTTTAACTTCTCGGTTACACTGGCTCTTGTCCCCTCCCTCTGCACAGCTCAGTTCTTTCCTTGCTGCTTGGCATTGTGCTCTGAGCATCTGCATGCTGGGCTGGTGAGAACATTTGGAGTAGATCCACCACCAAGGCTTAGGACGGAGGGAGTGTTGAACTCACACACACATACCCCAGCCCACTGGGTGCAAGCCTGCCCTGTGTGTCCCGGCAGAGTGCTTATTGTAAACAACTCCTGTGTAACAAAGCAAGAGGAAGCATTTGTGTGAGGTGAACCTGTGGTGAGCTTGTTTACTGTGGCCAGGCTCCATTCACTCACCTACACCTTGACTCAGCTGAGATGCATGTCGCAGGCCAGATCTTGTGGAACCTTTCCCAGGGATAGAACTCAGGTTAGCAGGCTTGGTGGCAGTTGCTTTTCCCTGATGAGCCATCTTACAGGCCCTCTTTGTCATGTGGCTACTAGGCATCTTCGTGTCTTTGTGGGATGTCTGGAGTGGTGGTGGCTGTCTTGTAACCATGGGAGCACACTGAAGTTGATGGAGTAGAGAGGAGGATGTGCCTGACTCTTAATGTTGTCCTTCAGCTTTGGAAGCCTGGGTACAGTGGATGAGCCCACTCCTGGCTCACCTCACAAAGTACTTTTCCTTTTTCTCAGGCCTAGTGCAACCCTGGCCTCAGACACATGGCTGTGCTCATTGGATTCAGCTTTCTGTCCCTTACATGTGAGACAGGCATAGATCCCGGTAGTATTGCACTGTGTTTGGCATTGTAGACTGTGCCCAGTTGCCTACAGCAAGGGGTTGGACTCTGTTCCTTTCCCTTTACTCTTGGGCCTCGGTGATTCATCCATGCTCTGCCCATCAGACAGGAAGCCTGGAGAGCTGGACTGGATATATTGGTCCTTGAAGTTTTATGCCAGGCACTGGGAAGACAATTTATTTGTTGAGACTATTCCCTCTCAGGTGGGCAGAGTGTCCTGAAAGCAAAGCTCTTGGGCCTGCTTTGTGTGAGGGCTATAATTTAACTAGCTAGGAAGAGCCTTCTGGAACCATGCTGTGGACCAAGCCCTCGGCCTACTTCACAATTCACATCCAGTCTATGGCTGGTATTTAGTAATTTGTGTTGACATGGTAAGCTTGGAGTCTATGTCCAGGGCCATTGACATGCCCTTGAGCTCATTCTCCACCTACTCAGGTGACAGTGCTTATAACTTGGGCATTATGGGTTCATTTTTTATTATTATGATGATGATGTGTGTGTATGTGTGTGTGTGTGCACATGTGCACATGCTATGCATATGTATGCAAATGTGTGCATAGAGATTAGAGTACAACTTTATGGTACCAATTCTTGTCTTNCACCTTGTTGAAGGTCCCTCTTGTTTCTGCCACTGCCCTACATGTAATTATCCAGGCTAACTGGTCCACAAGCTGCCAGCTGCATCTCCTGTTTCTGTCTCCCACCTCAGAGTAGGAGTGCTGGGATTACAGATTTGTGGCACCACACGTGGTGGCTTTTTATGAGATTTCTAGGAGTGGAACTCAGGTCATCTGGCTGCCTGGCTGAGTCATTTTCCCGGCCCCCAGGAATTCTTCTCTTTCCCTGGTCACTTTCTTATTGATGCTGAGGGTACCATTTAGCATCAGGCAGTGCCCTGAAGATATGGTGGTTATACACCTTCCTGCTTCATACCCTTCTCTTCTGCTGGCCTCTTAGGCTACTGTTTCCTTCCAGCCTGGTGAGAACTCATTGCGAGAGACTCACTGTGCAATGTCCCTCATCCTCGAAGGACTTGAGTTTTGGCCCAGTGTAAGCTGCTGGCCCTCCTGTTAGAGGCTGAGGGCTCCTTCTTGGCTTCATGATATGGAGCCTCAGAGCTCTGTTTTTCCATCTCATGATTTATTATTCCCACAAGTTGCATGTTGGTGCCTCCCCAGCAGCGAGGCCAACAGGAGTAAGGGGTCCTTTCCTTCTCAGCCTTTGCAACTATCAGGATGGGTGTTTGTCCTGTCTACTTAGGGGAGCTTTGAGTTGGTACGATGGAGGTGGATATGGGAAGTGTCTGTCAGGAGAGGAGCTGGTCTCTTCAAAGGGAACCCTAGACAGAGCGTCTGCAGCCAGGAGCTTGGAGACAGCTTTGATGTGGGCACATGGGAAGCAGCCTGTGGACACAGAGCAGGGACCCTGAAGTGTGGCCGAGTACCTGTAGGTCAAGGCTGCAGCATGGCTGTGCCTTCTAGCCATGTACATTTCATCCCCCCCACCCCATCCCACCCCCGACCCCTGAGAGTGTGGCTGTCTAGACAGGGATAGAATTAAAAGCTCAATTACTGAGCAGGAATTTGGCCAGCAAAGGCATAGCTACCGAGCAGACAGGCCTGGGTGAGGATTGTGGCTGAGAATGAGCTCCATTTGGATCTGAATAAGCCTAAGGAGCCTGAGGCTCACAGCCAGCCAGCTAGCACCTGCGGGGAGCAAGGGCCAAAAGGGCCCCTTAAGGCAGCTTGACCTCATAGAGCCGTAAATCTGGCCTGGCCGCCATCTCGGCACCACCCTACTCCCCCTTGTAGGGATTTCTGCCTATAATTGGATGGAGTCCGGCAATTAGAATTCCTGCCTTATGGGGATGGAGGCCCAAGGCTAGAAGACGGTTCTCCAGCTTAACCAGGCTTCTCGTGGCTGAGAGAAGCGTCTCCATCCTGAGCCTCAGTTTCCATGTCCNTAAAATGATGTATGTGGGGTGTTACGCCCCCAAGTATTAGAGTGCCCTGTAAGAACTTGGTCATCTGTGAGGGAAAGATTCATTCCTTTCAAATAAATTGAGGNTTTGGACTATGATACCCGTCTCCTTACCCTGCCATTATGTGTCTGCCTATTTAGTTTTGTGTTTACAATTACCCTTTGTGATTTATAACATATATTTAATGAGACATGATCATTGGGACTGCCCACCATGTGACAGGGTGGTCACATGGGCATTCCTATGGGTTCTCATCATTGGTGTTCACATGGTCACCTTGGTGACAGTGGATGAGTCCATTGATCTTTGGCCTGGCATGTCCTCTGAGTGCTCTATAACACAGCGGCCTTTATCTCCTGCCATTGTAGAGGTCTGTACCATCTGTCCACACAGCTTCCCCAAAAACATTTGTCTCCTTCCCAGCATCCTCTGGGCCTGAGCTCAGACTTTGGAACAGAAGCATGAGACAGAATTGTCATTAGGTCCCTGCTGTCTCAGGACCCTGAGGATTAAAGCCTGCATCTGGCTCTCCTCCTAGCAGGCAGAGGCAGTGGCTGGGGTGTGGTGTGGTACAAACCAAATGCTGATAATGATTCTCACAGTGGATCTTACCTCAGACCTGATGTAGTCCCTACTATGTAGCTGGCTTCACTGTTCCAAGTTAAGCTTGACTATCTGTGTAGCTCTGCTTCCTCTGCTGACCTGCTGACCTGCTGCTGGCCCTGGCCACCCCTTTTGCTTGCCCTTCACAGTTATCCCTGAAGCCTCCAAGACAGTACTTCCAGGCAACCAAAGGAATGGTGCTGTCCTGGTGGGCCTCCTCCAGTGTGGCCCAGCACACATCAGCAGCCAGACTCTGCCTCACCCTGCAGTGATTGCTGAGGTCATTCTTGGCAGAGCTTGCTGGCAGGAACTGTTGGCGCCCACCCAGGGTAAACACGTCGCGCTGAGCTTGCTACGTGCCATTGGATGCTGAGTGGGTCTGTTTAGGGAATGCCATAGGCTCTGGCCTCAGGTGACCTTAAAGTGAAAGGGTCAAAGACAGGGTGGAACTGTGTCTGGAAAGGTCACATACACTAGCTTGTTACAGCACAGTTGCTGGAATCCTTCATTGAATATTCAGGCACTTGAATATTGGTAAATAGCTGATGCTCAGCTGATACACCAGCCAATCCTCAGCCTGCCTAGGCTGGGAGCATAGGGACCTTCCCAGGGGAGGCAGGAGGGACAGACCAACAGCCAAACAGGCTGTTTCCAGAGAGCTGGTCAGGCTCGTAATTCTTCGGGTTCTTACAAGAGACCAGTGAAATTGGTGGACTGTCTTATTCCCACTTCTCAGATAAGGAGTTCGTGCTTGTAAGCTCATGCAGAATTTCAATTTGGCAGCCTGGCCTCAGCCTGTGCCACAGATGGCTGGTGCTCTGTGGGGCTGCATGGTACCTGAGAGTCAAGAGGTGCGGCTTCTCACACTCCTAGCTGGTGAGAACTTGCACTCTCTACATGAGTTTCCTTCTCCAGTATTGGCCTTACTCTCTCTCTCTTTCTCTGTCTCTCTTTCTCTTTGTGTGTATGCAGTGCTCTGTTCTGTCTCAGGTCCCCCAGGTCCCTGGAGCCTCCCTTGTCTGCTACACAATTGTCCCAGCTCATCAGCAGCTCAGTTCTCTTTGTAGAGGGGATGTTAAAGCCACTGGTCTCTACTCATCCCAGCTCCACCCACACTGGTTCCTTTTTTTCTTTAGCTTATTCTTTTTCAAGGTCAAGAGTTTCCCTTAGCAGGCAGCCGGGACTAGCTCTTTCTGAACTCCATGAACAGCACCAGGGATTGCTAGACTATGTGGGAATAAGAAAGCAGGGCCTGGGGCCTTGCTAGTGAAGGAAGGCAGCCTCTATCCATTTTCCCCAGCCCATCAATCTCAATGGCCTTTGGAGGAGCCTGTCTTGCTATGAGGAGTTATTTAGGATTCATGACTCTGCCCATTATCTAGAGGGCGTGGGAGATGGGACTTCTTCAGCTGAATCCTCAGCCTGCCTAGGCTGGGAGCATAGGGACCTTCCCAGGGGAGGCAGGAGGGACAGACCAACACTGGGGTGCGAAAGGAAGTCAGTGTGAGTACCTGCCTTCCCATCCCAGGGTTCCTCCCATCCCAGGCCTCAGTAAGGCTATGCCTGTGGGAAGTAGGCCTGAGGTTCCTTGCTTCCTCTAAGGTACCTGGGTTCAGGATCCCTATCTAGAACTTTGACCTCTAAGATCTTGTTAAGCCTAGGTTGTCTCCCCTTGTCCTCTGTCCCCTTGTGTGGATAGTTCCAAGATGTGAGACCCAGAAATGGTCTGTCATTTTGTCCCATTTTCCTTGGCATGAGTGCCTTCTGTTTCATCGGCTCCCTAATGGCCTGTGGTGTGTGGATTATGGCAGTGGCTTGGCCCTAAGGAGTGTTAGCCCAGAGCTCAGCCCCTAGGGGCCAGAACTGCTCTGTGCCCTCTGTATTTCCATTATCCAGCTTGCTAAGCTGTGGTGCTGCAATGCCTGCCTTTATGCTTGCAGGGAAAGCTGCCAGTCCTGCTGCTTGGCCGTTCCTCAGAGCTTCGACCAGGAGAGTTTGTGGTAGCCATCGGAAGCCCCTTTTCTCTTCAAAACACAGTCACCACAGGGATCGTCAGCACCACCCAACGAGGCGGCAAAGAGCTGGGGCTCCGGAACTCTGATATGGACTACATTCAGACAGATGCCATCATCAATGTGAGCCCTCCATTCCCTCTACCTGCTGGGGCGGGGACAAATTTTTGCCAGAGGAAACTTGCCCAGACTTTCTTGTAGCCTGCATGAACTCTCAGAACTAGAACAAACCACATGGAATGTAGTCCTAGCAGGGGTGTGTGTGTGGTGGTGGTGGTGATGGTGGTGGTGTCCCACTTGGGGCTGAGCAGAGCTGAACTATGGGGTCCTGAAGCAAGTAGGTAGCTGGTCTCATCCAAGGAGGAGGTAAAAAAGGGTTAGGTGCTCACAGTGGGCCTGGAGCTAAATAATTCCACTATGGCACATCCCAAGTTTTGTGAAAACGGTCAAGACCCTTTTTTAAGCCAAATCTTAGGTGAGCAGAGACAAAGACCCTGCAGTGCTTTGAAATCATCTGGGCAGAGACATCGATTACATGGTGATATGAAACAGATCTGACCTTTCCCTTTTGGTTCCATTTCAGTATGGAAACTCCGGAGGCCCGTTAGTAAACCTGGTAAGGCCTTTCAGTACCTATGCTGTGTTTGTTTCATCTGTGGGCATGTTATTTTCTTTGCTTTCTCTTTGGACATGAGCTTGTCAGAACACATGACGTAATTAACTTTATAGTGCGCTACGTGAGTGTACTGTATCTTTGCACCTTACCCCACCAGCCCTTTCTGGAAGCAGTAAGGCCAGAGGACACGCTTGTGTTTCAGGCCCCAGGTGGATGCCATGAAGTTCTAGGCAGAAAGGAGACTGAAAGTCCTTGCAGTACTGCCAGCTGCAGAAAGGAACCTTCAGCCTCAAGGGTGGCTGAGTGGAGATGAGCTGGCCTGGCTTGTCTCCGTGCCAGAACCCTCCCTAAATGCCTGTGGGTATGACGGGGAGCCATCTGTTGGCTCACAGAGGTCTCACTTAACCTAGACTTTAATACCTCAGCATAAAGTTGAGGGTCACAGAATGCCAGAGCTTGGGAGTTGTTTAAGAGAGTATAAAATTGAGGCCACCCAACGATACTTCCTCCTGGGTCCCTTGGTGTCAGGAACTGATATGTATGAAGTACACCAAGAGCAATTTATACTGAATGTTCTTAGACTCC
>LZPO01087227.1:24735-49911 GCA_001675575.1 Neotoma lepida | reverse complement strand
TCCACAGAGAGTACAATGGTTTCTTCTATTGAGCCAATGTCACTCTCTGCTTTTCTCAGTGGCATAACAAAGGTGCAGAACTTCATCCATTTTGCTTAGCTTTGCTGTTCTGGTGAAATCATGTGCTTTGGAGGCCTTTTCCTATGCTATTTGTGTAGAAAGCACTATCTTTTGCAAGGGTCAAATGACATGGGATAGCAGAGACTGTTCCTGTCATATGCCTAAGGTATGGTATTTTTAGGGTAAGAGTGTCTATGATGACAACTCTATGCTTTCATTTCTGTGCTTCAAGTCCACTTGGGTAGAACTAACCCAGTGCTGTATTCCACAGCCACACCCACCACCCCCTAACCCTAACCCTGAGGCCTAGCTGGTCCCAGGGTAAATATTTGACCTGGACAAGGCCACTTAACCTCTGAATCACTGGATAGCTATGAAATACAAAGTTCAGCCTGTCANCTCTTCCAGACACATTTCTCACNTTGAAGAGCACCAGAGAGTAGAATACTAATTGACCCTCACAAGGAACATCTTCCTGAGAGTAGAGATGGCTACCAATCCCTACTCTTGAGGCAGGGGATGAGCACAGGTTAATGCAAATTCTGCCCAGTGTCATCCACTTAGGCTCCAGATCAGTCACCTCCTGATCAGGGCATCTAACATGGCTTCTTCTTATTTTCACAGTCCCTGAGCCGACGTCCACTCCCTCTCCAGGTGAGTTCAGCTCTTCTGTAAGTCCCATGTGTCGTCTTTCTCTGCTCTGCTCACAATACCAGGCTCCAGAATGGGTAGGGCTCTACAGCACTATTGCTGCCCCAGAATCTTTTGTTCTCCTTAAAGTAGAAAGGCAGCTTCTGAGGAGCTCACAGGACCCTGCTTGGCCCAGTGGAATAAGAAAGTTGCAGTAATTAATTTGTGTTACTAACAGTCTTTCCTGGTGCTGTTAGGATCTACCTGGGGCAGAGCTTTGTCTTTTCCATGAATTGTGTGTTGAGGGACAACTGAGACTTCTCATGACATCATTTAGGAGAGAATCAAATTTGTCAGTAGGNTCTGGGCCACCTTACTATCCCTGTGGTNGGCATCCACAAGTGTGGTGTAGGGCATTGCTGGCTCTATGAGTCTTTTTCTCCTAGCTGCAGTGACTCCCTGGTCTCTGCATTCCATGTCCCAGCTAGAGTAAGTTTCACCCTTGNTTCATACTACCTCACTCTAATCCAGCTTTGTTTTCCTCTCTAGTTTGGTGGACTACAACAACTCCTTCCTATGGTACGTACTTTAGATTAAGCTAAAGCACTAGCCTCCACAGTACTCTAATCAACAGGTTGGAGCAAGGGGTGCATATTCTTGGCCTTACTTGAAATCTGTGGTGGAGCAAAGATGAGAGGGAGGAGAGAGAGAGAGAGAGAGAGAGAGAGAATGAATGAATATGTAGAGGGAGAGACACCAGGGCTAAGGCTAAGGCCTGTCTTTCTAGGGCATGCCCCCAGTGGCCTACTCTATTCAACCAGACCCCATTACCCAATTGCTAGATCAAGTGATTAATCTATAATTCTGTTTAAAGCTCTCAGCATCCAATCACAGGATTGGATTCATGAGCTGGGCTCCAAGTCTTTAGTAATGAGCTTATTGGTGGACATTTTCTATCTAAACCATAATGCTATCTCTGCTAGAAGGTCACAGCCCTGGACTCTGTGAGTCAGGATAAGTAGAAATAGCTGTAGAGTCATGTTCCTTGCTCTAGATGTCTCCATTCATCAGAGAGATTCTACTACTCACCAGAAAATCCAAACATCCTTGGAAAAAACTCTGAGATGGGGCTAAGAATCCCTTTGCATCCAGAGTCCATGAACCCTGGCACAGGTCCAAGTGGCCTGTTCCCTACCATTGTCTGCCAGTCAGTGAAAGCAAGGGTTTACAAGCTTAACTAGTGAACTCTAGGTTCAATGAGAGACCTAGTCTCAAAACACACATCTGAGTTATGTATACATGTCCAACTACCAATGAATATTACATCACACACACACACATACATACACACACACACACACACACACACACACACACACCCCTAGGCTTCAGTGAGTGAGCCAGGACTAGGCTGACTTTTATTGGGTTCCTCACTTGGATACTGTGTCAAACATTCCTCCTCCCATCAGGCATCTGGGTGGTGTGTTCTGGGGTTCACCTGCATTTCCACTCTTTCCTGACAGTGAACTGTGGAGGTTTCCTGACCCAACCCTTTGGGAACTTTTCCAGTCCATTCTACCCCAGGAACTACCCTAACAATGCCAGATGTGTGTGGAACATTGAGGTCCCAAACAACTACCGTGTGACTGTGGTCTTCAGAGATGTGCAGTAAGTGTGGGTGTAGAGCAGATGTTAGGGGGAAAATTTGGGGGGCTTTGAAATTCAGGGGATGATAGTCAAGNTGATATTTAAAATAAGGGTTCCAGTTTTGATTTGGAGANTAGCCCATGGAGGGTGGTGGAATGGGANCAAGGAGACAGGAAGGCGAAAATATTCTGACTTAAAGTCTCAGNGTTGTCCTGAATTTGCTGCATGGCCATGGGATGCCACTTTCCTAAGCCTNAGCCAGAGAAGGGGCCAGAATGCCTGCTTTTCTCATCTTGTTGATCAGGAGGTCATCAGAGAATGTGCAAATACTTGGAACTGTTTGCAGTGGGAGGGAGGGTTTGGGCTTGGGCAATGCTAGTCTTGGGAGGGAGCACAATATACAAATGCACCTGCTCAGTGCAGCCCTTTCCTCTTCGGCCCCTTCCTTTCTCTAAGCCCTCAGGAGCCAGGATGCTAGCGTTACCAATGCATATGTAGAGTTCCCATCACTCATATGCTTATGAATGAAAATGTTCTTGAGCAGAGGAGATGTCTACAAAAGCCCATTAATATATGCTTCGTTCTGGNAGGCGAGTGGCCCAGCTGGCCAAGAAACTATACCCGTATTCGCTAGCACCCCAACAACAATGTCCACTGCTTGTGACCTTTCATGACCCATGTGGTTCCCATGCAGAGCTCCATATGGACATCAGCACTACCCTCTTCAGTATGCATGGTGCNCAGTGTTCATCTTAGGAGATGAGAAACGGGAGCCTTAGAAAGGCTCACTGTTTTTCTTTCATTATTTATCTCTATCANTATGAATTCATTGGTATTTGTTTTATTCTGGGAAGGGACAAGGGAGCATTTTGAAGAAACAAATCAAGATGTTCTCTGGTAACCTCCTTTGTTGATTTAAAGGACTGTCAGGGAGGGAGACTATAGATCTCATACATGTGACCTTAGATGGCAGTATGAAGGCATAGCATGGTGGCCTTGGCAAGATGAATTCCTCCTGGATTTAAAGATGTCATCTGTTCTTTCAAATAATGACCTTGGCCAGAGTTTCTGTGAGCCCCAAGCTGTCATCAATGTCTGGACAGTAGAGAACTTAACCGCTTGTTTTGTCTCTCCAGGCTTGAAGGAGGCTGCAGCTATGATTATATTGAGATTTTTGATGGCCCCCACCGCAGTTCTCCTCTCATTGCTCGGGTTTGTGATGGGGCCACGGGCTCTTTCACTTCAACATCCAACTTCATGTCGGTTCGCTTCATCTCTGACCACATTATTACTCGAAGAGGGTTCCAGGCTGAGTACTACTCAGTCTTTGCCAATAACATCACCAGTAAGTTCCTTTGTCAGAACAAAGGCTTGTTAGGACTGGGGACATCACTGAGACTTCTGCTCCTGTATTGTCCTGGGATTGTAACATAAAAAAATTAGAACACCCCAACNGTAGTCCCTGTGATTGATTTCCTATACTGGCAATTGAGAGAGGCTGTGTGCAGTTAGTCTTGGGGCATCCAAGACTTGGGACATCTTTTGGACATCCAAAAGAGGGTCAAGGNCCAGCACTGGCTTATNAGAGTTATACTGGCCTTAGTGNGATGGCAAAGAATAAGAAGGTATTAGATGACAACAGTTAGTGAGAAGACAATGCCAGAAGGAGTTGTGGGTAACACCAGGCTTGAAACGTGACCCTCCCAGAGTGTGAGTCACTGGCCGTGTCCCGAGACCTAACATATTTGGCTTCTGTCTGAAGATAGATAGAGCTGGATATCTTAATATGGGCAGCTACTCTAAAAGAGGCTATATGGCCCCAATCTGAGATGTATATATGAACCNGTGTCTACATTGNGTGAGTTTGGTGATATCCAAGATCTCTTACTCAGCCAGGATCAGAGGCATACACTTTCTCCTTAGCTAAAGGACCTTACCTAATAACATCATTACTATTTTATTGTACAATTGTTTTACTTCATGGGAAAATGCTAACTTGACAAAATGTTTCGGATATTTAAAATCCTGTNTCCAGTTCCATACCAGAAAATCCTACATGTCCAAGAGCCCTCATTGGGCTTTCTTGAGGATGAGCTGACTGTAGCCATAGGATATTCTTGGGGCCATAGTGACTTTGTTGTGAGCATGCATCTCATGTGTGGACCATGTNCATCAGTTATCTTGATCTGTGTATCTTTACCTGGGAGAAGACCCTCACAAGGGTTGTGGGATTTGGAATTCTGACTTAGTACAGCCTCTGCTCTTGTCCTCCAGGTCTCTTTTGTTTGTCAAATCACATGCAAGCCAGTGTGAGCAGGGACTACCTTCAGTCCATGGGCTATTCTGCCAGGGATCTTGGCATTCCTGGTTGGAATGCAAGTTACCAGTGTCGGCCCCGCATAACACAGAGGCAGGTCACATTCACAATTCCCTACACAGGCTGTGGCACTACCAAACAGGTAAGCCTGGGCACTGCCTGCTCTATTCAGCATGCTTTCTTTTTTCAAAAATTTACTTTACTTTATGTGTGTGTGTATATGTATGTGTGTGTGTTAGCGTGCCACCGCGTGCATGTGGAGGTCAAAAGACAGCTTATGGGAGTTGGCTCCTTTCTTCTACCATGTGACTCCTGGGAATAGAACTCAGCTTGTTAGGTTTGGCAACAAGATTCTTTACCCACTGGGCCATCTCACCAGCCCTAAGTGTGCTTTATCACGGTGACATATGTGCTGCCTCTAGAACCATAGGGGTCCAGAAGTTATGGCTGTTATATAATCAGAACATAATTCATGTGAAGGTAGACAGGAGCCTCTGGTATGGTAACCACAGTTACTTCCATATAGGAGGGATGAGGAGGTGTAAAGCAGGAAGGCTGGCAGTTTCCACAGCTATGTCCAACAGAGAGGACATCCAGCAGGACTCCATTCACACACCTCCCAGGAGAAGCTCTGGATTTTACAAAATCTGGGGCATCTACAATTTCATTTGGGATAGGAGAAAGAAGCAGAAGCCCCCTAAATCAAAGATACAAACACAACTTACTTTCCTGAGTTCTACAGCAGCAAACAGCTGTCAAACACATTGCTATGACTTTGAGGAGGCCAGTGTACCGCCCAGTTTCACACTCCCTTGGTTGCCACAGTTGCTATTTCTTGAGTGGCCAACAGGAGGGGTGGCCAACCTTTTGACATTGTATCATGATATTGTCATCTACAAAAATTCGTGTTGGAGTACTGCATGTTGATTTACAAAAGTATGTACCTCCCTCAGTGTTTTGAGTAATGTGACCCATGGACCATCAAGTATTGGACATGACTAATAGAGTCACTACCTGTCTGGTTTGCTGGAGACTTGGCAGATTTTAGCATAGACTATCCCATATCTCAGGAAAACACCAGTCTTGGACAAGCTGGGACCATTGTCATCCTGTCAGTGGAAAATGCTGTGATGAGTCTGTGTCATACTCAAAAAATCTGTTTTATTTTATCATTTTTTTTTGAGTCAAGGTTTCGCCATACAGTTCTTGCTGGCTATGTAGACCAGACTGGCTTTGAANTCAGAGAAATCTGCCTTCCTTTGCCTCTTGAGTGCTAGAATTAAAGACTTGCACTCCCATGCCTGGCTACTCCCAAATTCTTAACAAGTATTCTTCAGAAGTGAGGAGACTGAATTAAGAGAGGTCAAGCCCATTGCCCAAGGCCACTTAGTTCCCGATGGGGCAGGACTGGCTCCAGAAGCCAAGAATCTCAGAAATATTCTGCTGAGAAAAAGGAGCTAGACAGAAGAGTTATGCAAAAATTATATATATGTTACTATTAGATAGAAATATCCACTTATACTAAATTAAGTAAAAGAGAATGCCTGTGCAATGGGGAAAAGGCCATCATGGGTGACCTGTTTCTAGGTTGGAGGATGTGACTTTAAAGGCAGGATGGAGATGCTCAGACATTGGAAGTGGTGTGTCTTACTACTGATGAATACACAGGACATGCACGTTCAGATGCCAATAAATTTTTAGAGTCAGGTTCATGCACCAGACACATGATAAGCACTTTGCACATGCCAGGTCTTGTGTGAAGTGCTAAGGAGAAACTCCTTCCCAGTCCTCTGACACACAGTAAGCACAGAGAGGAAGCAGACACTTAGTCTACCAGGAGAAACTCCTTCCCAGTCCTCTGACACACAGTAAGCACAGAGAGGAAGCAGACAGTCTACTAGATGGGTCTTTGGCCACTCATGGCTGTGTGTGAGGACTGGTCACCCAGATCTCTTGGTAAGACTCTATTACACACAGGAGTTCCTTCAGAGAGGAATTTGGTAGGTGAGATGAGCTACTCATGGGGAGGAATGTGTAGTAGCCCAGCCAAAGAGGTGGCTTTATTTAATCCAGTGTTTGTATTTTGCTCTGTAAGTTAACCACATTAGCCTCAGCTTGTCGTGAACTCGCTGCTTGAGAGTTAGCCCACCAAAGGTGATTACTGCTCCTTTTACTAAATGTGCAGCCTGGAGAATCACTCATCTCAGCAACTTGCTGGTGGCGCTTCATAGACAGTTAGGGGCATCTAAACAGTGTGTCAGCCCTGCCTCTTTTAACTTGAATGAACCTGGGCAGCACACATTGCATTCCTGTTTCCCCACTTACGAAATAGACACATCACCTACCAAACTGAATGAGAGACAGGGACAGTTTTATTAGACTTTGTTATCGTTGGTGCCCCGGCACAGAGCCCAAGACTTGATAGTAGTGTCAACAACTATTATGTATGCTGGGCACNGTTAAGACTTCTACATAACTTCTAAAAGTCTGAGGATGTGTTTACCCCACCTTCTCACAGGGATAAAGGCGTAGAGAAGCTGAGCCGTGTGCCCAAGGCCACGTGCTCATAAACTGTGGAGTCAGTGTGCTCTGTAGCGGGAGTGGTTCTTGGCTTGGCTAGGTGGCCACACAGTGGGAGGGTGATATGTTGGCTGGTATCACGGAATAGATAAGCTTTCTCACAGAAAAAGGCATTCCAGGGCAGTGAGATTCCAGGGCTCTCTGGGAATGTCAGTTGACTCACGTACAGGACTTCCTGTTATATTGGCTGTCTTTCCACCTGGGTAGATGCCTAAGCAAGAATTTTAATCTAGAGTTAGAATGGCTCCTTCAGATCAAGAAATTAGTTTGCACTCCATGTTAATTGTTTAGGGCAGATTCCNAATTGANCTCTATCACAGAGATAAATGTGGACTTTGTGAATACACTCATGTTATATATAGTTGGAAAGACCCATGTGGTTTATAACAANGTTGGTACNGCGNTATAAATGTTTAAAAATTTTAGAAAATTTACAGGAGAAATGCAATGTGCTTCCCCTGAGAGTATGAAGAGCATGGAGTCCTTTACGTGGGGTCTTCCCCAGACCTGGGTCTGGAGTACAGGATCTGATGCCTCTATCGACCAGGCTGGCCCTGCCCTAGGCTCTGGTCAGTCTGAGGAGGGAGAGACAATACTAGAAAAGACAAGGGAAGGGTCAAAGAGGTTGTCCAAAAGCTCTTGTCTCATGTTCAGTTTTTCTGGAAGACACACATGCAGAGTAGAGTTCTCAACAATAGACAAGAAGAGGAAGGCTCTCTGTTCTGAAAAATAATTACATATAAGTTGTATAAGTGCTGGGAACACAGGGGCCTTGTCCAGGTCCCAATCAGTTAGGATAGAGTTTCACCCTTCACAGTTCACATGACTATAGTGGAAAGCTTGCTTTTTCTGTCTCTGTCTCTGTCTCTGTCTCTGTGTGTGTGTGTGTATGTGTGTGTGTGTGTGTGTGTGTGTGTGTGTGTGTGTCTGTGTCTGTGTCTGTGTCTGTGTCTGTGTCTGTCTGTCTGTCTCTCCCTCTCTCTGGCTCTCTCTCTTCCCCTCTCTCTCTCTCTGTGTCTGCTCTGATATAGGACCGGGAGAAGGGCATCATAGCACCCAGGCTGCGAAGGGCATNACACAGCNCCAGCCTGGTGATGATGTACTTGTGCTTTCCTTACTTGGAGCCAGACAGTCACCAACATGGTGCCTCCGGGTGTTCACGTGTGTCCTCTTGGCCATTGGGCCATTGCCTCCTTGCCACACCTTCTGTCTATCAAAGTACTTCTGGGCCACTGGCTTCATTCTTTCCAGTTGCTTCATAGATACTAACAGATGCCACTGATGCTGTTGCTATACCAAGAAAACNAGAGAGACATGTTTAGACATCACTCTTTCCTTAAGATGNTCACAGGCCCCAGGAGTAAGGCTCCTGGCATGGCAGCTCTCAGAGATGGTAGACACATTAAATGACACAAGGCAACAGCCTCCTTGTGAGTTTGCTGCTCAATGAAAGTCACAGCAGTGAATAGTTCCATAGTACAATGAGTTGAGGCAGGAATGGCCTCAGGGTTGCCATAAACCCATTCAGTTGTTCATGTGAGGCTCTTAGGAAGTCTCAACTTTAGGGGTCAAGACCTGCTTCAGTTATAAGTGCGGATCTCATGGCTTCCAGCTTCCACTGTGCCAATCACCACACTGAAGAAGTCATCAGTAACTCAAAATAGAAAGTATTCTACATCGACATTACCAGGACCCTCTCATGAGTATGAGACCAACTGCTCTGAGACCCCAGTGACAGTGAGAAGGCTCAGAACACCCTGCTCTGAGTTCTGAACCATGGAGTCTGAGCTTGATCAGACACACTGCAGGCTGAGGGCCGTCAAGACATCTTCATTTTGCCATGAGCAAGAGCAACAAGTATGGCTCATAACCTGTCTCTTATACACATCTAGATGTGTATAAGAGACAGGAAAATGTGGGAGAGTGGGGGACATTGGCTGGCTAAGCTGATATCCATCCCAGGTAATAGCAGCCACAAAGGAGACAGGTGCCACTTCTGTATGATTCTGTGAGCATCTCTCTGAGTCATTTCTCACTTGTTCTAACCCAAACCAGCACTGACCTGACCTGGTCTGCTTTCCTCTGTCAGGCTGACAACGAGACCATCAACTACTCCAACTTCCTCAAAGCAGCTGTTTCCAGTGGCATCATCAAAAGGAAAAAGGACCTCCACATCCATGTCAGCTGCAAGATGCTTCAGAACACCTGGGTCAACACCGTGTACATCACCAACAACACTGTCGACATCCAGGAAGTCCAGTATGGCAATTTCGATGTGAATGTTTCCTTTTTCACATCCTCCTCTTTCTTGTATCCAGTGACCAGCAGCCCATACTATGTGAATCTGGACCAGAACTTGTACCTTCAGGCTGAAATTCTCCATTCTGATGCCTCTTTGGCCTTGTTTGTGGACACATGTGTGGCTTCACCATATCCCAATGACTTCTCATCTTTGACATATGATCTCATCCGGAGTGGGTAAGGACTTGTGTATGGGACAGATGCGAACTTTTGCCTTATAACTCACACATGAGTAGCCAAAAAAAAAAAAAAAAAAAAAAGCTCAAGGAATGCAGATTTTTGGCTAACTGAACTTGCCAGGGGTTCAAGCTTAGATAGTTTTCTACATGGGACTTTTGCCTTTTGAGGAACCCTCATGCTGTGTCCTGGGTCACATTCCTGATTAAGGGGACAGGTTATTAGGCACCATGTCCTGTCAACATGTGGGAAGAGAGGAATGACTTACCAATGGTCACTCAACTGGATGGCTATAAACTGAGGTTAGATCTCCAGTCACCAAACTCTAGCCTTAGGGTTAAAAACATGAACATGTCATGGGAAACACATTGATTTGAGAGTAGACCCAAACTGAAGTACACAAATCTTTGGGTCAGTTTCTACATCACAAGACACTATNGAGATAGTAGCAAGGATTAGATGTTGGGAAGGTTAAATGAAAAAGGATGATGGACTCTGAGAACAAAGCTTATCCAGCCGGTGACCAAAGGTGCAGGTGGCCCTTACNTTCTCCATCTACCAGGAATACAAGTTCTCCATTGTGGCTCCATGTTGAGGTTGAATCAATGGAGACCAGTTGGCTGCACTGATCTCTGCTCCAGCTTGCCTGGAGGAGAAGGTGTGATGCTTCTGCACTCTTGGAGGAGGCCTGACATGTTGGGTGTGCAAGTCCAGTCCCCACTGTGTAATCTCTGCTGGTGGGCATGGCACTTCTTCTCAGTGGAATTCCTTAAGTAAATTGGCCGATAGTTTCCTTCTATCATCAGCAGAGACAAGGGTCCTAAGGGAGGAGGAAGTGCTGGGTACTGGAGTAGGATCCCAGAGAGAACTTGCCAACATGGCCATGTAGTTGNACAGGGGCAGGCCAGGCCTGATGGGGGGCTCAGCAGAGGGGACTTAGGAGATAAGGGTCGGGGAACCTGGAAGATGTTCAGCCTACATTNGAATGTCACCTTTTGAGGCCCAGTGACCAGGAAAGGGAAGAAGAGGCCACCTCCTTTCCTGTTCTGCATCTGGCTTGCTCTTGGATTCCAAACTTGAGCTCCCCCAGTTATCCGAGTACACTGAGCTTGTCACACCNGGTGATTTGTTGTGTCAACACACTGGTGAGGTACTGGNGCTGCTGGAACTTATGTGTATACAATGAGTGTGTGGTGGCACTGGAGGCCCAGGCAGCCAGGATGACTGCAGAGCACAAGGGAATTAAGATGAGACCATGCCTCAGCAAGCTAACCAGTTCCTCTCCTTACTTCCAGATGTGTAAGAGATGAAACTTACCAACTCTACTCCTCACCGTCACCACGCATCACCCGCTTCAAATTCAGTTCCTTCCACTTCCTGAACCGCTTCCCCTCAGTGTACCTGCAGTGTAAACTGGTGGTGTGCAGAGCATACGATGTCTCTTCCCGGTGCTACAGAGGCTGTGTGGTGAGGTCCAAGAGGGATGCAGGCTCCTATCAGGAAAAGGTGGACGTTGTCCTGGGACCCATCCAGTTGCAATCCCCCAGCAAAGACAAGAGGAGCCTGGGTAGGTGGTTACCCTCAGATCCTACCTTTCACTGGGGTCCATGATTCTGGTTGATTTGGGGTGCTTTTGTCTGTGCTATGGGCCAACTCAAACTGTACACCAGTCAATGAATTAGGCCTGGTTGCTGCCTTCACTCAAGACTCAAGGTCATATGTAGGTCNTAGGCAAGAGTGTGACCTGNAAGGCTTGATTNTCTGGGTTTGGAGCTCCCAGAATCCTTATCTATAAGGTGAGAGGGCTAATGTCTCTTCAGACTGTTAAGAAGTCTTGATAAAGCAATGTTCCTTAAAATGCCTTGGTCTTTGTCTGGTGCAAGTCACTGGGTGTTTGATGAATATATTATAGTTTTTGTTGTTAATATAATTAATGGGAATTTTGCTCCGCATCACGGTGGTAACAGGTGTTTTGAATTCACCAGCTGGGAGGGACATGGAAATGCAGGAAGCATGAATTGATTTTGANATCTGGGGGGTCTGGCACTAAGTGGGCCATTTTACTCCCCACCTAGACCTGGTGGTAGGTGTGATTTCTGCTATGTTGTTTTGTTGTGGGCATTGACTAGGAAATGTCCATGGTAGGACTCCTAGGACTTCTGGCCGAGGCTGGCATCAGGTAGGGAGATATAATGGCCAGGGTGGCAGAGGCAGAAATGGGTTTGTTATATTGTCACAAACCTACCCCTAGATTGGGGCATCACTGTCATCCTCTGGGAACCATCTATGATAGCTTCCTGTCCTCATGCCCCACAGTAGGCCAGTCCCTACACCAAGCTGATTCTACACTCTTTGCTCATTCATTCCTTAAATATTTACCAAAGGCCTATTGCATGGCAGGAGGCAATAAACAGCTACAGTCAGAGCAGAACTTGTGGGAGTCTGTGCCTCTGTTGGGGGTGGGACTATGTAGAAAAGACAGTGGGCAAAGCAAAGAGGCAGATGCTGCCCAATATCTGTTTTCCCTTTATCCTGCAGTCACCACAGTAGCTCAGGCCTTGATTCCTTTTGCCTGGGACTCTTGTCATCATTTCCCAACTGGCTTAAATGCCACAAGTCTCTCCCTTCCCATTCATCTACAGACCCAATCCAGAATTGTTCTCCCAAAGCCCAGGTCTGAGATCCTGCTAAGACCCTTCCCTAACTCCCTTGGCTGGCAAGACAATGGGAAATAAATCTCTCTTGCCCAACACTCCGCTGCCTCCTGGAGGCTAGCCTCAGTTTCCTCCTCTCCCATTTCCTCATCCCTCCCTTCTGAAAGGTTCTGACAAGGACCACCCAGTTCCTTGTCTCCTCTGCCATTCTCTGGCCTGCATCCTAACGCATGCCATCATCTTACTCTCTTTTCTTCCTCAGAGTTGGCAGTGAAGGATGTGGAGAAACCAGCTGCGGCTAGCTCCCAGGCAGTCTATCCCACTGCTGCCATCTTTGGTGGAATCTTCCTGGCAGTGGTCCTAGCTGTGGCCGCCTTCACACTGGGAAGGAGGACACGTGTTGTCCGTGGCCAACCACTAAGCACTAAGATGTGAAGCAAAGCACACCCAGACATTGGCTCCACGTGAACAGATTCCCAGAAAAGATGGAAGATATGAGCGCATGATGCTCAGCACTCGGATACACCATGGCTAGGTTTCCCTTAGCACAAATGTATGGCAAAGGATGATGAGATGGCAGAGAAGAGAGGTGTGGACCAAGTTTTCTCAGGGTCTACGGGCTGAAGGCTGGGAAGAATGTCATAGGAAAATGAGACCCCTGTCTACAACCCCACACAACTGTGAGCCAAACATTGGAGGAGCAATGCTTTCTCTAGATAGTTTTCCTTCCCACCTTTTATAGCTGACTTTTGTATTGTCAATCTCAGAATGTCCTCACAAGGAGAAAAACTAAATAAAGACTCTTTCTCAAGGCAAGTGTCTGCTTGGTCATTGTCTGCAGAGGTTTACCCACATGCTGGCTTCCCTCAAGTTAGACAGCTGTGGTGACATGGCAACAGAAATGATAAAAGGCCAAGGGCTCTACTTCACAGCTTCCAGAACCTTCAAGAGAATGATTATCTTTAGTTTTCCAAGACTCTTCATGTTCCCATTTGTGACACAATGTTTAGAGCTGACAAGGGCTTGGAAGAGGGTACAGATGCCTAGGACAGGACTTCATGTTTGCATGAAGTCTCCAGGGAGAAGTGTGACAGGTGATCACTGAAAGTAAAGGAATGCAGTGGGTTTCAAGGTGGCAGTGAATTAACGAAGCAGATAGCAGGCCCCAAGCCCCTAGGTACTGTGCTGGCAATGCCAATGTCAGGGCCGGGCTCAGACCCCAGCAGGCACCTGCTAGGATGGTGCTAACTATGAACATGTTGCTAGAGTTAGGTGAGACCTCCTAGAAGAAAGGGCCGGAGAAATCCAGCAGAGACAGTCACAGCTGCCAGCTCTGACCAGAGATGACTGAGAACTTGCCCATCACTGGTTGTGATAAGTCTCCAGTGGCAGTGGGTGCGGTGGGAGTGGGGATGGACCCATGAGCCCTTCCAGCATGCAGAAGAGCTAGGAGGCCAGGGCATATCTTGCCAGTTTTCATTCTCCTGACCTTCATGATCATGTCCAAGGCTGGGGACATCAGGGGAAAGTCCTAATGGGTCACTCTGTATGGGTAAACCTGGAAAACACTGGCAGTACAGTGAAATGTAGACTTCAGTCTGTGGCTAGATCTGAACAGATGTGGACCTGCGTAGAGCCCAGTGACTATGTTGGGCGACACCCTCAGAGGAATGACAGGCACACAGTGGGTAGAAGAACAGGACACATCAAATCTGTCTTGCACCTTTCTGCATCAGAGCTTGACTTCTAGTCCCTTCCAAGCAGACAACTCTCCATCACCCTTTTGCCATCCCAGTTGTGGAGGCTAGAGGGCGCTACAGCTCAACATTAGTGCTATTTTNTTATTGGGCCTCCCTCCTCCCTTCCTGTATGAATGGTGTGCATATGGGTATCCCCCCCACCCCCCGACCTGTGTCTGTGACCAAAGTTGACACTGGGTGTCTTCCTTGATAGCCCCTCACTTTATTGAGGTAGGGTCTCACACTGAACCCAAAGCTCCTCAGTTCTTCTGGTCCAGCACCCCAGCTCGCTCTGTCTTTATCTTCTCAAGTGCTGGGTTTAGAGGCAGCTGCCATGTCCATNTGAAGAAGCCTCTTTCATCCTTTGGCCGAGCCTGTCTATGAATCTCTGGCCCCTAGACCGATCCCAGACTCCCCAGATAGACTCCAGGAGAATGGCCCAGGCCACTCTTGCATCCCCAAGGAAGTTTACAGATCTCAAGTTGCCAGACTCTGGGGCATCAGGGATTACTGGGTTCCTGCACATCCCCCACTGGCATAATGTGTGCACCTTAACTTGATGTGTCCTCCTCCTCCGCATCCTCGGAGTCACACATTCCTTCTAAGAAATTCTCTCCCCTCTCCTTGCCACCAGGAATCAAGGACAGCCTGGCTGTGGCCCCTGCTGTGGCCTACTCATCAACCACCAGTATGAAAACCTCTCCCTTCCTCTGACACCTAAAAGAAGGGACTGCCACTCTGCACCATGGGCCAGAACCCTCTGTGCTGGTTTTTCTGTCAACTGGACACAAGCCAGAGTCATCTGGGAAGAGAGAACCTTAAATGAGAAAATGCCTCTATCAGAATTAGGGCATTTTCTTTATTAATGATTGACGTGGGAGGGCCCAGCCTACTGCAGGTGGTGCCACCCCTGGGCAGGTGGTCCTGGGATATATAAGAATGAAGGCTGAGCAAGCCCTGGGAGCAAGCAAATCGGTAGTGTTCTTCCATGGCTCTGCTTTGGTTCTTGCCTCTAGGATCCTGCCTCAGTTCTCCTGGATGGTAGATTCTACCTTGTCAGTCAAATCAACCCTTTCCTCCCCTTTTGTTATGGTGTTTATCAGAGCAACAGAGAAGCAAAGCAAAATACTCCCTTTTTAGGTCCCCTGCCACATTGCCTGTCTCTTTGCTAGCTCATGATGTTAATAACTCTTTCAATGAAGCTCTCATCAAAAGGACGGTCCTCCTCAATGTCCCCTGAACCTCAGTTACCAGATTGTTTCTGTGGGAGGAAATAAGAGCTAGGANTGTCCTATTCTACCATCTTGCTTGTAATTGTCCCCTACCCTTAAGTGACAAATTCTTCAGCAGAAATATAGGTGTGATTTGTGTTAATCTTGAGAACAGTAATAAGGGATACATATATCCCACACGTGTGTTGCGCAGGATCAGCAGAGATAGGAAGGACAGTGTGGATATTAGATTGACTTTTTTCACACTGAGAGAAATAATTGCTACGTTTGTGACATTTATCTTTGGCTAGNGATGAGCGAGGTACTCATTAAGGCAGAAATGTAAGTGGCTAATGCTTTTCTCTGCATTAGGAGCCTTTGGATACCATCACGGCTCGTAAGAGGAGGACAGCTTTCTAACTCTTGAAAGGCAATCTCTCTCCTCTTTGAAAGCATTTCAGGTTCAAAGAGGGGAAATTTCCCCTCTAAGCAGGAAAGGGCACCTCACACTCTCCACAGAATATCAAAAATCACTGAAACAACCTCTAATAGGCGGTGAGTTGGATTGTTAGAAGCTGCGAGGGAAAAGGCTTTCACGGTAATAGCTGATTTAAAAGCTAAAAGCTGTGCCCCTCACCGGGCAGAGGATTTACCAAATGGTAAGTAACAGGCTTATTTGAAGTGGAAGGAACATCCAGGATGCATTTGGGTTTATACATGTGTGTTCCACCATGTGCTCTTCACGTTACAATTACTCGAGGAAAATAGAAGTACAACCAGGGCATTGATTAATCTATGTAGGAATATGGATATTTTCCCTGAGAACAAAGTCTTTAGGACTTCTGGGTCAACATAGCTTGGATTTCTAAGTTTGTATCACAGATTAGCAATAATTACTCAGAATAGCATTGTGGTTATTTGTTGCAGTGGAGAATGGAGTTATCAATGTAGTTGCTAATATATGGTTCATTGATTCGAGCTGTGTCTTGGTTTTCCATGATTGGTTGGATTTTTGAAAGCTGAAGTGGTAGAGTTCAAAGTCAGGGAAGACATTAGGAATAATTTCATGTAAATCTTTAGGATAGGCATTCTTGAAGTGGAATATTTTATGTGCTTCCCTCTGATTATTCTTGTTACTTTTTTTGGATGAGATTTTTGTCAGCTGTGACTGCTTTGGAGATTTTGGTGAAGCACTAACTGAGCTGAGCCCTAATCTCCACTTCCCTCTCCTACATACACACTATCTATCTATCTACCTACCTACCTACCTATCTATCTACCTGTCTATCTATCTATCTATCTATCTATCTATCTATCTATCTATCTATCTATCTATCTATCTATCTATCTATCTATCTACCTACCTACCTACCTACCTATCTATCTACGTATCTATCATCTATCTACTATATTTTGTCAGAGAGACCTGGAAGGTGTTTTGTGACCATTTGCCCAAACTATTTCGCATCTCCCAGAGTGAACAAGCTGAGAAAGTCTTCTCAACCTGGGGGTGCCAGCAGGTAACAGACTGTGTTCTTCTGACTCTGTAAGAGGCAGGCACTTTATGTATTTAGGACCCCTTGTAGTGGCAGGTCTCAGAAAGCCAGTCTCCACTGCGTGTAAAAGAGTATGGGGCTCAACTTTTGAAATGACATAGAAAAGGGCAGACTGNCAGCAGTCGGATGCCCTGCNGTTCTTCCACGCCCTGGTCTTGCTCTGCCTGCTCTAAGAGCTGCACCCTCCCTTGCCGTTGGTAGGCAGCAAATGGTGAGCAGCCCTTCTCATCTCCCTCAGCACCACATTTCACTTTGCTCCCTTGTTCCAGTGTTTATCACATTCAGGTCTGCACCAGTCACGGATATGGATGATGGGGCTCCTGGCCATCATCTTCATTGCTCTTGGGCTAGTTGCCAAGCAGAGTTTGGACTCAGTTTCCTCTTGGGCACATTGGCTAGTGGGATAGGAATGGATAGCTGGACAAACTGGAGTTCTTTATTAAGACAGAGGAGAACCATGCAGAGGAGGCTGCTTATAACATATCCTTCAGCCCCTCCACTTATCTTTGTGGAATGAAAGTGAGGCTGCTGGGGAGGGGAGTGAGGGCAGCCCTGGGTCAGCACAGAGGCTAGATGGAGATGGATGCTGTTAGCAGGTTTGGACAGATGGATGTCTCAAGTTTTATAGGGAAGTGGAGGAAAGACCCACAGGAGAGATGCATGAGGCTGTTTAAGGACAGTTTTAGAAAGAGTGTGGCCAGGACAAATATCTGGGGCACAAAAATCCTCTGAAACCGAGGCTAATCCAGATGTTTCTGCTGAGAGGACATTGTGACATGGAACACCGAAACTTCAGTTTCTGGGTGTCTCTGGAAAACACAGTCCTTTTTGTCTCCCCAGGCAGCCACCGCCATGTGTTGTGAAATATTTTAATTAGGCAAAGTTAATTTGTTTATGCTGCAAAATATTAAACTGTGTAAAGATGTGTTATTTTTGTTTATGCTGCATTTGTTTAATTATGTAAAGATGTGTTACATTTATTTCACCTTGCCTGCCTAAGGCACCTCATTGGTCTAATAAAATGCTGAACAGCCAATAGCTAGGCAGGAGAGGTGGGGCTGCCATGCTGACAGAATAAATAGGAAGAGGACTCTAGAAAGAGAGGAACGAGAAGGAGAGAGGAGAGATGAGGGACATGCCTGGGGCCAGAAGCCAGGCCACCAGATAGACTCGAGAAGCAGTGAAAATAAGATATACAGAAGGAAAGAAAAGTAAAAAGCCCTGAGGCAAAAGGTAGATAAAGAGAAACAGGTTAATTTAAGTATAAAGAGCTAGTCAGAAATGAGCCTAAGCTAGACCAAGCATTCAAAACTAATAACAAGTCTCCATGTCATGATTTGGGAGCTGGTTCGTAGCCTAAAAGAAAAAGCCTGGTATGCCCATGCTTGTATGTTGCTGCAGGACAGGGCATCCGGCCTGACGAGTGGAGGNTCCTTGCGCTGGGACATAGGAAGACTTCCAATATACCTGGGCATACACGTGAAACCTTTGTTCTTGCCACAGCTCAGCATGGAGAGTAGAGTGAGGGAGATGGGATATGATGAAGGCTTTCTGGAGTAGGAAGAGGGAGTGTGTGGAAGCCTGGGCTTTATATTTACATTGGTAATGCCCCAGAGGCTGAATCATAGCAGAACTCTGTTGAATGCTGAGCAGGAGACAGTGTTCCGACCTCGTTCCCCACCCCATCCTCAGTGAGAACTGCTCCAGTGACTAGATAGCTCCTAGCTCAGCAGATCTACCCTGTGAGTGACTAGATAGCTCCTAGCTCAGCGGATCTACCCTGTTCCGATGGAGTGTGAACCTCCCAAACTGGGAACTCCTTAGGGTTCAGTGTAAAGAAAGTAACCGGTTGGGGAGGACACTGATGGTCTAAGATGATGTCTTTGTGGGGGATTTCTACACAGGCAGGCAGGCAGGCAGGCAGGCAGGCAGGCAGGCAGGCAGGCAGGCAGGCAATAACTCCACGTTACAGGGTCTTGGTTGTTTACGTCTTATTGGGGGAGACACCTGGAGCTCATTATCTGGACAGTTAGGCTGACACCTCAGTATTTCCCCGAGGGATAAGCTTTCCACGGTGAGCTCTTTCTTTCTGGTCCTGCTTGGAGGCAGCAGTGGTCTTGCTATGGGCCCAGCCTGCCCTGATCTGAGGTCAGAATGGCATAGCATCCATCCCAGGACAAGATCCACCGTTGTCAGACATTGTGAGGGTGAGGACATGAACTTCAACCTTGTTAAGCAGCCCTGCCCTAAATAAATAACCCCATGGAAGCAGAGGATGGATGTGATGGGAAGCCTACGGTCTATCAATGCCCTGTTGTGGGGAATCATCTACCACTGGGAGAGGAGAAGAGACTCCACTCACCTGGGTCTCGGGTCCTTCTTTCTCTCCTACATCTTCAGCAGAGCTCAGGCCAGTTGCTAGAGAACTACAGATGGAGGGATCCAGTTGTTTTGACTACATGTGCAGCTTTTTCCCTCTGACCCCATTGTTTTATTAACTTAATCATGTCATTAATGTCCATTAATATCTTATATGCCAGTTTTATTGATATATAATTCACATACCATGCAATCCACCCACTTAACGCTTATAACACAGGAATCTTTAGACTATTGGCAGAATGGTCCAGCATCATCACAGTCAGCCATAGTCAGCCTTCATCACTTCCAAAAGAAATACCAAATCCATCACAATTCACTCCTCATTTGCTCCTACCATCATTCCAAACTTCAGTAACCACAAACCTCATTTCTAGCTCTGAATTTAGCTCTTATGGGCATTGCACATAAGTAGAAGCACAAAGGGTGTGGTCATTCATAGCTGGCTTCATTCACTTAGCATATTTCTATATTCATGATCGGAGCTTAATCAGTTCCTAATCTTTCACACACTTGAAAAATAATTTATTGCATGAACATTGCCACTTTCATTTTACCATCCATCATCAGAGGGGTATTTTGGTTATTTCCACTTTTGAGGCTACTCTAAGGAAATGGGCTATGAATATTCATGTACAAGCTTGTGTGTGGACACATGTTCTGGATTCTCCTGGATGTGTACCCAGTGAGGGAGCACTGTATATAACCCTTTTGAGCATTGCATTGTTGGACTGTTGCACAAGGGCTTGTATCATAGACCTTGTAACCATGGACACTGCCCTGGGAATGAACCATGAGGATCCTAGTGTGATATGTAATAAATGGAGATACATGTCTGTCCATTTGGACAACCCCACTCCCAAGGGATCAGCTCCTAGATCTTTGCTATTCCACCTGNTCTTGTTTCTGTACCTAGAGTGACATTCCAAGGGTTCTTGTATAAATCAGTCAGGGGAGTGGGAGCTGGTCCTGGCTCTGCCATTGAAATCTAGTGAATGTAGGCAAGGCTTTTAGTCTCTGTTACTCATCTGTCTTGAGATTCCTAGACTGCCTCACCTCCCAGGTATGAAGCCCATATATTAGAGGGGGCTGGAAACCTCCTCAAGCAGTCATGTTGGACCATGGTCAACTAGTTATCCTTCCTTGGAAACTTTCAGGATAGAAAAGAAGGAGCCATTGTTTCCCAGAGCCGCATTGAGAAAGGTAAATGTCTCTAGTCACTTTTCCCTCCTTTTCTAGATCACCCAGGGGACCTGGTACCCCCAGAAGCTTCACCCTGACCAGTGTCACTTAAGGTGAGGAGACAGATTTCAGCATGTCTCACACATAGCCCCAAGCCATCAGACTGAGTTCTCCCTGCTGCTGGAGCCAGGCCCTGCTCAGGATGAGTGTCTGTAGCCTTTGTTTGAGTATTGCTGACAAGCATAGGTGGTATGTAATTCCTGAACCCTTTCTGTTCCCCGAGANTCTCTACTTACAGTTCAACTTCAGAATTTTGTAGTTTACTCAATACAAAGAAATCGCATGGTAGACAGGCTGCAAGAGACTCTGCTCCAAATGAAAATGTCTCATTTCTTCCTTAGTGTGAGAGAAGGAAGGGGCAAAGGGGAGATTGTCTGTCACTGGGAAGATGCCTTCTTTATGGGGGTGTACACATGTGATTGTGTGTGTGTATGTGTGTGCAAAATGTGAGTGTACTTTTGTGTATGGGGGTGTTGAATTTCTTTTACTTTCCACTAATCAAAAACAGATTACAGGCTGGGCCTGGAGGCATAAGTTTAAAATCTGAGCTACTTGGAAAGGCAAGGCAGTTCAGTCTGGACAACCTGATGAGATCTTGTATCAAAAACAAAAAGGGGCTGGAGAGATGGCTCAGCAGTTAATAGCTCTGGCTGTTCTTCCAGAAGACCTGGATTTGAGTNCCAGCACCTACATGGTGGCTCACAACCATTTCTAGCACTAATGCCAGGGGATCCAACCCTCTCTTCTGGCCTCCATGGGTGCTAGGCACATACGTGATACATAGACACACATACAGGAAACATCAGAGCTATGTCATTGGAAGGAAATCCCTTCATTTGCTCTAGATGCCCCCCCCCCCAAAGCTGAAGTTCCTATCTATGCCCAAGGCTCAGGTTGAGCCAGGAGATACTTTGGAGGAGGCTGAGAATCCATTTCCTGTCACTCACATTTTGGATTGCTTCTTAGTGCCAAGACTCAGTATTTGATGGGCAACTTCAGTTTTACAGTGAATACCTGGGATCAAGTGAACAGCCTGGCCAGTGGNGGCAAGCCCATAATTTAGAACTTATGATTGTGGTGAGATGGGCGCTAGACTCAAGAGTTGCTGGAAACAAGAAGCCTCAGAACAGGGTCTCATCTTGGAGACACCGTGAAGACAGCAGGAGAAGCCAAGGAGCTCAAAAGAAGAGCAGAGAGGAAGGACCCTGGGACACGGTGTGCAGGAGAAATGAAGAGCAGGACACTTGCTTATGCTCTGGACTAGAGCTTCAATATGGGCACCGAGCAGCCCTGCGCTTGTGTGATTTGCAGGTATCCTCTTCTGGCAGCCAGTAGGTCTTAATGGCATCACTCGGATGGATTCCCCGTGATATAAAATCCTGGTTCATGAGCATCAGGTCTCCAGGAAAGCCAGTGATGGGGAAGAGGTTTCTGTTNGTCTGGCCCGTGATGTGCCGCTCCTGTCTCTTCACAGGGAGGAAAGTTTTCCGATCATTCCGGTGGCATACCAAACACCCTTTGGGTTCTTCTGACTTGAAAACCACGTTCATTGTAATTTCTCGTGGGTTTGTGGGTTTGAACTCTGCCTCCCCTTTCTCCTCCTGACTNGCTTTATCAGAGCTATCCCTGTCATAGCTGTCCTCCTCTTCACTAGACTTGTCTGTTCCTGGGGTACCCAGCCCTGCTCCAGACAGCAATGTGGCCCTCCGGAGCCTTTCGATGTATGGAGAAAACTGCCTATTTCTCAGGGCTTGTGCCAGCTGCATCCTTTTTATATGTTTGTGGATGTCAATCATCTCCCGGCAGGGCATTTTAAACTCCTCTGGAGGTATTACCACCCTTGCTGTCCATATTTTTTCTGAGGGTCCACACACAGTACAAGGAGAAGAGGACTCTCTTCTGTATTTTTTCGCCTTTTTGTAGTCTGATGACTGTGCCTGTAGTTCCCTCAACATCCTCCATTCTTTCCTGTGTTGGTCAGCCAAGAATCTTCTTGCTGCTATGGTGTGAACACCACCGAGATGCTGAAAATAGAAAAAAAAAAACAGAACCAGAAGAGCCAGAATGCAATAGGAAATACTACAATAGACTCAAAGCCTGAAATATAGAGCATGATGAGGGAAGTGAAGATGAAAATAGAAAAAAAAAAGATGGTTAAATATCTCAATACCTAGGGGTAGGCAGCCCCTGTGGAAAGAATTAGCTAGTGCCTGGTTCTCCTCCACTGCTAAGAGCATTGAATCCCTTATAAACAGCAAGTGGATAGAGCTTGGGAATCAAATAGGCCTGGGTTCAAAGCCCGGCTCTCGTTCCATCCGCTATGAATTTAGACTCATTTTATTGACCTTACAAAGGTTANTGTGAAGTCTCAAAAGATAATGTGTGTGAGAGTGCTGCAAGTTGAAAAATATATGAAGTAGAATTTCAGCTGATTATGACAAGCTAATACTTGGGAGAAGCCAAGGGCCTTCCAGAGGTCAAGCTGAGGCTNAAGGAGTCTTGGTGATATTGGCTTTTGATTATTAGCCATTTCCTGTTATGAGTTTCTCCTGTGCTATTGTAGCTTTTCCATCATTCTTTGGGCACAATTTCCCCTCTACTAAAGGAATATTTAGATAACCTTCTGTGCAGTAACACAGCCAGGATCCCTAATTTCTGGCCTTTCTGTAATTATTGTCATTAGCAGCATCTGGCCAGGACCATCCCCGGAGGGACGAAAGTATCTTGTCAGAGANAGCTCTGCATTCTCTAAGAACAGACTTAAGCATCCCGACTGTCTGTTTGAGAAGGCCTGGCGGATGTGCTAATTAAGCTTAATTTTCTTCCTTTCCAAAGTCTTATCTCTAGTTTTAGATCTACCCTTAACAATTAACTCAGAACTAAAGGGTTCCAACTTACAGGTACATCTAGCTGTGAAGGAAGTTGCCTAGCAACTGAGCACACCCGAAACGGAGGGAGCAGAGATCGCTTGGAGAGATAAGGGTCAAAGGGATAAAGAGACAGTCTTATTCTCAGAGAAGAGAACAGGAGAACAGATGAGGACAGGAGAACAGAGGGGAGACAGAGAAGAGAAAAGAGCATGGAAGATCTAGATGGGTAAGAACTGGAGAGGAATGAACTAGATGGGGAAGAACTAGATTGAAGGGCTAGAAGAGAGAACTAGAGGAAGGAGATGGAAGATGAGGAAGAGCCAGATGGGGAAGAACAAGATGAGGAAGAATAAGATGGGAGAGGAGATGGGAGAGGAGCTAAGATGGGAAAGAAGTAGATGGATGAGAACCTANANGGGGCNGAACTAAGATGAGAGAATAAAGATAGAACTTAGAGGGGACAGCAGATAAATGTAGAGAGAAATCAGGCTGGAAACAAGCTAGGCAGGAGAGCAGAATAGAAGCTGTGTAGAGAGAGAACTAACTCAGAAGAATAAAGTGTATGGACTAAAGATTTTTGTGTACATAGAGTCATATCATATCGTCAAAGATTAAATTATCAGCTGGTTGTAGATTCTTTCCGGACCCTGGGAGGGGACTATGGAGGGGCTGGACCCCCATAGTCTCCAGTATGAGAACAACCAGTGTGTGTGTGTGTGTGTGTATGATTTTCTTATCACTGTGACTAAATACCTGGAGGAAGGAACTTAAGAGAGGAAGCATCTATTCTGTCTCACAGTTTGAGGGGACACAATTCATCATGGTAGGGAAGACAGGGTGGCAGGTGGCTCCANGGTGGTGGGGTCATGGAGCAGCTTGCCTACATCTCAGAGGATCAGGACAGAAGCCAAGGCCAGGCAAAAACCAGAAGGCCCACCTTCTTAGTGACTCCATCCTTCTTCAGCTAGACCTCACCTCCTAAAAGTTCCATAACTGTACCACTAACTGAGCNCCCTATGTTGCAAGGCATGACCTTATGGGGACACTTCACACTCAAAGTGCAACCCAGTGCCCAAAAGAAGAGCTGAGGACCCGGAGGCTTTGTCTTTATCACTTAGGTTTGCAGCTTCTCCTTATTTCTGTTTTTTTCCATTTTTGGACTATTTTTTAAAAAAGATTAACTTTGTTTTCAATTGTGTGTGTGTGTGTGTGTGTGTATTTGCACGTGTGTGCAGGTAACTGTGGAGGCTAGAAGAAGGTACTGGATACTCGGAACTACAGTTATATGCAGTTGTAAGTTGCCTGACTTGGGTGCTGGGAACGGAACTCTGAAAGAGCAGTTTAGGCTAACTTTCCAGCTCCTGACTTTTATTTTCTGACAGTTTCTTACATGTGTATAACGATCTTTTTCACCCGTTACTTGCTGTCATCCCTCTCTCAATCCACTGAATTTCTTCTCCTTCCACACAAGTCCTCTTTTCATGTGTTTTTTCTTTTTCTTTTTGTTTCTTTGTTTTGTTGCTTTGTGACCCACCACCTTTAATTCGTGTTGTTCACATGAGCACTGGTAGAAGGTTTTTCTTCTGGCGCATGGGCAACTTACCAGTGGTTACATCATCGAAGAAAATGACTTCTCTGCCCCTGCTCCTACCACTAACTGCTTAGGGAGGGGTGAGGCCTTGTGAGACCCTCCCCTNATTAAATGTTGATGAGCACCATTTGTGCAGATCTTGTGTGGTATTGAAAGATCAAGGATTAAAATACACAAGCCTATGGGGGACATGTGTGGTGGTATTTTATCTATGTCCCCCAA
>LZPO01087227.1:9458-24535 GCA_001675575.1 Neotoma lepida | reverse complement strand
GGAGGAAGTGATGTAGCTAGGCTGAAAGAGCCAATGGGAGAACAGAACAGAAAGGGATATAGACGTGGAGGTATAAGGAATTGGGACACTCTCCTTTTTGGAAGCAGTGGCGGCAATGTAAGGTGAGGCTGGTAGCTGTTCCTAATTCCTCTGATCTCTGTTAGACTTTCACCCCTATCTCTGCCTCTGTGTTTTATTTAACAAGACCATTTAGAAAATCTGTCTTACAGACATGTCACACTCAAAGTACAANATAGTGCCAGGTAACTGCTTAAGAAATGGCAGTTATTATCATAGTTATATTTATCTGTGTTTTTCAGTGTGTGTGTTCTGTTTGGTGTATGTATTGCCAACATATGGGGGGGGTGCATGTCCTGTGCATATGCATTCAGAGGCCAGAAGAAGACATTTGGTGCCTTCCCCTACCATTTTCCTCCAGATTCCTTTGAGACATAGACTCTCGCAGAACTAGAAACTTGCCATTTTGTTTAGGCTGGCTGGCTGGCAATCTCCCAGNGTCCACCTGTCTCTGCTCCCCAGTGCTGGGGTTACAGTACATTCAGCCATGCTTGACATTTTTATATAGGTGCTAAGGATTCAAACATAGGCCTTCATGCTTGCACAGCAAGGGTGCTCACCCTCTGAGCCATTTTTCCAGCCCTGCTTTTGGCTGTACTCCTCATTGGGATGTTCAGAGAGTAAAATCCATCAGTAGACACAGCCAATATGAGCTATTGTGGAAACGTCTGTGATTNGTGGATTTTGAACCCTGGGATTCTCCCTATNTCTGCAAGAAGACTCCAGAGGGACTCAGTCCATGTAAACTTGAGGGCACTTACCAAGATCTCTTGTTCCATCGGGGAATATTTTCCAAGGGCAATGCGTGGGTCGGATTTGTAGAATGCAGTCCATATCCTGGAAGGCAGAGGGGCAATGAGTTCTAGGCTCTGGAAAGGGCCTTTCTAATTTCTTCTCGTGNTGAGAAACCCACAGGTGGTAGTTCTACATTAACTAGTCTAAGGACACCTAGGAAAGGACTGGGTACCAAGCCATACTCACCCCAGAGGTGTTGCAGTACAGAGGTCCTCCTTCCGGTATGGAAAATCTGGAGCTATTACGGGATAGCTGACACTGGGGATCTTGGATGGCTTTCTGTTACCTTGCTCTTCCTCAGCAGTGGTCCCTTCCTGGGCCTTCAGATGTGCAGCACTCTGGCTTCTAAACCTCTGAAATNGATTTTCCCACTCTTTAATCATACTCCGGCAATAGGTTAGGGCAGGAGGTGTTACTNCCTGGACTTTGTGTCTGAGACAGTTTAATGGGAGCTCAAGGGACAGCCAAAAGCACTTAGCATGTCATAACTGGCTTAGCCAAGGCCTTATTGTGAAGTCTCTTAAATGACCCTAGGGTAAAACACTGCCACTCTGTGCCAGGCTGGAGCCCAGGAAGAGACTGGGCAGAGTGTGGCTGGGAGGCAGTGCAACTTCTCAGTTCTTATGGGATAAAGAAAAAGACTTTGCACTGATACCTATTTAAGGTGGTTATTGGGGAGTTTTTTTTTTTCTTAGTAAGTACAGGTTTTCTTTCCTTATTTTTGGTCAAATAAATTACAAATAATTACTCCTATACCTTTCTATTAAGCTTTTTACACACCTTTCTATTTTATACCCCTTTCTATTTTTTTTTATTTTATGTATTTTCATGTGTGTCAGAGTGTATGCGTGGATGTCACATGCGTGCAGTGCCTGCAGAGGCCAGAAGAAGGCATCAGATCCCCTGGAATGGAGTTACAGATGGTTGTGAGCTGTCATGTGGGTGCAGGAAACAGAACCTGGGTCCTCTTCTGCAAGAGTAGCAAGTAGCCTTAACCACTGAGCTACCCAGTCATACCTTTCACTTTCTTTTCTATTTATTTTTTAATTTAATTTTATTTAATTAACATTTTTCATTTATTTTACATACCAACCACAGTTTCCCCTCCCTCTTCTCCTCCCATTCCCTCCCTCTCACCCCCTTCTACCCTCCTCCTCATCCACTCCTCCTCTGTCTCCACTCAGAAAGGGCCAGGCCTCCCATGGGCTTGAACACAGCATGGCACATCAAGTTGAGGTAGGCCCAAGCTCCTCCTCCTGCAAAAAGGCTGGGCGAGGTAATTCAGCATGGGGAACAGGTTCCCAAAAGCCAGTTAGACACCAGGGACAGGTCCCTGTTCACTTTCTTAAAGGTGTCTTTTGGTGAATAGACAGACGTTCCTATGTTTATGCCAAGTGCACTCTAATTATTGATATTTTCCTTAATGGTTAATGCTTTCCTTACATTGTATAAGAAATTGCCCATTATCCAAAGGAGGAATGATACTCACACTCAGACACATGTAATTAACTCGGATTATCATTCATATTATAATTATTAACTGCCCTTTCCATTTCTTTTAAGTATATTTCCAAGTTATTTTTGTAATGGCTGTTAAGANGTACGTGTGTTTATGAGCAAGCCAAAGGATTCCCTTCTCTGTATCCACAGCGGTCCCTGTAGCCACCATCCTTGGCTCTGCCTCCCTCTGGTAGGCCTTATAGCTTATATCAACTACTCTTATCATTACTGCAGCAAAGTACTGGACAGAGGAAACTTGAGGGAAGTGGGATTTACACTGTATCACAGTTTCATCATGAGGCGGAAGGCATATTGGAGTGCTCTAGTCCAGAGTGGTGGGAGCTCATTGTTGCTTCAATATTTCAGGTCAGGAAGCAGAGGGCTCAGGCTGGAGCCAGGGTAGGTATCACCTTCAAGCCTCAGCCCTGGCAACTCACTTCTTTTAGCTCGGCCACAGTCCCCANGTTTCTACAACCTCCTAAAGTATCACCACCACTTGGAGCCCAAGGGTTCAAACACATGAGACTATCAGGGGCGTTTCATATTCGAACCATGGAAGGATGATTCCCAAGGCCCACCTGCCGTCTCCAAGACTAAGCAATAGGTTCCTGAAATATGGGGGGCCCTTTATGACATTGAGTCAGACACAAAGCTGAGTCTACATAGAATCGTCACCAGCCTTCCCCTGATGGGTTCAATGGAGATGTTCCTCACCTTGTTCTCCTCAGAGGTGCCTGTAAGACGAGTTGCGTTGTTTTCAATGGGATATTCCCCGTATTCTTAGGTATTTGAATACATTGTAGACAGTTGATGTCAGTGTTTGGGGAAGGTTAGGAGGTGTGGCCTTGCTGGAGGAAGTATGTCACCATCACAGAGGGCAGGCTTTGAGGTTTCAAAAGCCGTGTTCCAGTCCCAGCTTTAGTCTCTCTCTGTCTGCTNCTTGTGGTATGAGATGTGAGCTTTCAGCTGTTCCTGCCACCATGCCCACCTGCTGTCTTGCTTTCCCACCATCATGGTGAAGAACTCGTATCCCCCTGGTACATAACCCCAGATAAACCCTTTCTTCGTCATGGGGTTTTATCACACCAATNGGAAAATAACTAATATAGTCTTTTGGTTTCTTGTGCTGCTAAGACTCACTATGAGGCATGAGCAGTGCTTTCCTGAAGTGTAGGCAGACATTGTGCTGGCTAGGTTTATATCAACTTGACACAAACTAGAGTCATCTGGGAGGAGGAAGCCTCAGTTGAGAAAATGCTTCCATAAGATCAGGCTGTAGGCTAACCTGTAGGGCATTTTCTTAATTAGTGATTGATAGGGGAGGNTCCAACCCATTGTGTGTGGTGCCACTCCTGGGCTGGTGTCCTGAGTTGTATAAGAAAGCAGGCTGAACAAGCCACAAGGAGCAAGCCAGTAAGCAGCACCCCTCCATGGCCTCTGCATCAGCTCCTGCCCCCAGATTTCTGCCCAGTTTGAGTTCCTGTCCTGACTGCCTTCAGTAATGGACTATGAATGGAGGTGTNAGCTGAATAAACCCTTTCCTCCCCATCTTAATCTTGGTTATGGTGTTTCCTCGTAACGATAGTAACCCTAACTAAGACACCTGGGTTCCTAGATCTAGAGGACTCANATGGCAGGCATTCATCTTCAAATTGGTCTTAATTTCTTTTCCCATTGCTGTGATAAAATACCCTGATAAAAGCAGCTTGAGGGAGAAGGGTTTGTTCTAGCTCATAATTCAAGGTACAGTCTATGATGGTGGGGAAGAAAGGCAGCAGGGGCCTGAAGCATCAGGGCATATCACATCCAGTCATGCATGTTGTTCAGTTCCCTTTCTCCAGCTATGCAGCCCAGGAGTCCACCCAGGAAATGGTGACACCTAAAGTGGATAGTGTCACTGCTCCAGAGGCNGTGGGACCTGGGAAAACGGCGCTGACAAACGAGGCCGACTCAAGTCTCACGCAATAGCCAGCTTTATTCAGACAGCAGACAATTTATATTCTGAGAGTTCAGAGAGCTCCTAGGAGTAAAGTTCACTTGAGTTCAAGCTGTATACAATAATAAAGACAAGCCGTGTGTGGCAAAAACATGTTTTTCCATGGAAGCACGCAAGGACAGTTTAAACATTTAACTGACTAGCCGCAGCAAGAAGTAATGAGTAATCTGAAGTAAACTCACTCTTGTCTGCCACACCTGGAAGGAGTGCGAAAACACATTCCAAGAACAATTTGGTGCTTTGAAAAAAACAAGGTTCCAAGACTTTTGTCCTGTTTTCTTGGAGTGTTCTCCCAAGCTCGCAGAATTCTCACTCGACTTCATTCCTGGACTGTGTTTTGATAGAGTAGGTTTTCCTATCTCAAGATACATCCCTATATTCCCAGAGGCCCATAGCCCAGGTAATTCCTGGTCTGTCAAGTTGATGACCACTAATCATCACAGTTAATAAACGAACATTTTAAGAACCTATAAGTTCCCCTAAATATGTTACTAGATGTCTGATATTAGAATCCTAATGCGTTAGTTGAATATTAGTGATAAAGATGTGCTACAGAAAGATGAGAAAGAGCATACAAGTGTTAGTAACAGCTCTCTGAGTGAATTTGTTGTTTTAACAATAAAAATCCAGGACATCATTAAATTTNAATTTTAGATATACCTCATTTACTTATCATAGGGAATAGTTCATTTTTATTGACAATTCCATTTTAGCGGGTTGTTTTATATATTATTTGACAACTCCATCTCAGGGCTGGTGGAAGGGCGTAAAAAAGGCCTGACGTGCAGCACTTACCTATGTCTTTGGTGTAAATAGTCCTGTGGTGNTAATGTGAGGATACTGACGTGAGTGGTATCAGGGAGTGTGGAATTAGGATTAAATGCAGTTGGCTCTCTTTCCAATACTGTCTCTTGCCATTTGCCAACTTGCTAGCCCTGGGGAGTGGCCTTACATAAGACAGCCTCAGTTCTGGGTGAGCAATCAATAATAACGTGACCCCTCTTAGGAGGCAGTCGGGAAGATTAAAGGAGAAAAAGCTACCCAGGGACCTGTAAGGAACCCTTGTCTCCACGCGTTCACTGCATCACCTCAGCTGTCAAAACCAAACAGGCTGGTTCCAGAAAGGATAGTGGCTACTAATGTCCTTGTCATCTCTGGGGAACTTCTTCATGGGTTTTGTATTGCATGTGAAGGTCTTGACAGTCCTGTCACCTGAAAAATAAGGCCAGAATTGTCTTAGAAATAACCTCGCTTTCAGCAGGGCAAACACTAGCTACTTGGACACTTTATTACTTCTCTGCTGCTGTGATACAACACCGTGACCAAGGCACCTCACAGGCAGAAGAGTTTGCTTTAGTTTGCAGTCCCAGAGGAATAAGAGTACATCATGGTGTGGACATGACAACAAGCAGTAGGCACGGTGTCAGGATCAGGAAGCCAGGAGATTACATCTTCAAATGTAAGCAGAAGCAGAGAGAGGGAACTGAAGGTGGTGNGGTCTTTTAATCTCAAAGCCCAGTGATATACTTCCTCTAGCAAGACCACACTTCCCCACAACCTCTTCAAATAGTGCTACCACCTGAGGACCAAATACTCAAACAGCCAGGATTATGGTAGACATTTCTCATTCAAACCACAGTAGACACCTTGCTAACTTCTTCCCTTCTATTTTTCTAAAACATCCCAACATCACTGCTGCGTTCTTCTTGGAAACCCAGTAGGCTAGGCTTGCAGAAGATTTCTGGGACCATAAATGAGTTTAATTGATTGATTATTTCCATTTTAGGAAGAGATTACTGATCCCTGTGAATTCAGGAAGCTTCCTGTGCCTAAAGGTTCTGTATCTGAGGATTCAACCACTCNTGGTTCTTAGAATGAGCTGTGCTGGACTCATATGGGAGCTTTATACAATGCTGATGTCTGCCCCGCACCCCAGAGGTCCACTTGTGATGAGCTTGAGGGGTGATGGGGTTTCAGGACATCTGATGCTCTCTGAGGCATCCTATCAGGCAGCATGGTGGAGAACCAGTGCCTTGCAAAATCTCTAGGGACACTATTTATTATGACCTCACCTCTGACATTTCTGCTCTAAGAGAGCAGGGACTTTAATGATCTTGTTTCTATTTTCTCTGCCCACACTATGATTGCTGGCATACTAGGTTATTCAATAAACATTTGTGGAATGAGGAATGCTTAGATAATGATTGCACTACAGGATGAATTGAGAGACTTGGGCTGTAGGGAGAGAGCTCAAGGCATGATGGGAACAGGGAGGGATTGACTTGATGAGAACAGGACCCCAAGTTCAATCACCCTGAATGGTGAGACTGGTTTCTGCTGAAGGTTTAGGTGAGGCTGCACTTTCATGAGTAAAAGATGGAATTCTTTCCTGAAGAGATGAGGGCAGTCCTTAGGCAGGAAATNNGAAGATGGAAGGATTGGGTGTAACAGGAGGGGGGACTATTGCCATGCTTTGGCTCTTATTCTCTGTGACTAGGCTGTGAATGGTCCAGCCAACCCTGCAGAGAGCCCTGGTCCTGAGGGAAGGGTGGGGCTGCCACATGAAACAGGTTACAGCTACACCCAGAAACAGGAGCCAGGCTAGAAGTGAAAGGAAAAATGTTGGCTCAGGACCCCCAAGACCAAGTTCTCAGCACAAAGGGAGGGACAGAGGGCAGGGAAAAGGGACAAAGACAGGAGACAGAGGACAANGGAGAAGGGAAGGGAACAAGGGAAAAGGGGGCAGGGATATTTGTCCTGGAGGATAGAGAGGAGACAGACATGGCACATAGGAAAATTGCAGTTTATAATGGTACAAAGGGAAATCCTGCGTTAGGGTGAGATTTAATTTTAATTGGGCATGTTAATTAGGTGAGCCAAAGGGGTCTTTTGATNGTTGGAGTTTAATATTTTGATAGCTGGACCTTATAGTCAGCCTCAGGAGGAGGAAGTGGCCAAATAAGGGAATAGTCCTTGGTGGCTAGCTTTAGGAATATAATGTAATGGTTTCTAGCAAAGCAGAGGGAATGGGAGAGAAGGACAAGGCCTGCCAGAGCCATGCTTGCCATGCTCAAGCTCCCTTCAAGGAGCCTCTAGTGTAGCCCCCAGCCAGGCATGAGCCGGATCTGCAGACCTATGCTCCTTTTCAGTTGTGTCCACTTTCCCAAACAGTCAATTCAGCCTTATTTCAGATGGGTTGAAGAGAAGCAAGAGGGTGGGAGAAAGAGTGGTAGTTCCTATAAAGCCTGGACTCTGGAAACCCCAAGAATTAGTGAGCTGTATTTATTACTTTTCTGGTGCTGTGATAAAATACCATGGCCAAGGAAACTTATACAAAGAAGAGTTCATTTGGGCTTATGATTCCAAAGGGGAAGATCATGATGGGGGAGGCATGGCAGCAGGCTGCCCGAGCAGGAGCTGAGAGATCACATATTCAATCACACACGGAGAAACAGAGAGTGAACCGGAAGTGGGGCAGGCTACAAGCTCTCAAAGGCCACCCCTAATGATGCACGTCTTCCAACAAGGCTCCGCCTCTTAAAGATCCCCAANCCTCCTCAAACAGTGCCAACTNAATNCATGAGCCTATGGGGACANATCTCATTTAGACCACCACAGAACCCTTTGAGGGAAAAGTATATTCCAGGAAAGGGAACTTGGAGTGGTTCATGGCANTCAGCAGTCTTGGGAATGGTAACTTCGCCCTAATGCCCATCTGACNTTGACTCTGTTGTCTACAGACATTTGTACAAACTCAACAGTGAGGAGTTGGCAGGCAGAGAGGAAATGCTTTCTGGAGGAGAGCCAGAGAGAGCTGGTATGTTTGGGGGAACTAAAAGTGGTTTGACTGNAGAGGGAGTAGGTGGATGGGACATGGAAGAGTTGGGTATTTTGTTGTCGTCTGCCAAAATAAGCACCTGTTGGTCCATGGGCAGGAACCATACCCCCTACTCATGCAGCTGGAAGTACCTGTCTGAGTCTAGAGTTGCATTAACTCCTGAGCTCACAGGCCCGCTGGTTGCCTGGTCAGNAGAGTTACAGGGCCTCTAACCTATCCTGTAGTCTCCCACAGTTCCGAGGCNGTATCAGATTACGGAGGAAGCATTGACTGTGGTTTCCCTTATCTTCAAATAACAACTTCCTGTATTAGACAGGCATGGAGATGGCGCCAGGCAAACCCTGCTCTGACTCTGCTGGTTCTACCACAGCCAGACAAAGCTGGAGACTGGGTGGGGAGAACCCCTACCTTTGGAGCCCTTCGTCTTGTTTGTGCAGTCTGGACAGAAATAAAACAGGAAGGATGACCCTTCCCTACCCCTGGGGCTGTACCTGGTCAAGTTCATAGACTATGCTGTTACTCCTTCTCCCATGATGAGAAGGAATGGGAAGGACCCGGGAAAGGGTAGGGTGAGCAGGGGGTCCAGGCTCNACTCCAGTCATATTGTGCCTTGTGCCCCATTGGCTAACTCCATTTGAGTTGGTAGAAAAGGAGTTGGCCCTTTCTGGGAGGTTCACCCACATGGCTTACTGTGGGTGGGGTGTGCATTGAACCTATGGAGGCTTGAGAGAAAGGGCTGAAGAGGAATCACCCAAAATCAAGTGGCTTGATAGTAAATCAGAGTCCCTCCAAACCAATNTGGTACCACTAAACGGAGAAGCAAAGATCCAGGATGTTTAGGATTGGCGTACAGTGTTGGGATGAGACTAAGGTTTTTCTGTGTAGACACACTATACTACTCCCTTCTCATTCACTGAAGCACTTAGGGAATGGGTTAACTATCATGTGCTTCTTTTGTGTGTATTAACATCATTAGCAGAACCTATGAGCAGTTTGTTTTGCAGGGGTTAGTGTGATANGTGTTTGTCTAAATGCGCAAAGGGGAATATTTCTCTCTGGTCGGCTTTCTCTGGTATTCACACACTAATGCATTCAGTTGAGTACTGCCATAAGCTCCACTCTTTATGCTAGACACTAGGACCACAGCGATGAAAAAGACAGAGTTCTTGTCTTGGGGAAGGGCTTGTACAGTGGGANGACACAGANGTGCAAGGTCAGTGAACTATACAATCCTCACTATAGCAAGAAAAGGGGTGCTCTCACAGTGCNGACCCGAGGGCTCAGAAAGAACCACAGGGCAGCATTGAGGGTGTTTGAAGATAAAGCACATGGAAATTTGGGAACATCCACTTATCTCCTGTGATATGGGTTTTTATTCATACAAATCCCACAACAGNAGCAACAGTAGGTGGACAAACACAGGGAGAAGGGATTTGGGAAATTCCTTCCCTGGGCCTCTGTTGGGAGATCTCTGCTTGGCTGTTGGAACACATGCCAGGTTCTCACTCGTACATGTGTCTGTTGCCTGCTGTGGAGCAAAAGTGAATGAGATCCGCCCACAGGGAACAAGAAAGCAGCAGAATTGTTTTCACGGCGTTCCTTCATCCTGGAGCCCCTGAGCTACACATCTCCTCAGTGGCATCTTTATTTACTTATTTAAAAATAGAGTTTTATATATCCCAGTCCGCTTTGATCTTGGAACTTCGAACAAGTTATGTAACCAAGAGTGAACTTGGACTTCCGGTATCTTGCCTCCACCTTGTGAGTGTTGGGATTATAGATAGGCATGCACCGCATGCCTGTGTTATGTGATGCTCGGTGTTGAACACAAGGCACGTTAGGCAAGTACTCTGTGTCTACCACGAAAACTATATCCCAGCCTCTGGTAGCTTCTCTTGAGCAGCTCCACTCTCAGTGGACCCAACACCAGAGGTTACCAGGAGAGGCCAGTTCTGGACATTCAGCTTCTCCTGTGTCCTTCAGAGATGTCCTTGGGGTAGTACTCTACCTGAAGGGAAGACTTGACACCTGAGCTTTCTGGTTCCTAAAGCAATTTTAATGTGGAACAAGTCCAACCCCTGTTGGATATATGTTCAGGATATAACTAAATGCCAGAAACCCCAAAACACAGCCTTTAAGTAGGTTCAAGGGAGCCTGGAATAAGCTGGGACCAAAGGAAGTCCCCCAAAGGCTGCTCCTCTGAGTTGGGCTTCTCTGTCCCTGTTTGAGAACCCGCTGAGCAGGTGCCACTCTGAAAACTTCTTTTGCTAATGTACTAATGGCACCAAGACCCTTAACAAGCCAGCTCAGGGAGTCAGGGCATGAGTGTCAGACACAGCCGGAGTAATCTACACAAATGGGACACAGCATGGAAGGTGGCAGAGGTGGAAATAGAGGAGGAGGGGAGGGAAGATGGAGGAGGAGATGCTGAAAGACAGGAGACAGGCGAGAAGGCGAAGAGGGGAGAGAATGAGAAGAGAGAGGATGAGGAGGGTTAGGAGGGAAAAAGAGAAGTGTCTAGGTCTTTTTATTTAGAGAATAAAACTATGCTTCCCAAGAAAGGGGTTTTGTCCTGGGTTCAAGTCCTAACTGTGACATAGATTGGTGGGAGTTTAGGTGAGACAAAGGGAACCAGTGGCTGAGGCACAAGGAGATGACAGGACAACTGTGTTGGCATCCGACTACAAGGAGAAACTGACTGAAGGATGACAAGTCCCTCCTTCCCAACTTCCTGAAAAGAGAGACGGGCTTGTGAACTAAAAGGGTGGCCATAAACAGACAGGACTTCTGGGGGGTTCCCCAAAAGAAGATGTTGGGTGTGGAAGATCAGAGAGAAGAATTTAGATTCTGCCATCACCCAGGCGAAGGGCAGTTCAGCTGAGCTTGCACTAAAGCCAGGACTGCCCCTCCCAACTAGACCTCTGCCAGAGTTAATCCGGAGGCAACCCTCAGGAGGTCTGGCTTGCAGAATTTTGCAGACAAAGAAAGCAGTGTACAGAACAAAAGTTTCAATAATTTGCCCAAGGTCACACTATTTTAATTTAGAAAAACCAAGGTAAAACAAAGTCTGGCCAATCTCAATATAATCTGAGGTCAGACTTCCCAGGAAATGAGGTGATGACTGAATGATGCAAATTCATCTGATAAGGACAATGAAATTAAATATGAAGCTAAAGATGTCCACCTAGGAAAACAGTGACAGACAGAGTCTAATAGTTCCCATTGTCACCCTGTGTCACCAGGCACATACGTGGTGCATATACATACATGCAGGCAAAACACCCTTAAATGGCAGGCTGGTTTTGAAACAAGGAACATCATCAAAATAATAGCAATAGCTGATATTCACTGTACATTTATGATAAGCAGGTACCAGTCTAAAATCTGTTCATGAATGAATTCATTCATATACTTAGCACGGTATATTTAAAAATCCATACTTCTGAGACAAGCCAGATTAACAGCTTTAATGATCTGTGTCAGTAAGCAGGGGATGCTAAAAATATTGGAGCTTGAGGGCTGGTGAGATGGCTTGGTGGTTAAGAGCACTTGGTACTATTGTAGAGGACTTAGGTTCGGTTCCCAGCACCCACATGGTAGCTCACATCTACCAGTTCCAGATTCCAATTCCAGAAGATCTGACACCCTCTTCTAACCTTTGTGGGCACACAAGTGGTACACATGCATGCATACAGGCAAAACACTCATATACACAAAACGATAAATCTAAAATACCATGTTGGAGCTGTGTTCATGGTATGTCATGGGGTACTGGCCATACTAACCCCATGTTGATGCTTTATGTTGGAGATATCTGGGTTAAGGAAGGGGTATGGTTCCCAGTGGTCACAGAGACATGCAAGGACTCATTACCTCCAGTGGGAAAGTTTTGCAGCCTGGGACAGCTGATCTACACTGAATAAATACTATCCCTATGGGCAGGTGTCAGTCCTGATTCACCTTCATTCCTCAGGAAACTCCACCAGATACCATCATCACGCAGGGTGGAGCCTTCGCTATGCTCCAGAAAATACAGGTGTACTTCCTTCATGCACCTCTCTTTCTTTTTTCTTTGTTTTTAAGATTTATTTTATGTATATGAGTGCTCCATCTGCATGTATACCTGCATGCCAGAAGAGGGCTTCCGATCCTGTTAGAGATGGTTGTGAACTGCCATGTGCTTGCTGGGAATTGAACTTAGAACCACTGGAAGAGCAGCCAGTGCTCTTAACCACTGAGCTATCTCTCCAGCCCCATAGAACCACTGGAAGAGCAGCCAGTGCTCTTAACCACTGAGCTATCTCTCCAGCCCCATAGAACCACTGGAAGAGCAGCCAGTGCTCTTAACCACTGAGCTATCTCTCCAGCCCCATGCATCTCTTTCTATCTGGGAGTTTGATATAGCAATGCTGCTTGCTCTCCCTGGCTTTGCAAACTCTAGTGTGAGACCCTGGCCTTTTCCACAACTGGAGGTAGAGCTTGCTAAGAGTTCTTACTAAAGATGTGGGCTTCTGTCTGTGTTGTGAGGGGGTGGTGCAAAGAGCTAGTCTTTCTCTGTTAGCCTCCCCATAGAGTTCTCAGTGCTCCTTGAGGGGTTTGCCCAAGGGAAGGAATCATGTTTTCCAGGAGGGCTGAAGCTAATTGAACATGCATAAGAAGATCAAGTGAGTTACGGTATACAAACATGAAACTACCTTATCTTAAAACCCTCTTGGCAAGACCTTGCCCAGGATCCTGGCACTCTCAGTGGGTAGAGAGAATTACAGTCAATCTGTATTCATGAGCTTTCAGATGGGTCAGTACTGGGGTCTTCGTAGTGTGCAGCTGAGCTCTCACATAGGATCAACAATGCTTTGCTTCGTTTGCCCTCAAGAGTCCATCTACTACTTGTTCCAATTGTTAACATGTAAAATGTTTTTGTGTTGCATTTACTTGGTGTGTTTAGCAAGGTTCATGTGTGTGCCATGGTGTGTGTCTGTGGAGGTCAGAGAACAACTTGCAGAAGTCGGTTCTCTCCTACCATNAGCTGCCTGGGGATCAAACTCAGCTTGTCAGGCTTGGAAGCCAGCGCTTTACCTCCTGAGCTCAGGTTATAATGAATAATAGATGTGAAACACGGAAGCAGACACACATCAGGTGACATAAGGAGCCACCTATTATCTTACTTCACTCACGTAGCAATCATCACCCTTTCAAATGCACTTTTCCTTTTAATCATGTTTCTGCTTCCAACTTTTTCTCTTCTCTCTCCTGCCCTTGTTTTTGTTTTATTTACTTGCCTTGCTTAGTTAATGATTTTGATTGCATTTATTTGTTTGGTGTGTGGGGGNGTATGCATCTGCCATGGCATATATGTGGAGGTCAGAGGACAACTTGTGGGAGTTGATTCTTTCATTTCCCTATGTGGGTTCCAGGGCTTCAGGCTTGAACTCGGGGCAAACACCTTTATCCAATGAATCTTCTCACCAGCCTTAAGGTTCTTCTTTTTTAATTATATGCATTCTAATAAAGCTGTTGATTTTAGGAGGTCACATAAACATAAATAATGCTACAATAAAATCTGGCCAGATTATTTCACTTAAAAGACGTGTTCTGTGCGTGCAGACATGTCCCCTGACCATCACTGTGGAAGGTCAGATTTTTTTTCTGGCGGATGTAGACAATTAGTTTTCTTTCTACTCACTCTTTGGTGTTGAGGGTCCTCTGGATTAAAATTCTGTTTTTTAATTTAAATTTAGTTTAAAAATATTTTCTTCATTCTTTGAAGGTTTCATACATTTATATAAAGTACTTTGATCATATCCATCCATTGCTACCTCCCTCCAACTCTCCCTAGTACCCCACCCACCTTCCTCCCAGCCTCATCTCTCTCTCTCTCTCTCTCTCTCTCTCTCTCTCTCTCCCTTTTTCTTGTTTTAAAAATCTCTCCCCTCACAAGTCCAATTAGTGCTATCTACAGTATGCACATGGGTATGTAGCCATCCACCAGGGCATGAACAGCCTACCAGTGGCCGTATCACACTGAAGGAGAGTGATGCTCTCTCCCTCAGCAGCCCTCACAGCCAATAGCTCCTCTGGTATAGTGGGGCCCTGATGATCCTTCCCCAACCTATGCTGGGATTTTGACTGGCTTGATTTTGTGCAGGTAACCACAGATGCTACGTGTTGATGGGTGTACTAGCCATGGCGTGTCCAGAAGTCAAGATTTTCTTTCCACAGCAATCCCCCCTTCCACTGGCTCTTATATTCTTCCCGTTCCTTCTTCCATGAAGTTCCCTACCTTTGGGTGGTAGGAGGTTGATAAGATGATTCAGGCAAAGCCGAGCACTCAGAGTTGTTTATAACCAGCATCTTGACCAGTTATGAGTCGCTGCATTAACCACTACCCTCTGTGAAAAGCAACTCCTCTGACCAAAGTTGAGAACAGCACAAAGCTATACATACAAACACAAATATTTAGAATGCAGTTTGACAGCACAGCACTTTAGCAGAACAACAAGAATAAGATACCTNCCCCTTAAGGCCTATGATCTTTCCAGCCATGGCCCTTAGATCAGGTTTTGAGAAGCAGACATGAAGTCCACCCTGTGTAGGCCTCATAACTAATCAGAAAGTGGTTGGCTAATCCCATAACTGTCATGCCACGACTGTCCCAGTTGGCNCATCTTGCCAATAGGTCTGTGTTGTAGCTTGCAGGGTTCAGTGGTGGGTAAGACATTGTGTCTTTTCTCTACCATAAGCCTACACACCATCATCTGGCATTGTGTAAACTAGCCGGCAGGGAGAGTTTCCTAGTCAGTTCAGGTTGATTTCTCTGTCCTGCACCTGGATTAAAATTTTATCTAATGAGTTGTGTGAATGTCTACAAAT